>CM055122.1:1003290620-1003610998 GCA_029206835.1 Rana muscosa | reverse complement strand
CAGCAAGATTGGTTTAGAACAGAATAGCACACTGACACTTTCCCTCACTGTACCTCTCTGTCCCTAAACTCAAGGATTTCAAATATGGTTCAGCAAGATTGGTTTAGAACAGAATAGCACACTGACATTTTCACTCACTATCCTACTCTGTCCCTACAAACAAGATTTAGCACAGAATAGCACACTAATAGTTTCCACGAGTGTCCTTCTCTGTCCCTAAACTCAAGGATTTCAAATATGGTTCAGCAAGATTGGTTTAGAACAGAATAGCACACTGACACTTTCCCTCACTGTACCTCTCTGTCCCTAAACTCAAGGATTTCAAATATGGTTCAGCAAGATTGGTTTAGAACAGAATAGCACACTGTCAGTTTCACTCACTGTCCTACTCTGTCCCTACAAACAAGATTTAGCACAGAATAGCACACTGACACTTTCCCTCACTGTACCTCTCTGTCCCTAAACTCAAGGATTTAAAATATGGTTCAGCAAGATTGGTTTAGAACAGAATAGCACACTGACACTTTCCCTCACTGTACCTCTCTGTCCCTAAACTCAAGGATTTCAAATATGGTTCAGCAAGATTGGTTTAGAACAGAATAGCACACTGTCAGTTTCACTCACTGTACCTCTCTGTCCCTACAAACAAGATTTAGCACAGAATAGCACACTGATAGTTTCCACAAGTGTCCTTCTCTGTCCCTAAACTCAAGGATTTCAAATATGGTTCAGCAAGATTGGTTTAGAACAGAATAGCACACTGTCAGTTTCACTCACTGTACCTCTCTGTCCCTACAAACAAGATTTAGCACAGAATAGCACACTGATAGTTTCCACAAGTGTCCTTCTCTGTCCCTAAACTCAAGGATTTCAAATATGGTTCAGCAAGATTGGTTTAGAACAGAATAGCACACTGACACTTTCCCTCACTGTACCTCTCTGTCCCTAAACTCAAGGATTTCAAATATGGTTCAGCAATATTGGTTTAGAACAAAATAGCACACTGTCAGTTTCACTCACTATCCTACTCTGTCCCTACAAACAAGATTTAGCACAGAATAGCACACTGATAGTTTCCACGAGTGTCCTTTTCTGTCCCTAAACTCAAGGATTTCAAATATGGTTCAGCAAGATTGGTTTAGAACAGAATAGCACACTGACACTTTCCCTCACTGTACCTCTCTGTCCCTAAACTCAAGGATTTCAAATATGGTTCAGCAAGATTGGTTTAGAACAGAATAGCACACTGTCAGTTTCACTCACTGTCCTACTCTGTCCCTACAAACAAGATTTAGCACAGAATAGCACACTGACACTTTCCTTTACTGTACCTCTCTGTCCCTAAACTCAAGGATTTCAAATATGGTTCAGCAAGATTGGTTTAGAACAGAATAGCACACTGTCAGTTTCACTCACTGTCCTACTCTGTCCCTACAAACAAGATTTAGCACAGAATAGCACACTGATAGTTTCCACGAGTGTCCTTCTCTGTCCCTAAACTCAAGGATTTCAAATATGGTTCAGCAAGATTGGTTTAGAACAGAATAGCACACTGTCAGTTTCACTCACTGTCCTACTCTGTCCCTACAAACAAGATTTAGCACAGAATTGCACACTGATAGTTTCCACGAGTGTCCTTCTCTGTCCCTAAACTCAAGGATTTCAAATATGGTTCAGCAAGATTGGTTTAGAACAGAATAGCACACTGTCAGTTTCACTCACTATCCTACTCTGTCCCTACAAACAAGATTTAGCACAGAATAGCACACTAATAGTTTCCACCAGTGTCCTTCTCTGTCCCTAAACTCAAGGATTTCAAATATGGTTCAGCAAGATTGGTTTAGAACAGAATAGCACACTGACACTTTCCCTCACTGTACCTCTCTGTCCCTAAACTCAAGGATTTCAAATATGGTTCAGCAAGATTGGTTTAGAACAGAATAGCACACTGTCAGTTTCACTCACTGTCCTACTCTGTCCCTACAAACAAGATTTAGCACAGAATAGCACACTGACACTTTCCCTCACTGTACCTCTCTGTCCCTAAACTCAAGGATTTAAAATATGGTTCAGCAAGATTGGTTTAGAACAGAATAGCACACTGACACTTTCCCTCACTGTACCTCTCTGTCCCTAAACTCAAGGATTTCAAATATGGTTCAGCAAGATTGGTTTAGAACAGAATAGCACACTGTCAGTTTCACTCACTGTACCTCTCTGTCCCTACAAACAAGATTTAGCACAGAATAGCACACTGATAGTTTCCACGAGTGTCCTTCTCTGTCCCTAAACTCAAGGATTTCAAATATGGTTCAGCAAGATTGGTTTAGAACAGAATAGCACACTGACACTTTCCCTCACTGTACCTCTCTGTCCCTAAACTCAAGGATTTCAAATATGGTTCAGCAAGATTGGTTTAGAACAGAATAGCACACTGTCAGTTTAACTCACTGTACCTCTCTGTCCCTACAAACAAGATTTAGCACAGAATAGCACACTGATAGTTTCCACGAGTGTCCTTCTCTGTCCCTAAACTCAAGGATTTCAAATATGGTTCAGCAAGATTGGTTTAGAACAGAATAGCACACTGACACTTTCCCTCACTGTAGCTCTCTGTCCCTAAACTCAAGGATTTCAAACATGGTTCAGCAAGATTGGTTTAGAACAGAATAGCACACTGTCAGTTTCACTCACTGTACCTCTCTGTCCCTACAAACAAGATTTAGCACAGAATAGCACACTGACACTTTCCCTCACTGTACCTCTCTGTCCCTAAACTCAAGGATTTCAAATATGGTTCAGCAAGATTGGTTTAGAACAGAATAGCACACTGTCAGTTTCACTCACTGTACCTCTCTGTCCCTACAAACAAGATTTAGCACAGAATAGCACACTGACACTTTCCCTCACTGTACCTCTCTGTCCCTAAACTCAAGGATTTCAAATATGGTTCAGCAAGATTGGTTTAGAACAGAATAGCACACTGTCAGTTTCACTCACTGTCCTACTCTGTCCCTACAAACAAGATTTAGCACAGAATAGCACACTGACACTTTCCCTCACTGTACCTCTCTGTCCCTAAACTCAAGGATTTCAAATATGGTTCAGCAAGATTGGTTTAGAACAGAATAGCACACTGTCAGTTTCACTCACTGTCCTACTCTGTCCCTACAAACAAGATTTAGCACAGAATAGCACACTGATAGTTTCCACGAGTGTCCTTCTCTGTCCCTAAACTCAAGGATTTCAAATATGGTTCAGCAAGATTGGTTTAGAACAGAATAGCACACTGTCAGTTTCACTCACTGTCCTACTCTGTCCCTACAAACAAGATTTAGCACAGAATAGCACACTGATAGTTTCCACGAGTGTCCTTCTCTGTCCCTAAACTCAAGGATTTCAAATATGGTTCAGCAAGATTGGTTTAGAACAGAATAGCACACTGTCAGTTTCACTCACTGTCTTACTCTGTCCCTACAAACAAGATTTAGCACAGAATAGCACACTGCTAGTTTCCACGAGTGTCCTTCTCTGTCCCTAAACTCAAGGATTTCAAATATGGTTCAGCAAGATTGGTTTAGAACAGAATAGCACACTGACACTTTTCCTCACTGTACCTCTCTGTCCCTAAACTCAAGGATTTCAAATATGGTTCAGCAAGATTGGTTTAGAACAGAATAGCACACTGTCAGTTTCACTCACTGTCCTACTCTGTCCCTACAAACAAGATTTAGCACAGAATAGCACACTGATAGTTTCCACGAGTGTCCTTCTCTGTCCCTAAACTCAAGGATTTCAAATATGGTTCAGCAAGATTGGTTTAGAACAGAATAGCACACTGTCAGTTTCACTCACTATCCTACTCTGTCCCTACAAACAAGATTTAGCACAGAATAGCACACTAATAGTTTCCACGAGTGTCCTTCTCTGTCCCTAAACTCAAGGATTTCAAATATGGTTCAGCAAGATTGGTTTAGAACAGAATAGCACACTGACACTTTCCCTCACTGTACCTCTCTGTCCCTAAACTCAAGGATTTCAAATATGGTTCAGCAAGATTGGTTTAGAACAGAATAGCACACTGTCAGTTTCACTCACTGTCCTACTCTGTCCCTACAAACAAGATTTAGCACAGAATAGCACACTGACACTTTCCCTCACTGTACCTCTCTGTCCCTAAACTCAAGGATTTAAAATATGGTTCAGCAAGATTGGTTTAGAACAGAATAGCACACTGACACTTTCCCTCACTGTACCTCTCTGTCCCTAAACTCAAGGATTTCAAATATGGTTCAGCAAGATTGGTTTAGAACAGAATAGCACACTGTCAGTTTCACTCACTGTACCTCTCTGTCCCTACAAACAAGATTTAGCACAGAATAGCACACTGATAGTTTCCACGAGTGTCCTTCTCTGTCCCTAAACTCAAGGATTTCAAATATGGTTCAGCAAGATTGGTTTAGAACAGAATAGCACACGGACACTTTGCCTCACTGTACCTCTCTGTCCCTAAACTCAAGGATTTCAAATATGGTTCAGCAAGATTGGTTTAGAACAGAATAGCACACTGTCAGTTTCACTCACTGTACCTCTCTGTCCCTACAAACAAGATTTAGCACAGAATAGCACACTGATAGTTTCCACAAGTGTCCTTCTCTGTCCCTAAACTCAAGGATTTCAAATATGGTTCAGCAAGATTGGTTTAGAACAGAATAGCACTCTGACACTTTCCCTCACTGTACCTCTCTGTCCCTAAACTCAAGGATTTCAAATATGGTTCAGCAATATTGGTTTAGAACAGAATAGCACACTGTCAGTTTCACTCACTATCCTACTCTGTCCCTACAAACAAGATTTAGCACAGAATAGCACACTGATAGTTTCCACGAGTGTCCTTCTCTGTCCCTAAACTCAAGGATTTCAAATATGGTTCAGCAAGATTGGTTTAGAACAGAATAGCACACTGACATTTTCCCTCACTGTACCTCTCTGTCCCTAAACTCAAGGATTTCAACTATGGTTCAGCAAGATTGGTTTAGAACAGAATAGCACACTGTCAGTTTCACTCACTGTACCTCTCTGTCCCTACAAACAAGATTTAGCACAGAATATCACACTGACACTTCCCCTCACTGTACCTCTCTGTCCCTAAACTCAAGGATTTCAAATATGGTTCAGCAAGATTGGTTTAGAACAGAATAGCACACTGTCAGTTTCACTCACTGTCCTACTCTGTCCCTACAAACAAGATTTAGCACAGAATAGCACACTGACACTTTCCTTTACTGTACCTCTCTGTCCCTAAACTCAAGGATTTCAAATATGGTTCAGCAAGATTGGTTTAGAACAGAATAGCACACTGTCAGTTTCACTCACTATCCTACTCTGTCCCTACAAACAAGATTTAGCACAGAATAGCACACTAATAGTTTCCACGAGTGTCCTTCTCTGTCCCTAAACTCAAGGATTTCAAATATGGTTCAGCAAGATTGGTTTAGAACAGAATAGCACACTGACACTTTCCCTCACTGTACCTCTCTGTCCCTAAACTCAAGGATTTCAAATATGGTTCAGCAAGATTGGTTTAGAACAGAATAGCACACTGTCAGTTTCACTCACTATCCTACTCTGTCCCTACAAACAAGATTTAGCACAGAATAGCACACTAATAGTTTCCACGAGTGTCCTTCTCTGTCCCTAAACTCAAGGATTTCAAATATGGTTCAGCAAGATTGGTTTAGAACAGAATAGCACACTGACACTTTCCCTCACTGTACCTCTCTGTCCCTAAACTCAAGGATTTCAAATATGGTTCAGCAAGATTGGTTTAGAACAGAATAGCACACTGTCAGTTTCACTCACTATCCTACTCTGTCCCTACAAACAAGATTTAGCACAGAATAGCACACTAATAGTTTCCACGAGTGTCCTTCTCTGTCCCTAAACTCAAGGATTTCAAATATGGTTCAGCAAGATTGGTTTAGAACAGAATAGCACACTGACACTTTCCCTCACTGTACCTCTCTGTCCCTAAACTCAAGGATTTCAAATATGGTTCAGCAAGATTGGTTTAGAACAGAATAGCACACTGTCAGTTTCACTCACTGTCCTACTCTGTCCCTACAAACAAGATTTAGCACAGAATAGCACACTGACACTTTCCCTCACTGTACCTCTCTGTCCCTAAACTCAAGGATTTAAAATATGGTTCAGCAAGATTGGTTTAGAACAGAATAGCACACTGACACTTTCCCTCACTGTACCTCTCTGTCCCTAAACTCAAGGATTTCAAATATGGTTCAGCAAGATTGGTTTAGAACAGAATAGCACACTGTCAGTTTCACTCACTGTACCTCTCTGTCCCTACAAACAAGATTTAGCACAGAATAGCACACTGATAGTTTCCACAAGTGTCCTTCTCTGTCCCTAAACTCAAGGATTTCAAATATGGTTCAGCAAGATTGGTTTAGAACAGAATAGCACACTGACACTTTCCCTCACTGTACCTCTCTGTCCCTAAACTCAAGGATTTCAAATATGGTTCAGCAATATTGGTTTAGAACAAAATAGCACACTGTCAGTTTCACTCACTATCCTACTCTGTCCCTACAAACAAGATTTAGCACAGAATAGCACGCTGATAGTTTCCACGAGTGTCCTTCTCTGTCCCTAAACTCAAGGATTTCAAATATGGTTCAGCAAGATTGGTTTAGAACAGAATAGCACACTGACACTTTCCCTCACTGTACCTCTCTGTCCCTAAACTCAAGGATTTCAAATATGGTTCAGCAAGATTGGTTTAGAACAGAATAGCACACTGTCAGTTTCACTCACTGTACCTCTCTGTCCCTACAAACAAGATTTAGCACAGAATAGCACACTGACACTTCCCCTCACTGTACCTCTCTGTCCCTAAACTCAAGGATTTCAAATATGGTTCAGCAAGATTGGTTTAGAACAGAATAGCACACTGTCAGTTTCACTCACTGTCCTACTCTGTCCCTACAAACAAGATTTAGCACAGAATAGCACACTGACACTTTCCTTTACTGTACCTCTCTGTCCCTAAACTCAAGGATTTCAAATATGGTTCAGCAAGATTGGTTTAGAACAGAATAGCACACTGTCAGTTTCACTCACTGTCCTACTCTGTCCCTACAAACAAGATTTAGCACAGAATAGCACACTCATAGTTTCCACGAGTGTCCTTCTCTGTCCCTAAACTCAAGGATTTCAAATATGGTTCAGCAAGATTGGTTTAGAACAGAATAGCACACTGTCAGTTTCACTCACTGTCCTACTCTGTCCCTACAAACAAGATTTAGCACAGAATTGCACACTGATAGTTTCCACGAGTGTCCTTCTCTGTCCCTAAACTCAAGGATTTCAAATATGGTTCAGCAAGATTGGTTTAGAACAGAATAGCACACTGACACTTTCCCTCACTGTACCTCTCTGTCCCTAAACTCAAGGATTTCAAATATGGTTCAGCAAGATTGGTTTAGAACAGAATAGCACACTGTCAGTTTCACTCACTGTACCTCTCTGTCCCTACAAACAAGATTTAGCACAGAATAGCACACTGATAGTTTCCACGAGTGTCCTTCTCTGTCCCTAAACTCAAGGATTTCAAATATGGTTCAGCAAGATTGGTTTAGAACAGAATAGCACACGGACACTTTGCCTCACTGTACCTCTCTGTCCCTAAACTCAAGGATTTCAGAAAATGGTTCAGCAAGTTTGGTTTAGAACAGAATAGCACACTGTCAGTTTCACTCACTGTACCTCTCTGTCCCTACAAACAAGATTTAGCACAGAATAGCACACTGATAGTTTCCACAAGTGTCCTTCTCTGTCCCTAAACTCAAGGATTTCAAATATGGTTCAGCAAGATTGGTTTAGAACAGAATAGCACACTGACACTTTCCCTCACTGTACCTCTCTGTCCCTAAACTCAAGGATTTCATATATGGTTCAGCAATATTGGTTTAGAACAGAATAGCACACTGTCAGTTTCACTCACTATCCTACTCTGTCCCTACAAACAAGATTTAGCTCAGAATAGCACACTGATAGTTTCCACGAGTGTCCTTCTCTGTCCCTAAACTCAAGGATTTCAAATATGGTTCAGCAAGATTGGTTTAGAACAGAATAGCACACTGACATTTTCCCTCACTGTACCTCTCTGTCCCTAAACTCAAGGATTTCAAATATGGTTCAGCAAGATTGGTTTAGAACAGAATAGCACACTGTCAGTTTCACTCACTGTACCTCTCTGTCCCTACAAACAAGATTTAGCACAGAATAGCACACTGACACTTCCCCTCACTGTACCTCTCTGTCCCTAAACTCAAGGATTTCAAATATGGTTCAGCAAGATTGGTTTAGAACAGAATAGCACACTGTCAGTTTCACTCACTGTACCTCTCTGTCCCTACAAACAAGATTTAGCACAGAATAGCACACTGATAGTTTCCACGAGTGTCCTTCTCTGTCCCTAAACTCAAGGATTTCAAATATGGTTCAGCAAGATTGGTTTAGAACAGAATAGCACACGGACACTTTGCCTCACTGTACCTCTCTGTCCCTAAACTCAAGGATTTCAGAAAATGGTTCAGCAAGATTGGTTTAGAACAGAATAGCACACTGTCAGTTTCACTCACTGTACCTCTCTGTCCCTACAAACAAGATTTAGCACAGAATAGCACACTGATAGTTTCCACAAGTGTCCTTCTCTGTCCCTAAACTCAAGGATTTCAAATATGGTTCAGCAAGATTGGTTTAGAACAGAATAGCACACTGACACTTTCCCTCACTGTACCTCTCTGTCCCTAAACTCAAGGATTTCAAATATGGTTCAGCAATATTGGTTTAGAACAGAATAGCACACTGTCAGTTTCACTCACTATCCTACTCTGTCCCTACAAACAAGATTTAGCTCAGAATAGCACACTGATAGTTTCCACGAGTGTCCTTCTCTGTCCCTAAACTCAAGGATTTCAAATATGGTTCAGCAAGATTGGTTTAGAACAGAATAGCACACTGACATTTTCCCTCACTGTACCTCTCTGTCCCTAAACTCAAGGATTTCAAATATGGTTCAGCAAGATTGGTTTAGAACAGAATAGCACACTGTCAGTTTCACTCACTGTACCTCTCTGTCCCTACAAACAAGATTTAGCACAGAATAGCACACTGACACTTCCCCTCACTGTACCTCTCTGTCCCTAAACTCAAGGATTTCAAATATGGTTCAGCAAGATTGGTTTAGAACAGAATAGCACACTGTCAGTTTCACTCACTGTCCTACTCTGTCCCTACAAACAAGATTTAGCACAGAATAGCACACTGACACTTTCCTTTACTGTACCTCTCTGTCCCTAAACTCAAGGATTTCAAATATGGTTCAGCAAGATTGGTTTAGAACAGAATAGCACACTGTCAGTTTCACTCACTATCCTACTCTGTCCCTACAAACAAGATTTAGCACAGAATAGCACACTAATAGTTTCCACGAGTGTCCTTCTCTGTCCCTAAACTCAAGGATTTCAAATATGGTTCAGCAAGATTGGTTTAGAACAGAATAGCACACTGACACTTTCCCTCACTGTACCTCTCTGTCCCTAAACTCAAGGATTTCAAATATGGTTCAGCAAGATTGGTTTAGAACAGAATAGCACACTGTCAGTTTCACTCACTATCCTACTCTGTCCCTACAAACAAGATTTAGCACAGAATAGCACACTAATAGTTTCCACGAGTGTCCTTCTCTGTCCCTAAACTCAAGGATTTCAAATATGGTTCAGCAAGATTGGTTTAGAACAGAATAGCACACTGACACTTTCCCTCACTGTACCTCTCTGTCCCTAAACTCAAGGATTTCAAATATGGTTCAGCAAGATTGGTTTAGAACAGAATAGCACACTGTCAGTTTCACTCACTGTCCTACTCTGTCCCTACAAACAAGATTTAGCACAGAATAGCACACTGACACTTTCCCTCACTGTACCTCTCTGTCCCTAAACTCAAGGATTTAAAATATGGTTCAGCAAGATTGGTTTAGAACAGAATAGCACACTGACACTTTCCCTCACTGTACCTCTCTGTCCCTAAACTCAAGGATTTCAAATATGGTTCAGCAAGATTGGTTTAGAACAGAATAGCACACTGTCAGTTTCACTCACTGTACCTCTCTGTCCCTACAAACAAGATTTAGCACAGAATAGCACACTGATAGTTTCCACAAGTGTCCTTCTCT
The DNA here is from genome assembly GCA_029206835.1 of Rana muscosa. NCBI lineage: Eukaryota > Metazoa > Chordata > Amphibia > Anura > Ranidae > Rana > Rana muscosa. Next base: position 1,003,600,740 of record CM055122.1, on the reverse strand, counting down.
GTCCCTAAACTCAAGGATTTCAAATATGGTTCAGCAAGATTGGTTTAGAACAGAATAGCACACTGTCAGTTTCACTCACTGTACCTCTCTGTCCCTACAAACAAGATTTAGCACAGAATAGCACACTGATAGTTTCCACAAGTGTCCTTCTCTGTCCCTAAACTCAAGGATTTCAAATATGGTTCAGCAAGATTGGTTTAGAACAGAATAGCACACTGACACTTTCCCTCACTGTACCTCTCTGTCCCTAAACTCAAGGATTTCAAATATGGTTCAGCAATATTGGTTTAGAACAAAATAGCACACTGTCAGTTTCACTCACTATCCTACTCTGTCCCTACAAACAAGATTTAGCACAGAATAGCACACTGATAGTTTCCACGAGTGTCCTTCTCTGTCCCTAAACTCAAGGATTTCAAATATGGTTCAGCAAGATTGGTTTAGAACAGAATAGCACACTGACACTTTCCCTCACTGTACCTCTCTGTCCCTAAACTCAAGGATTTCAAATATGGTTCAGCAAGATTGGTTTAGAACAGAATAGCACACTGTCAGTTTCACTCACTGTACCTCTCTGTCCCTACAAACAAGATTTAGCACAGAATAGCACACTGACACTTCCCCTCACTGTACCTCTCTGTCCCTAAACTCAAGGATTTCAAATATGGTTCAGCAAGATTGGTTTAGAACAGAATAGCACACTGTCAGTTTCACTCACTGTACCTCTCTGTCCCTACAAACAAGATTTAGCACAGAATAGCACACTGATAGTTTCCACGAGTGTCCTTCTCTGTCCCTAAACTCAAGGATTTCAAATATGGTTCAGCAAGATTGGTTTAGAACAGAATAGCACACGGACACTTTGCCTCACTGTACCTCTCTGTCCCTAAACTCAAGGATTTCAGAAAATGGTTCAGCAAGATTGGTTTAGAACAGAATAGCACACTGTCAGTTTCACTCACTGTACCTCTCTGTCCCTACAAACAAGATTTAGCACAGAATAGCACACTGATAGTTTCCACAAGTGTCCTTCTCTGTCCCTAAACTCAAGGATTTCAAATATGGTTCAGCAAGATTGGTTTAGAACAGAATAGCACACTGACACTTTCCCTCACTGTACCTCTCTGTCCCTAAACTCAAGGATTTCAAATATGGTTCAGCAATATTGGTTTAGAACAGAATAGCACACTGTCAGTTTCACTCACTATCCTACTCTGTCCCTACAAACAAGATTTAGCTCAGAATAGCACACTGATAGTTTCCACGAGTGTCCTTCTCTGTCCCTAAACTCAAGGATTTCAAATATGGTTCAGCAAGATTGGTTTAGAACAGAATAGCACACTGACATTTTCCCTCACTGTACCTCTCTGTCCCTAAACTCAAGGATTTCAAATATGGTTCAGCAAGATTGGTTTAGAACAGAATAGCACACTGTCAGTTTCACTCACTGTACCTCTCTGTCCCTACAAACAAGATTTAGCACAGAATAGCACACTGACACTTCCCCTCACTGTACCTCTCTGTCCCTAAACTCAAGGATTTCAAATATGGTTCAGCAAGATTGGTTTAGAACAGAATAGCACACTGTCAGTTTCACTCACTGTCCTACTCTGTCCCTACAAACAAGATTTAGCACAGAATAGCACACTGACACTTTCCTTTACTGTACCTCTCTGTCCCTAAACTCAAGGATTTCAAATATGGTTCAGCAAGATTGGTTTAGAACAGAATAGCACACTGTCAGTTTCACTCACTATCCTACTCTGTCCCTACAAACAAGATTTAGCACAGAATAGCACACTAATAGTTTCCACGAGTGTCCTTCTCTGTCCCTAAACTCAAGGATTTCAAATATGGTTCAGCAAGATTGGTTTAGAACAGAATAGCACACTGACACTTTCCCTCACTGTACCTCTCTGTCCCTAAACTCAAGGATTTCAAATATGGTTCAGCAAGATTGGTTTAGAACAGAATAGCACACTGTCAGTTTCACTCACTATCCTACTCTGTCCCTACAAACAAGATTTAGCACAGAATAGCACACTAATAGTTTCCACGAGTGTCCTTCTCTGTCCCTAAACTCAAGGATTTCAAATATGGTTCAGCAAGATTGGTTTAGAACAGAATAGCACACTGACACTTTCCCTCACTGTACCTCTCTGTCCCTAAACTCAAGGATTTCAAATATGGTTCAGCAAGATTGGTTTAGAACAGAATAGCACACTGTCAGTTTCACTCACTGTCCTACTCTGTCCCTACAAACAAGATTTAGCACAGAATAGCACACTGACACTTTCCCTCACTGTACCTCTCTGTCCCTAAACTCAAGGATTTAAAATATGGTTCAGCAAGATTGGTTTAGAACAGAATAGCACACTGACACTTTCCCTCACTGTACCTCTCTGTCCCTAAACTCAAGGATTTCAAATATGGTTCAGCAAGATTGGTTTAGAACAGAATAGCACACTGTCAGTTTCACTCACTGTACCTCTCTGTCCCTACAAACAAGATTTAGCACAGAATAGCACACTGATAGTTTCCACAAGTGTCCTTCTCTGTCCCTAAACTCAAGGATTTCAAATATGGTTCAGCAAGATTGGTTTAGAACAGAATAGCACACTGTCAGTTTCACTCACTGTACCTCTCTGTCCCTACAAACAAGATTTAGCACAGAATAGCACACTGATAGTTTCCACAAGTGTCCTTCTCTGTCCCTAAACTCAAGGATTTCAAATATGGTTCAGCAAGATTGGTTTAGAACAGAATAGCACACTGACACTTTCCCTCACTGTACCTCTCTGTCCCTAAACTCAAGGATTTCAAATATGGTTCAGCAATATTGGTTTAGAACAAAATAGCACACTGTCAGTTTCACTCACTATCCTACTCTGTCCCTACAAACAAGATTTAGCACAGAATAGCACACTGATAGTTTCCACGAGTGTCCTTCTCTGTCCCTAAACTCAAGGATTTCAAATATGGTTCAGCAAGATTGGTTTAGAACAGAATAGCACACTGACACTTTCCCTCACTGTACCTCTCTGTCCCTAAACTCAAGGATTTCAAATATGGTTCAGCAAGATTGGTTTAGAACAGAATAGCACACTGTCAGTTTCACTCACTGTACCTCTCTGTCCCTACAAACAAGATTTAGCACAGAATAGCACACTGACACTTCCCCTCACTGTACCTCTCTGTCCCTAAACTCAAGGATTTCAAATATGGTTCAGCAAGATTGGTTTAGAACAGAATAGCACACTGTCAGTTTCACTCACTGTACCTCTCTGTCCCTACAAACAAGATTTAGCACAGAATAGCACACTGATAGTTTCCACGAGTGTCCTTCTCTGTCCCTAAACTCAAGGATTTCAAATATGGTTCAGCAAGATTGGTTTAGAACAGAATAGCACACGGACACTTTGCCTCACTGTACCTCTCTGTCCCTAAACTCAAGGATTTCAGAAAATGGTTCAGCAAGATTGGTTTAGAACAGAATAGCACACTGTCAGTTTCACTCACTGTACCTCTCTGTCCCTACAAACAAGATTTAGCACAGAATAGCACACTGATAGTTTCCACAAGTGTCCTTCTCTGTCCCTAAACTCAAGGATTTCAAATATGGTTCAGCAAGATTGGTTTAGAACAGAATAGCACACTGACACTTTCCCTCACTGTACCTCTCTGTCCCTAAACTCAAGGATTTCAAATATGGTTCAGCAATATTGGTTTAGAACAGAATAGCACACTGTCAGTTTCACTCACTATCCTACTCTGTCCCTACAAACAAGATTTAGCTCAGAATAGCACACTGATAGTTTCCACGAGTGTCCTTCTCTGTCCCTAAACTCAAGGATTTCAAATATGGTTCAGCAAGATTGGTTTAGAACAGAATAGCACACTGACATTTTCCCTCACTGTACCTCTCTGTCCCTAAACTCAAGGATTTCAAATATGGTTCAGCAAGATTGGTTTAGAACAGAATAGCACACTGTCAGTTTCACTCACTGTACCTCTCTGTCCCTACAAACAAGATTTAGCACAGAATAGCACACTGACACTTCCCCTCACTGTACCTCTCTGTCCCTAAACTCAAGGATTTCAAATATGGTTCAGCAAGATTGGTTTAGAACAGAATAGCACACTGTCAGTTTCACTCACTGTCCTACTCTGTCCCTACAAACAAGATTTAGCACAGAATAGCACACTGACACTTTCCTTTACTGTACCTCTCTGTCCCTAAACTCAAGGATTTCAAATATGGTTCAGCAAGATTGGTTTAGAACAGAATAGCACACTGTCAGTTTCACTCACTATCCTACTCTGTCCCTACAAACAAGATTTAGCACAGAATAGCACACTAATAGTTTCCACGAGTGTCCTTCTCTGTCCCTAAACTCAAGGATTTCAAATATGGTTCAGCAAGATTGGTTTAGAACAGAATAGCACACTGACACTTTCCCTCACTGTACCTCTCTGTCCCTAAACTCAAGGATTTCAAATATGGTTCAGCAAGATTGGTTTAGAACAGAATAGCACACTGTCAGTTTCACTCACTATCCTACTCTGTCCCTACAAACAAGATTTAGCACAGAATAGCACACTAATAGTTTCCACGAGTGTCCTTCTCTGTCCCTAAACTCAAGGATTTCAAATATGGTTCAGCAAGATTGGTTTAGAACAGAATAGCACACTGACACTTTCCCTCACTGTACCTCTCTGTCCCTAAACTCAAGGATTTCAAATATGGTTCAGCAAGATTGGTTTAGAACAGAATAGCACACTGTCAGTTTCACTCACTGTCCTACTCTGTCCCTACAAACAAGATTTAGCACAGAATAGCACACTGACACTTTCCCTCACTGTACCTCTCTGTCCCTAAACTCAAGGATTTAAAATATGGTTCAGCAAGATTGGTTTAGAACAGAATAGCACACTGACACTTTCCCTCACTGTACCTCTCTGTCCCTAAACTCAAGGATTTCAAATATGGTTCAGCAAGATTGGTTTAGAACAGAATAGCACACTGTCAGTTTCACTCACTGTACCTCTCTGTCCCTACAAACAAGATTTAGCACAGAATAGCACACTGATAGTTTCCACAAGTGTCCTTCTCTGTCCCTAAACTCAAGGATTTCAAATATGGTTCAGCAAGATTGGTTTAGAACAGAATAGCACACTGTCTGTTTCACTCACTGTCCTACTCTGTCCCTACAAACAAGATTTAGCACAGAATAGCACACTGACACTTTCCTTTACTGTACCTCTCTGTCCCTAAACTCAAGGATTTCAAATATGGTTCAGCAAGATTGGTTTAGAACAGAATAGCACACTGTCAGTTTCACTCACTGTCCTACTCTGTCCCTACAAACAAGATTTAGCACAGAATAGCACACTGATAGTTTCCACGAGTGTCCTTCTCTGTCCCTAAACTCAAGGATTTCAAATATGGTTCAGCAAGATTGGTTTAGAACAGAATAGCACACTGTCAGTTTCACTCACTGTCCTACTCTGTCCCTACAAACAAGATTTAGCACAGAATTGCACACTGATAGTTTCCACGAGAGTCCTTCTCTGTCCCTAAACTCAAGGATTTCAAATATGGTTCAGCAAGATTGGTTTAGAACAGAATAGCACACTGACACTTTCCCTCACTGTACCTCTCTGTCCCTAAACTCAAGGATTTCAAATATGGTTCAGCAAGATTGGTTTAGAACAGAATAGCACACTGTCAGTTTCACTCACTGTCCTACTCTGTCCCTACAAACAAGATTTAGCACAGAATAGCACACTGACACTTTCCCTCACTGTACCTCTCTGTCCCTAAACTCAAGGATTTAAAATATGGTTCAGCAAGATTGGTTTAGAACAGAATAGCACACTGACACTTTCCCTCACTGTACCTCTCTGTCCCTAAACTCAAGGATTTCAAATATGGTTCAGCAAGATTGGTTTAGAACAGAATAGCACACTGTCAGTTTCACTCACTGTACCTCTCTGTCCCTACAAACAAGATTTAGCACAGAATAGCACACTGATAGTTTCCACGAGTGTCCTTCTCTGTCCCTAAACTCAAGGATTTCAAATATGGTTCAGCAAGATTGGTTTAGAACAGAATAGCACACGGACACTTTGCCTCACTGTACCTCTCTGTCCCTAAACTCAAGGATTTCAGAAAATGGTTCAGCAAGATTGGTTTAGAACAGAATAGCACACTGTCAGTTTCACTCACTGTACCTCTCTGTCCCTACAAACAAGATTTAGCACAGAATAGCACACTGATAGTTTCCACAAGTGTCCTTCTCTGTCCCTAAACTCAAGGATTTCAAATATGGTTCAGCAAGATTGGTTTAGAACAGAATAGCACACTGACACTTTCCCTCACTGTACCTCTCTGTCCCTAAACTCAAGGATTTCAAATATGGTTCAGCAATATTGGTTTAGAACAGAATAGCACACTGTCAGTTTCACTCACTATCCTACTCTGTCCCTACAAACAAGATTTAGCTCAGAATAGCACACTGATAGTTTCCACGAGTGTCCTTCTCTGTCCCTAAACTCAAGGATTTCAAATATGGTTCAGCAAGATTGGTTTAGAACAGAATAGCACACTGACACTTTCCCTCACTGTACCTCTCTGTCCCTAAACTCAAGGATTTCAAATATGGTTCAGCAAGATTGGTTTAGAACAGAATAGCACACTGTCAGTTTCACTCACTGTCCTACTCTGTCCCTACAAACAAGATTTAGCACAGAATAGCACACTGATAGTTTCCACGAGTGTCCTTCTCTGTCCCTAAACTCAAGGATTTCAAATATGGTTCAGCAAGATTGGTTTAGAACAGAATAGCACACTGTCAGTTTCACTCACTGTCCTACTCTGTCCCTACAAACAAGATTTAGCACAGAATTGCACACTGATAGTTTCCACGAGTGTCCTTCTCTGTCCCTAAACTCAAGGATTTCAAATATGGTTCAGCAAGATTGGTTTAGAACAGAATAGCACACTGTCAGTTTCACTCACTGTCCTACTCTGTCCCTACAAACAAGATTTAGCACAGAATAGCACACTGACACTTTCCTTTACTGTACCTCTCTGTCCCTAAACTCAAGGATTTCAAATATGGTTCAGCAAGATTGGTTTAGAACAGAATAGCACACTGTCAGTTTCACTCACTGTCCTACTCTGTCCCTACAAACAAGATTTAGCACAGAATAGCACACTGATAGTTTCCACGAGTGTCCTTCTCTGTCCCTAAACTCAAGGATTTCAAATATGGTTCAGCAAGATTGGTTTAGAACAGAATAGCACACTGTCAGTTTCACTCACTGTCCTACTCTGTCCCTACAAACAAGATTTAGCACAGAATTGCACACTGATAGTTTCCACGAGTGTCCTTCTCTGTCCCTAAACTCAAGGATTTCAAATATGGTTCAGCAAGATTGGTTTAGAACAGAATAGCACACTGTCAGTTTCACTCACTATCCTACTCTGCCCCTACAAACAAGATTTAGCACAGAATAGCACACTAATAGTTTCCACCAGTGTCCTTCTCTGTCCCTAAACTCAAGGATTTCAAATATGGTTCAGCAAGATTGGTTTAGAACAGAATAGCACACTGACACTTTCCCTCACTGTACCTCTCTGTCCCTAAACTCAAGGATTTCAAATATGGTTCAGCAAGATTGGTTTAGAACAGAATAGCACACTGTCAGTTTCACTCACTGTCCTACTCTGTCCCTACAAACAAGATTTAGCACAGAATAGCACACTGACACTTTCCCTCACTGTACCTCTCTGTCCCTAAACTCAAGGATTTAAAATATGGTTCAGCAAGATTGGTTTAGAACAGAATAGCACACTGACACTTTCCCTCACTGTACCTCTCTGTCCCTAAACTTAAGGATTTCAAATATGGTTCAGCAAGATTGGTTTAGAACAGAATAGCACACTGTCAGTTTCACTCACTGTACCTCTCCGTCCCTACAAACAAGATTTAGCACAGAATAGCACACTGATAGTTTCCACGAGTGTCCTTCTCTGTCCCTAAACTCAAGGATTTCAAATATGGTTCAGCAAGATTGGTTTAGAACAGAATAGCACACTGACACTTTGCCTCACTGTACCTCTCTGTCCCTAAACTCAAGGATTTCAAATATGGTTCAGCAAGATTGGTTTAGAACAGAATAGCACACTGTCAGTTTCACTCACTGTACCTCTCTGTCCCTACAAACAAGATTTAGCACAGAATAGCACACTGATAGTTTCCACGAGTGTACTTCTCTGTCCCTAAACTCAAGGATTTCAAATATGGTTCAGCAAGATTGGTTTAGAACAGAATAGCACACTGACACTTTCCCTCACTGTACCTCTCTGTCCCTAAACTCAAGGATTTCAAATATGGTTCAGCAAGATTGGTTTAGAACAGAATAGCACACTGTCAGTTTAACTCACTGTACCTCTCTGTCCCTACAAACAAGATTTAGCACAGAATAGCACACTGATAGTTTCCACGAGTGTCCTTCTCTGTCCCTAAACTCAAGGATTTCAAATATGGTTCAGCAAGATTGGTTTAGAACAGAATAGCACACTGACACTTTCCCTCACTGTACCTCTCTGTCCCTAAACTCAAGGATTTCAAATATGGTTCAGCAAGATTGGTTTAGAACAGAATAGCACACTGTCAGTTTCACTCACTGTCCTACTCTGTCCCTACAAACAAGATTTAGCACAGAATAGCACACTGACACTTTCCCTCACTGTACCTCTCTGTCCCTAAACTCAAGGATTTCAAATATGGTTCAGCAAGATTGGTTTAGAACAGAATAGCACACTGTCAGTTTCACTCACTGTCCTACTCTGTCCCTACAAACAAGATTTAGCACAGAATAGCACACTGACACTTTCCTTTACTGTACCTCTCTGTCCCTAAACTCAAGGATTTCAAATATGGTTCAGCAAGATTGGTTTAGAACAGAATAGCACACTGTCAGTTTCACTCACTGTCCTACTCTGTCCCTACAAACAAGATTTAGCACAGAATAGCACACTGATAGTTTCCACGAGTGTCCTTCTCTGTCCCTAAACTCAAGGATTTCAAATATGGTTCAGCAAGATTGGTTTAGAACAGAATAGCACACTGTCAGTTTCACTCACTGTCCTACTCTGTCCCTACAAACAAGATTTAGCACAGAATTGCACACTGATAGTTTCCACGAGTGTCCTTCTCTGTCCCTAAACTCAAGGATTTCAAATATGGTTCAGCAAGATTGGTTTAGAACAGAATAGCACACTGTCAGTTTCACTCACTATCCTACTCTGCCCCTACAAACAAGATTTAGCACAGAATAGCACACTAATAGTTTCCACCAGTGTCCTTCTCTGTCCCTAAACTCAAGGATTTCAAATATGGTTCAGCAAGATTGGTTTAGAACAGAATAGCACACTGACACTTTCCCTCACTGTACCTCTCTGTCCCTAAACTCAAGGATTTCAAATATGGTTCAGCAAGATTGGTTTAGAACAGAATAGCACACTGTCAGTTTCACTCACTGTCCTACTCTGTCCCTACAAACAAGATTTAGCACAGAATAGCACACTGACACTTTCCCTCACTGTACCTCTCTGTCCCTAAACTCAAGGATTTAAAATATGGTTCAGCAAGATTGGTTTAGAACAGAATAGCACACTGACACTTTCCCTCACTGTACCTCTCTGTCCCTAAACTTAAGGATTTCAAATATGGTTCAGCAAGATTGGTTTAGAACAGAATAGCACACTGTCAGTTTCACTCACTGTACCTCTCCGTCCCTACAAACAAGATTTAGCACAGAATAGCACACTGATAGTTTCCACGAGTGTCCTTCTCTGTCCCTAAACTCAAGGATTTCAAATATGGTTCAGCAAGATTGGTTTAGAACAGAATAGCACACTGACACTTTGCCTCACTGTACCTCTCTGTCCCTAAACTCAAGGATTTCAAATATGGTTCAGCAAGATTGGTTTAGAACAGAATAGCACACTGTCAGTTTCACTCACTGTACCTCTCTGTCCCTACAAACAAGATTTAGCACAGAATAGCACACTGATAGTTTCCACGAGTGTACTTCTCTGTCCCTAAACTCAAGGATTTCAAATATGGTTCAGCAAGATTGGTTTAGAACAGAATAGCACACTGACACTTTCCCTCACTGTACCTCTCTGTCCCTAAACTCAAGGATTTCAAATATGGTTCAGCAAGATTGGTTTAGAACAGAATAGCACACTGTCAGTTTAACTCACTGTACCTCTCTGTCCCTACAAACAAGATTTAGCACAGAATAGCACACTGATAGTTTCCACGAGTGTCCTTCTCTGTCCCTAAACTCAAGGATTTCAAATATGGTTCAGCAAGATTGGTTTAGAACAGAATAGCACACTGACACTTTCCCTCACTGTACCTCTCTGTCCCTAAACTCAAGGATTTCAAATATGGTTCAGCAAGATTGGTTTAGAACAGAATAGCACACTGTCAGTTTCACTCACTGTCCTACTCTGTCCCTACAAACAAGATTTAGCACAGAATAGCACACTGACACTTTCCCTCACTGTACCTCTCTGTCCCTAAACTCAAGGATTTCAAATATGGTTCAGCAAGATTGGTTTAGAACAGAATAGCACACTGTCAGTTTCACTCACTGTCCTACTCTGTCCCTACAAACAAGATTTAGCACAGAATAGCACACTGATAGTTTCCACGAGTGTCCTTCTCTGTCCCTAAACTCAAGGATTTCAAATATGGTTCAGCAAGATTGGTTTAGAACAGAATAGCACACTGTCAGTTTCACTCACTGTCCTACTCTGTCCCTACAAACAAGATTTAGCACAGAATAGCACACTGATAGTTTCCACGAGTGTCCTTCTCTGTCCCTAAACTCAAGGATTTCAAATATGGTTCAGCAAGATTGGTTTAGAACAGAATAGCACACTGTCAGTTTCACTCACTGTCCTACTCTGACCCTACAAACAAGATTTAGCACAGAATAGCACACTGATAGTTTCCACGAGTGTCCTTCTCTGTCCCTAAACTCAAGGATTTCAAATATGGTTCAGCAAGATTGGTTTAGAAAAGAATAGCACACTGACACTTTCCCTCACTGTACCTCTCTGTCCCTAAACTCAAGGATTTCAAATATGGTTCAGCAAGATTGGTTTAGAACAGAATAGCACACTGTCAGTTTCACTCACTGTCCTACTCTGTCCCTACAAACAAGATTTAGCACAGAATAGCACACTGATAGTTTCCACGAGTGTCCTTCTCTGTCCCTAAACTCAAGGATTTCAAATATGGTTCAGCAAGATTGGTTTAGAACAGAATAGCACACTGTCAGTTTCACTCACTGTCCTACTCTGTCCCTACAAACAAGATTTAGCACAGAATTGCACACTGATAGTTTCCACGAGTGTCCTTCTCTGTCCCTAAACTCAAGGATTTCAAATATGGTTCAGCAAGATTGGTTTAGAACAGAATAGCACACTGTCAGTTTCACTCACTATCCTACTCTGCCCCTACAAACAAGATTTAGCACAGAATAGCACACTAATAGTTTCCACCAGTGTCCTTCTCTGTCCCTAAACTCAAGGATTTCAAATATGGTTCAGCAAGATTGGTTTAGAACAGAATAGCACACTGACACTTTCCCTCACTGTACCTCTCTGTCCCTAAACTCAAGGATTTCAAATATGGTTCAGCAAGATTGGTTTAGAACAGAATAGCACACTGTCAGTTTCACTCACTGTCCTACTCTGTCCCTACAAACAAGATTTAGCACAGAATAGCACACTGACACTTTCCCTCACTGTACCTCTCTGTCCCTAAACTCAAGGATTTAAAATATGGTTCAGCAAGATTGGTTTAGAACAGAATAGCACACTGACACTTTCCCTCACTGTACCTCTCTGTCCCTAAACTTAAGGATTTCAAATATGGTTCAGCAAGATTGGTTTAGAACAGAATAGCACACTGTCAGTTTCACTCACTGTACCTCTCCGTCCCTACAAACAAGATTTAGCACAGAATAGCACACTGATAGTTTCCACGAGTGTCCTTCTCTGTCCCTAAACTCAAGGATTTCAAATATGGTTCAGCAAGATTGGTTTAGAACAGAATAGCACACTGACACTTTGCCTCACTGTACCTCTCTGTCCCTAAACTCAAGGATTTCAAATATGGTTCAGCAAGATTGGTTTAGAACAGAATAGCACACTGTCAGTTTCACTCACTGTACCTCTCTGTCCCTACAAACAAGATTTAGCACAGAATAGCACACTGATAGTTTCCACGAGTGTACTTCTCTGTCCCTAAACTCAAGGATTTCAAATATGGTTCAGCAAGATTGGTTTAGAACAGAATAGCACACTGACACTTTCCCTCACTGTACCTCTCTGTCCCTAAACTCAAGGATTTCAAATATGGTTCAGCAAGATTGGTTTAGAACAGAATAGCACACTGTCAGTTTAACTCACTGTACCTCTCTGTCCCTACAAACAAGATTTAGCACAGAATAGCACACTGATAGTTTCCACGAGTGTCCTTCTCTGTCCCTAAACTCAAGGATTTCAAATATGGTTCAGCAAGATTGGTTTAGAACAGAATAGCACACTGACACTTTCCCTCACTGTACCTCTCTGTCCCTAAACTCAAGGATTTCAAATATGGTTCAGCAAGATTGGTTTAGAACAGAATAGCACACTGTCAGTTTCACTCACTGTCCTACTCTGTCCCTACAAACAAGATTTAGCACAGAATAGCACACTGACACTTTCCCTCACTGTACCTCTCTGTCCCTAAACTCAAGGATTTCAAATATGGATCAGCAAGATTGGTTTAGAACAGAATAGCACACTGTCAGTTTCACTCACTGTCCTACTCTGTCCCTACAAACAAGATTTAGCACAGAATAGCACACTGATAGTTTCCACGAGTGTCCTTCTCTGTCCCTAAACTCAAGGATTTCAAATATGGTTCAGCAAGATTGGTTTAGAACAGAATAGCACACTGTCAGTTTCACTCACTGTCCTACTCTGTCCCTACAAACAAGATTTAGCACAGAATAGCACACTGATAGTTTCCACGAGTGTCCTTCTCTGTCCCTAAACTCAAGGATTTCAAATATGGTTCAGCAAGATTGGTTTAGAACAGAATAGCACACTGTCAGTTTCACTCACTGTCCTACTCTGACCCTACAAACAAGATTTAGCACAGAATAGCACACTGATAGTTTCCACGAGTGTCCTTCTCTGTCCCTAAACTCAAGGATTTCAAATATGGTTCAGCAAGATTGGTTTAGAAAAGAATAGCACACTGACACTTTCCCTCACTGTACCTCTCTGTCCCTAAACTCAAGGATTTCAAATATGGTTCAGCAAGATTGGTTTAGAACAGAATAGCACACTGTCAGTTTCACTCACTGTCCTACTCTGTCCCTACAAACAAGATTTAGCACAGAATAGCACACTGATAGTTTCCACGAGTGTCCTTCTCTGTCCCTAAACTCAAGGATTTCAAATATGGTTCAGCAAGATTGGTTTAGAACAGAATAGCACACTGTCAGTTTCACTCACTGTCCTACTCTGTCCCTACAAACAAGATTTAGCACAGAATTGCACACTGATAGTTTCCACGAGTGTCCTTCTCTGTCCCTAAACTCAAGGATTTCAAATATGGTTCAGCAAGATTGGTTTAGAACAGAATAGCACACTGTCAGTTTCACTCACTATCCTACTCTGCCCCTACAAACAAGATTTAGCACAGAATAGCACACTAATAGTTTCCACCAGTGTCCTTCTCTGTCCCTAAACTCAAGGATTTCAAATATGGTTCAGCAAGATTGGTTTAGAACAGAATAGCACACTGACACTTTCCCTCACTGTACCTCTCTGTCCCTAAACTCAAGGATTTCAAATATGGTTCAGCAAGATTGGTTTAGAACAGAATAGCACACTGTCAGTTTCACTCACTGTCCTACTCTGTCCCTACAAACAAGATTTAGCACAGAATAGCACACTGACACTTTCCCTCACTGTACCTCTCTGTCCCTAAACTCAAGGATTTAAAATATGGTTCAGCAAGATTGGTTTAGAACAGAATAGCACACTGACACTTTCCCTCACTGTACCTCTCTGTCCCTAAACTTAAGGATTTCAAATATGGTTCAGCAAGATTGGTTTAGAACAGAATAGCACACTGTCAGTTTCACTCACTGTACCTCTCCGTCCCTACAAACAAGATTTAGCACAGAATAGCACACTGATAGTTTCCACGAGTGTCCTTCTCTGTCCCTAAACTCAAGGATTTCAAATATGGTTCAGCAAGATTGGTTTAGAACAGAATAGCACACTGACACTTTGCCTCACTGTACCTCTCTGTCCCTAAACTCAAGGATTTCAAATATGGTTCAGCAAGATTGGTTTAGAACAGAATAGCACACTGTCAGTTTCACTCACTGTACCTCTCTGTCCCTACAAACAAGATTTAGCACAGAATAGCACACTGATAGTTTCCACGAGTGTACTTCTCTGTCCCTAAACTCAAGGATTTCAAATATGGTTCAGCAAGATTGGTTTAGAACAGAATAGCACACTGACACTTTCCCTCACTGTACCTCTCTGTCCCTAAACTCAAGGATTTCAAATATGGTTCAGCAAGATTGGTTTAGAACAGAATAGCACACTGTCAGTTTAACTCACTGTACCTCTCTGTCCCTACAAACAAGATTTAGCACAGAATAGCACACTGATAGTTTCCACGAGTGTCCTTCTCTGTCCCTAAACTCAAGGATTTCAAATATGGTTCAGCAAGATTGGTTTAGAACAGAATAGCACACTGACACTTTCCCTCACTGTACCTCTCTGTCCCTAAACTCAAGGATTTCAAATATGGTTCAGCAAGATTGGTTTAGAACAGAATAGCACACTGTCAGTTTCACTCACTGTCCTACTCTGTCCCTACAAACAAGATTTAGCACAGAATAGCACACTGACACTTTCCCTCACTGTACCTCTCTGTCCCTAAACTCAAGGATTTCAAATATGGATCAGCAAGATTGGTTTAGAACAGAATAGCACACTGTCAGTTTCACTCACTGTCCTACTCTGTCCCTACAAACAAGATTTAGCACAGAATAGCACACTGATAGTTTCCACGAGTGTCCTTCTCTGTCCCTAAACTCAAGGATTTCAAATATGGTTCAGCAAGATTGGTTTAGAACAGAATAGCACACTGTCAGTTTCACTCACTGTCCTACTCTGTCCCTACAAACAAGATTTAGCACAGAATAGCACACTGATAGTTTCCACGAGTGTCCTTCTCTGTCCCTAAACTCAAGGATTTCAAATATGGTTCAGCAAGATTGGTTTAGAACAGAATAGCACACTGTCAGTTTCACTCACTGTCCTACTCTGACCCTACAAACAAGATTTAGCACAGAATAGCACACTGATAGTTTCCACGAGTGTCCTTCTCTGTCCCTAAACTCAAGGATTTCAAATATGGTTCAGCAAGATTGGTTTAGAACAGAATAGCACACTGACACTTTCCCTCACTGTACCTCTCTGTCCCTAAACTCAAGGATTTCAAATATGGTTCAGCAAGATTGGTTTAGAACAGAATAGCACACTGTCAGTTTCACTCACTGTCCTACTCTGTCCCTACAAACAAGATTTAGCACAGAATAGCACACTGATAGTTTCCACGAGTGTCCTTCTCTGTCCCTAAACTCAAGGATTTCAAATATGGTTCAGCAAGATTGGTTTAGAACAGAATAGCACACTGTCAGTTTCACTCACTATCCTACTCTGTCCCTACAAACAAGATTTAGCACAGAATAGCACACTAATAGTTTCCACGAGTGTCCTTCTCTGTCCCTAAACTCAAGGATTTCAAATATGGTTCAGCAAGATTGGTTTAGAACAGAATAGCACACTGACACTTTCCCTCACTGTACCTCTCTGTCCCTAAACTCAAGGATTTCAAATATGGTTCAGCAAGATTGGTTTAGAACAGAATAGCACACTGTCAGTTTCACTCACTGTCCTACTCTGTCCCTACAAACAAGATTTAGCACAGAATAGCACACTGACACTTTCCCTCACTGTACCTCTCTGTCCCTAAACTCAAGGATTTCAAATATGGTTCAGCAAGATTGGTTTAGAACAGAATAGCACACTGACACTTTCCCTCACTGTACCTCTCTGTCCCTGAACTCAAGGATTTCAAATATGGTTCAGCAAGATTGGTTTAGAACAGAATAGCACACTGTCAGTTTCACTCACTGTACCTCTCTGTCCCTACAAACAAGATTTAGCACAGAATAGCACACTGATAGTTTCCACGAGTGTCCTTCTCTGTCCCTAAACTCAAGGATTTCAAATATGGTTCAGCAAGATTGGTTAGAACAGAATAGCACACTGACACTTTGCCTCACTGTACCTCTCTGTCTCTAAACTCAAGGATTTCAAATATGGTTCAGCAAGATTGGTTTAGAACAGAATAGCACACTGTCAGTTTCACTCACTGTACCTCTCTGTCCCTACAAACAAGATTTAGCACAGAATAGCACACTGATAGTTTCCACGAGTGTCGTTCTCTGTCCCTAAACTCAAGGATTTCAAATATGGTTCAGCAAGATTGGTTTAGAACAGAATAGCACACTGACACTTTCCCTCACTGTACCTCTCTGTCCCTAAACTCAAGGATTTCAAATATGGTTCAGCAAGATTGGTTTAGAACAGAATAGCACACTGTCAGTTTCACTCACTGTACCTCTCTGTCCCTACAAACAAGATTTAGCACAGAATAGCACACTGACACTTTCCCTCACTGTACCTCTCTGTCCCTAAACTCAAGGATTTCAAATATGGTTCAGCAAGATTGGTTTAGAACAGAATAGCACACTGTCAGTTTCACTCACTGCACCTCTCTGTCCCTACAAACAAGATTTAGCACAGAATAGCACACTGACACTTTCCCTCACTGTACCTCTCTGTCCCTAAACTCAAGGATTTCAAATATGGTTCAGCAAGATTGGTTTAGAACAGAATAGCACACTGTCAGTTTCACTCACTGTCCTACTCTGTCCCTACAAACAAGATTTAGCACAGAATAGCACACTGACACTTTCCCTCACTGTATCTCTCTGTCCCTAAACTCAAGGATTTCAAATATGGTTCAGCAAGATTGGTTTAGAACAGAATAGCACACTGTCAGTTTCACTCACTGTCCTACTCTGTCCCTACAAAGAAGATTTAGCACAGAATAGCACACTGATAGTTTCCACGAGTGTCCTTCTCTGTCCCTAAACTCAAGGATTTCAAATATGGTTCAGCAAGATTGGTTTAGAACAGAATAGCACACTGTCAGTTTCACTCACTGTCCTACTCTGTCCCTACAAACAAGATTTAGCACAGAATAGCACACTGATAGTTTCCATGAGTGTCCTTCTCTGTCCCTAAACTCAAGGATTTCAAATATGGTTCAGCAAGATTGGTTTAGAACAGAATAGCACACTGTCAGTTTCACTCACTGTCCTACTCTGTCCCTACAAACAAGATTTAGCACAGAATAGCACACTGACACTTTCCTTTACTGTACCTCTCTGTCCCTAAACTCAAGGATTTCAAATATGGTTCAGCAAGATTGGTTTAGAACAGAATTGCACACTGTCAGTTTCACTCACTGTCCTACTCTGTCCCTACAAACAAGATTTAGCATAGAATAGCACACTGATAGTTTCCACGAGTGTCCTTCTCTGTCCCTAAACTCAAGGATTTCAAATATGGTTCAGCAAGATTGGTTTAGAACAGAATAGCACACTGTCAGTTTCACTCACTGTCCTACTCTGTCCCTACAAACAAGATTTAGCACAGAATTGCACACTGATAGTTTCCACGAGTGTCCTTCTCTGTCCCTAAACTCAAGGATTTCAAATATGGTTCAGCAAGATTGGTTTAGAACAGAATAGCACACTGACACTTTGCCTCACTGTACCTCTCTGTCCCTAAACTCAAGGATTTCAAATATGGTTCAGCAAGATTGGTTTAGAACAGAATAGCACACTGTCAGTTTCACTCACTGTACCTCTCTGTCCCTACAAACAAGATTTAGCACAGAATAGCACACTGATAGTTTCCACGAGTGTACTTCTCTGTCCCTAAACTCAAGGATTTCAAATATGGTTCAGTAAGATTGGTTTAGAACAGAATAGCACACTGACACTTTCCCTCACTGTACCTCTCTGTCCCTAAACGCAAGGATTTCAAATATGGTTCAGCAAGATTGGTTTAGAACAGAATAGCACACTGTCAGTTTAACTCACTGTACCTCTCTGTCCCTACAAACAAGATTTAGCACAGAATAGCACACTGATAGTTTCCACGAGTGTCCTTCTCTGTCCCTAAACTCAAGGATTTCAAATATGGTTCAGCAAGATTGGTTTAGAACAGAATAGCACACTGACACTTTCCCTCACTGTACCTCTCTGTCCCTAAACTCAAGGATTTCAAATATGGTTCAGCAAGATTGGTTTAGAACAGAATAGCACACTGTCAGTTTCACTCACTGTACCTCTCTGTCCCTACAAACAAGATTTAGCACAGAATAGCACACTGACACTTTCCCTCACTGTACCTCTCTGTCCCTAAACTCAAGGATTTCAAATATGGTTCAGCAAGATTGGTTTAGAACAGAATAGCACACTGTCAGTTTCACTCACTGTACCTCTCTGTCCCTACAAACAAGATTTAGCACAGAATAGCACACTGACACTTTCCCTCACTGTACCGCTCTGTCCCTAAACTCAAGGATTTCAAATATGGTTCAGCAAGATTGGTTTAGAACAGAATAGCACACTGTCAGTTTCACTCACTGTCCTACTCTGTCCCTACAAACAAGATTTAGCACAGAATAGCACACTGATAGTTTCCACGAGTGTCCTTCTCTGTCCCTAAACTCAAGGATTTCAAATATGGTTCAGCAAGATTGGTTTAGAACAGAATAGCACACTGTCAGTTTCACTCACTGTCCTACTCTGTCCCTACAAACAAGATTTAGCACAGAATAGCACACTGATAGTTTCCACGAGTGTCCTTCTCTGTCCCTAAACTCAAGGATTTCAAATATGGTTCAGCAAGATTGGTTTAGAACAGAATAGCACACTGTCAGTTTCACTCACTGTCTTACTCTGTCCCTACAAACAAGATTTAGCACAGAATAGCACACTGATAGTTTCCACGAGTGTCCTTCTCTGTCCCTAAACTCAAGGATTTCAAATATGGTTCAGCAAGATTGGTTTAGAACAGAATAGCACACTGACACTTTCCCTCACTGTACCTCTCTGTCCCTAAACTCAAGGATTTCAAATATGGTTCAGCAAGATTGGTTTAGAACAGAATAGCACACTGTCAGTTTCACTCACTGTCCTACTCTGTCCCTACAAACAAGATTTAGCACAGAATAGCACACTGATAGTTTCCACGAGTGTCCTTCTCTGTCCCTAAACTCAAGGATTTCAAATATGGTTCAGCAAGATTGGTTTAGAACAGAATAGCACACTGTCAGTTTCACTCACTATCCTACTCTGTCCCTACAAACAAGATTTAGCACAGAATAGCACACTAATAGTTTCCACGAGTGTCCTTCTCTGTCCCTAAACTCAAGGATTTCAAATATGGTTCAGCAAGATTGGTTTAGAACAGAATAGCACACTGACACTTTCCCTCACTGTACCTCTCTGTCCCTAAACTCAAGGATTTCAAATATGGTTCAGCAAGATTGGTTTAGAACAGAATAGCACACTGTCAGTTTCACTCACTGTCCTACTCTGTCCCTACAAACAAGATTTAGCACAGAATAGCACACTGACACTTTTCCTCACTGTACCTCTCTGTCCCTAAACTCAAGGATTTAAAATATGGTTCAGCAAGATTGGTTTAGAACAGAATAGCACACTGACACTTTCCCTCACTGTACCTCTCTGTCCCTAAACTCAAGGATTTCAAATATGGTTCAGCAAGATTGGTTTAGAACAGAATAGCACACTGTCAGTTTCACTCACTGTACCTCTCTGCCCCTACAAACAAGATTTAGCACAGAATAGCACACTGATAGTTTCCACGAGTGTCCTTCTCTGTCCCTAAACTCAAGGATTTCAAATATGGTTCAGCAAGATTGGTTTAGAACAGAATAGCACACTGACACTTTGCCTCACTGTACCTCTCTGTCCCTAAACTCAAGGATTTCAAATATGGTTCAGCAAGATTGGTTTAGAACAGAATAGCACACTGTCAGTTTCACTCACTGTACCTCTCTGTCCCTACAAACAAGATTTAGCACAGAATAGCACACTGATAGTTTCCACAAGTGTCCTTCTCTGTCCCGAAACTCAAGGATTTCAAATATGGTTCAGCAAGATTGGTTTAGAACAGAATAGCACACTGACACTTTCCCTCACTGTACCTCTCTGTCCCTAAACTCAAGGATTTCAAATATGGTTCAGCAATATTGGTTTAGAACAGAATAGCACACTGTCAGTTTAACTCACTGTACCTCTCTGTCCCTACAAACAAGATTTAGCACAGAATAGCACACTGATAGTTTCCACGAGTGTCCTTCTCTGTCCCTAAACTCAAGGATTTCAAATATGGTTCAGCAAGATTGGTTTAGAACAGAATAGCACACTGACACTTTCCCTCACTGTACCTCTCTGTCCCTAAACTCAAGGATTTCAAATATGGTTCAGCAAGATTGGTTTAGAACAGAATAGCACACTGTCATTTTCACTCACTGTACCTCTCTGTCCCTACAAACAAGATTTAGCACAGAATAGCACACTGACACTTTCCCTCACTGTACCTCTCTGTCCCTAAACTCAAGGATTTCAAATATGGTTCAGCAAGATTGGTTTAGAACAGAATAGCACACTGTCAGTTTCACTCACTGTCCTACTCTGTCCCTACAAACAAGATTTAGCACAGAATAGCACACTGACACTGTCCCTCACTGTACCTCTCTGTCCCTAAACTCAAGGATTTCAAATATGGTTCAGCAAGATTGGTTTAGAACAGAATAGCACACTGTCAGTTTCACTCACTGTCCTACTCTGTCCCTACAAAGAAGATTTAGCACAGAATAACACACTGATAGTTTCCACGAGTGTCCTTCTCTGTCCCTAAACTCAAGGATTTCAAATATGGTTCAGGAAGATTGGTTTAGAACAGAATAGCACACTGTCAGTTTCACTCACTGTCCTACTCTGTCCCTACAAACAAGATTTAGCACAGAATAGCACACTGATAGTTTCCATGAGTGTCCTTCTCTGTCCCTAAACTCAAGGATTTCAAATATGGTTCAGCAAGATTGGTTTAGAACAGAATAGCACACTGTCAGTTTCACTCACTGTCCTACTCTGTCCCTACAAACAAGATTTAGCACAGAATAGCACACTGATAGTTTCCACGAGTGTCTTTCTCTGTCCCTAAACTCAAGGATTTCAAATATGGTTCAGCAAGATTGGTTTAGAACAGAATAGCACACTTACACTTTCCCTCACTGTACCTCTCTGTCCCTAAACTCAAGGATTTCAAATATGGTTCAGCAAGATTGGTTTAGAACAGAATAGCACACTGTCAGTTTCACTCACTGTCCTACTCTGTCCCTAAAAACAAGATTTAGCACAGAATAGCACACTGACACTTTCCCTCACTGTACCTCTCTGTCCCTAAACTCAAGGATTTCAAATATGGTTCAGCAAGATTGGTTTAGAACAGAATAGCACACTGTCAGTTTCACTCACTGTCCTACTCTGTCCCTACAAACAAGATTTAGCACAGAATAGCACACTGATAGTTTCCACGAGTGTCCTTCTCTGTCCCTAAACTCAAGGATTTCAAATATGGTTCAGCAAGATTGGTTTAGAACAGAATAGCACACTGTCAGTTTCACTCACTATCCTACTCTGTCCCTACAAACAAGATTTAGCACAGAATAGCACACTAATAGTTTCCACGAGTGTCCTTCTCTGTCCCTAAACTCAAGGATTTCAAATATGGTTCAGCAAGATTGGTTTAGAACAGAATAGCACACTGACACTTTCCCTCACTGTACCTCTCTGTCCCTAAACTCAAGGATTTCAAATATGGTTCAGCAAGATTGGTTTAGAACAGAATAGCACACTGTCAGTTTCACTCACTGTCCTACTCTGTCCCTACAAACAAGATTTAGCACAGAATAGCACACTGACACTTTTCCTCACTGTACCTCTCTGTCCCTAAACTCAAGGATTTAAAATATGGTTCAGCAAGATTGGTTTAGAACAGAATAGCACACTGACACTTTCCCTCACTGTACCTCTCTGTCCCTAAACTCAAGGATTTCAAATATGGTTCAGCAAGATTGGTTTAGAACAGAATAGCACACTGTCAGTTTCACTCACTGTACCTCTCTGCCCCTACAAACAAGATTTAGCACAGAATAGCACACTGATAGTTTCCACGAGTGTCCTTCTCTGTCCCTAAACTCAAGGATTTCAAATATGGTTCAGCAAGATTGGTTTAGAACAGAATAGCACACTGACACTTTGCCTCACTGTACCTCTCTGTCCCTAAACTCAAGGATTTCAAATATGGTTCAGCAAGATTGGTTTAGAACAGAATAGCACACTGTCAGTTTCACTCACTGTACCTCTCTGTCCCTACAAACAAGATTTAGCACAGAATAGCACACTGATAGTTTCCACAAGTGTCCTTCTCTGTCCCGAAACTCAAGGATTTCAAATATGGTTCAGCAAGATTGGTTTAGAACAGAATAGCACACTGACACTTTCCCTCACTGTACCTCTCTGTCCCTAAACTCAAGGATTTCAAATATGGTTCAGCAATATTGGTTTAGAACAGAATAGCACACTGTCAGTTTAACTCACTGTACCTCTCTGTCCCTACAAACAAGATTTAGCACAGAATAGCACACTGATAGTTTCCACGAGTGTCCTTCTCTGTCCCTAAACTCAAGGATTTCAAATATGGTTCAGCAAGATTGGTTTAGAACAGAATAGCACACTGACACTTTCCCTCACTGTACCTCTCTGTCCCTAAACTCAAGGATTTCAAATATGGTTCAGCAAGATTGGTTTAGAACAGAATAGCACACTGTCAGTTTCACTCACTGTACCTCTCTGTCCCTACAAACAAGATTTAGCACAGAATAGCACACTGACACTTTCCCTCACTGTACCTCTCTGTCCCTAAACTCAAGGATTTCAAATATGGTTCAGCAAGATTGGTTTAGAACAGAATAGCACACTGTCAGTTTCACTCACTGTCCTACTCTGTCCCTACAAACAAGATTTAGCACAGAATAGCACACTGACACTGTCCCTCACTGTACCTCTCTGTCCCTAAACTCAAGGATTTCAAATATGGTTCAGCAAGATTGGTTTAGAACAGAATAGCACACTGTCAGTTTCACTCACTGTCCTACTCTGTCCCTACAAAGAAGATTTAGCACAGAATAACACACTGATAGTTTCCACGAGTGTCCTTCTCTGTCCCTAAACTCAAGGATTTCAAATATGGTTCAGGAAGATTGGTTTAGAACAGAATAGCACACTGTCAGTTTCACTCACTGTCCTACTCTGTCCCTACAAACAAGATTTAGCACAGAATAGCACACTGATAGTTTCCATGAGTGTCCTTCTCTGTCCCTAAACTCAAGGATTTCAAATATGGTTCAGCAAGATTGGTTTAGAACAGAATAGCACACTGTCAGTTTCACTCACTGTCCTACTCTGTCCCTACAAACAAGATTTAGCACAGAATAGCACACTGATAGTTTCCACGAGTGTCTTTCTCTGTCCCTAAACTCAAGGATTTCAAATATGGTTCAGCAAGATTGGTTTAGAACAGAATAGCACACTTACACTTTCCCTCACTGTACCTCTCTGTCCCTAAACTCAAGGATTTCAAATATGGTTCAGCAAGATTGGTTTAGAACAGAATAGCACACTGTCAGTTTCACTCACTGTCCTACTCTGTCCCTAAAAACAAGATTTAGCACAGAATAGCACACTGACACTTTCCCTCACTGTACCTCTCTGTCCCTAAACTCAAGGATTTCAAATATGGTTCAGCAAGATTGGTTTAGAACAGAATAGCACACTGTCAGTTTCACTCACTGTCCTACTCTGTCCCTACAAACAAGATTTAGCACAGAATAGCACACTGATAGTTTCCACGAGTGTCCTTCTCTGTCCCTAAACTCAAGGATTTCAAATATGGTTCAGCAAGATTGGTTTAGAACAGAATAGCACACTGTCAGTTTCACTCACTATCCTACTCTGTCCCTACAAACAAGATTTAGCACAGAATAGCACACTAATAGTTTCCACGAGTGTCCTTCTCTGTCCCTAAACTCAAGGATTTCAAATATGGTTCAGCAAGATTGGTTTAGAACAGAATAGCACACTGACACTTTCCCTCACTGTACCTCTCTGTCCCTAAACTCAAGGATTTCAAATATGGTTCAGCAAGATTGGTTTAGAACAGAATAGCACACTGTCAGTTTCACTCACTGTCCTACTCTGTCCCTACAAACAAGATTTAGCACAGAATAGCACACTGACACTTTTCCTCACTGTACCTCTCTGTCCCTAAACTCAAGGATATAAAATATGGTTCAGCAAGATTGGTTTAGAACAGAATAGCACACTGACACTTTACCTCACTGTACCTCTCTGTCCATAAACTCAAGGATTTCAAATATGGTTCAGCAAGATTGGTTTAGAACAGAATAGCACACTGTCAGTTTCACTCACTGTACCTCTCTGTCCCTACAAACAAGATTTAGCACAGAATAGCACACTGATAGTTTCCACGAGTGTCCTTCTCTGTCCCTAAACTCAAGGATTTCAAATATGGTTCAGCAAGATTGGTTTAGAACAGAATAGCACACTGACACTTTGCCTCACTGTACCTCTCTGCCCCTAAACTCAAGGATTTCAAATATGGTTCAGCAAGATTGGTTTAGAACAGAATAGCACACTGTCAGTTTCACTCACTGTACCTCTCTGTCCCTACAAACAAGATTTAGCACAGAATAGCACACTGATAGTTTCCACAAGTGTCCTTCTCTGTCCCTAAACTCAAGGATTTCAAATATGGTTCAGCAAGATTGGTTTAGAACAGAATAGCACACTGACACTTTCCCTCACTGTACCTCTCTGTCCCTAAACTCAAGGATTTCAAATATGGTTCAGCAATATTGGTTTAGAACAGAATAGCACACTGTCAGTTTAACTCACTGTACCTCTCTGTCCCTACAAACAAGATTTAGCACAGAATAGCACACTGATAGTTTCCATGAGTGTCCTTCTCTGTCCCTAAACTCAAGGATTTCAAATATGGTTCAGCAAGATTGGTTTAGAACAGAATAGCACACTGACACTTTCCCTCACTGTACCTCTCTGTCCCTAAACTCAAGGATTTCAAATATGGTTCAGCAAGATTGGTTTAGAACAGAATAGCACACTGTCAGTTTCACTCACTGTACCTCTCTGTCCCTACAAACAAGATTTAGCACAGAATAGCACACTGACACTTTCCCTCACTGTACCTCTCTGTCCCTAAACTCAAGGATTTCAAATATGGTTCAGCAAGATTGGTTTAGAACAGAATAGCACACTGTCAGTTTCACTCACTGTACCTCTCTGTCCCTACAAACAAGATTTAGCACAGAATAGCACACTGACACTTTCCCTCACTGTACCTCTCTGTCCCTAAACTCAAGGATTTCAAATATGGTTCAGCAAGATTGGTTTAGAACAGAATAGCACACTGTCAGTTTCACTCACTGTCCTACTCTGTCCCTACAAACAAGATTTAGCACAGAATAGCACACTGACACTGTCCCTCACTGTACCTCTCTGTCCCTAAACTCAAGGATTTCAAATATGGTTCAGCAAGATTGGTTTAGAACAGAATAGCACACTGTCAGTTTCACTCACTGTCCTACTCTGTCCCTACAAAGAAGATTTAGCACAGAATAACACACTGATAGTTTCCACGAGTGTCCTTCTCTGTCCCTAAACTCAAGGATTTCAAATATGGTTCAGGAAGATTGGTTTAGAACAGAATAGCACACTGTCAGTTTCACTCACTGTCCTACTCTGTCCCTACAAACAAGATTTAGCACAGAATAGCACACTGATAGTTTCCATGAGTGTCCTTCTCTGTCCCTAAACTCAAGGATTTCAAATATGGTTCAGCAAGATTGGTTTAGAACAGAATAGCACACTGTCAGTTTCACTCACTGTCCTACTCTGTCCCTACAAACAAGATTTAGCACAGAATAGCACACTGATAGTTTCCACGAGTGTCTTTCTCTGTCCCTAAACTCAAGGATTTCAAATATGGTTCAGCAAGATTGGTTTAGAACAGAATAGCACACTTACACTTTCCCTCACTGTACCTCTCTGTCCCTAAACTCAAGGATTTCAAATATGGTTCAGCAAGATTGGTTTAGAACAGAATAGCACACTGTCAGTTTCACTCACTGTCCTACTCTGTCCCTAAAAACAAGATTTAGCACAGAATAGCACACTGACACTTTCCCTCACTGTACCTCTCTGTCCCTAAACTCAAGGATTTCAAATATGGTTCAGCAAGATTGGTTTAGAACAGAATAGCACACTGTCAGTTTCACTCACTGTCCTACTCTGTCCCTACAAACAAGATTTAGCACAGAATAGCACACTGATAGTTTCCACGAGTGTCCTTCTCTGTCCCTAAACTCAAGGATTTCAAATATGGTTCAGCAAGATTGGTTTAGAACAGAATAGCACACTGTCAGTTTCACTCACTATCCTACTCTGTCCCTACAAACAAGATTTAGCACAGAATAGCACACTAATAGTTTCCACGAGTGTCCTTCTCTGTCCCTAAACTCAAGGATTTCAAATATGGTTCAGCAAGATTGGTTTAGAACAGAATAGCACACTGACACTTTCCCTCACTGTACCTCTCTGTCCCTAAACTCAAGGATTTCAAATATGGTTCAGCAAGATTGGTTTAGAACAGAATAGCACACTGTCAGTTTCACTCACTGTCCTACTCTGTCCCTACAAACAAGATTTAGCACAGAATAGCACACTGACACTTTTCCTCACTGTACCTCTCTGTCCCTAAACTCAAGGATTTAAAATATGGTTCAGCAAGATTGGTTTAGAACAGAATAGCACACTGACACTTTCCCTCACTGTACCTCTCTGTCCCTAAACTCAAGGATTTCAAATATGGTTCAGCAAGATTGGTTTAGAACAGAATAGCACACTGTCAGTTTCACTCACTGTACCTCTCTGTCCCTACAAACAAGATTTAGCACAGAATAGCACACTGATAGTTTCCACGAGTGTCCTTCTCTGTCCCTAAACTCAAGGATTTCAAATATGGTTCAGCAAGATTGGTTTAGAACAGAATAGCACACTGACACTTTGCCTCACTGTACCTCTCTGCCCCTAAACTCAAGGATTTCAAATATGGTTCAGCAAGATTGGTTTAGAACAGAATAGCACACTGTCAGTTTCACTCACTGTACCTCTCTGTCCCTACAAACAAGATTTAGCACAGAATAGCACACTGATAGTTTCCACAAGTGTCCTTCTCTGTCCCTAAACTCAAGGATTTCAAATATGGTTCAGCAAGATTGGTTTAGAACAGAATAGCACACTGACACTTTCCCTCACTGTACCTCTCTGTCCCTAAACTCAAGGATTTCAAATATGGTTCAGCAATATTGGTTTAGAACAGAATAGCACACTGTCAGTTTAACTCACTGTACCTCTCTGTCCCTACAAACAAGATTTAGCACAGAATAGCACACTGATAGTTTCCACGAGTGTCCTTCTCTGTCCCTAAACTCAAGGATTTCAAATATGGTTCAGCAAGATTGGTTTAGAACAGAATAGCACACTGACACTTTCCCTCACTGTACCTCTCTGTCCCTAAACTCAAGGATTTCAAATATGGTTCAGCAAGATTGGTTTAGAACAGAATAGCACACTGTCAGTTTCACTCACTGTACCTCTCTGTCCCTACAAACAAGATTTAGCACAGAATAGCACACTGACACTTTCCCTCACTGTACCTCTCTGTCCCTAAACTCAAGGATTTCAAATATGGTTCAGCAAGATTGGTTTAGAACAGAATAGCACACTGTCAGTTTCACTCACTGTACCTCTCTGTCCCTACAAACAAGATTTAGCACAGAATAGCACACTGACACTTTCCCTCACTGTACCTCTCTGTCCCTAAACTCAAGGATTTCAAATATGGTTCAGCAAGATTGGTTTAGAACAGAATAGCACACTGTCAGTTTCACTCACTGTCCTACTCTGTCCCTACAAACAAGATTTAGCACAGAATAGCACACTGACACTGTCCCTCACTGTACCTCTCTGTCCCTAAACTCAAGGATTTCAAATATGGTTCAGCAAGATTGGTTTAGAACAGAATAGCACACTGTCAGTTTCACTCACTGTCCTACTCTGTCCCTACAAAGAAGATTTAGCACAGAATAACACACTGATAGTTTCCACGAGTGTCCTTCTCTGTCCCTAAACTCAAGGATTTCAAATATGGTTCAGCAAGATTGGTTTAGAACAGAATAGCACACTGTCAGTTTCACTCACTGTCCTACTCTGTCCCTACAAACAAGATTTAGCACAGAATAGCACACTGATAGTTTCCATGAGTGTCCTTCTCTGTCCCTAAACTCAAGGATTTCAAATATGGTTCAGCAAGATTGGTTTAGAACAGAATAGCACACTGTCAGTTTCACTCACTGTCCTACTCTGTCCCTACAAACAAGATTTAGCACAGAATAGCACACTAATAGTTTCCACGAGTGTCCTTCTCTGTCCCTAAACTCAAGGATTTCAAATATGGTTCAGCAAGATTGGTTTAGAACAGAATAGCACACTGACACTTTCCCTCACTGTACCTCTCTGTCCCTAAACTCAAGGATTTCAAATATGGTTCAGCAAGATTGGTTTAGAACAGAATAGCACACTGTCAGTTTCACTCACTGTCCTACTCTGTCCCTACAAACAAGATTTAGCACAGAATAGCACACTGACACTTTCCCTCACTGTACCTCTCTGTCCCTAAACTCAAGGATTTAAAATATGGTTCAGCAAGATTGGTTTAGAACAGAATAGCACACTGACACTTTCCCTCACTGTACCTCTCTGTCCCTAAACTCAAGGATTTCAAATATGGTTCAGCAAGATTGGTTTAGAACAGAATAGCACACTGTCACTTTCACTCACTGTACCTCTCTGTCCCTACAAACAAGATTTAGCACAGAATAGCACACTGATAGTTTCCACGAGTGTCCTTCTCTGTCCCTAAACTCAAGGATTTCAAATATGGTTCAGCAAGATTGGTTTAGAACAGAATAGCACACTGACACTTTCCCTCACTGTACCTCTCTGTCCCTAAACTCAAGGATTTCAAATATGGTTCAGCAAGATTGGTTTAGAACAGAATAGCACACTGTCAGTTTCACTCACTGTACCTCTCTGTCCCTACAAACAAGATTTAGCACAGAATAGTACACTGATAGTTTCCACGAGTGTACTTCTCTGTCCCTAAACTCAAGGATTTCAAATATGGTTCAGCAAGATTGGTTTAGAACAGAATAGCACACTGACACTTTCCCTCACTGTACCTCTCTGTCCCTAAACTCAAGGATTTCAAATATGGTTCAGCAAGATTGGTTTAGAACAGAATAGCACACTGTCAGTTTAACTCACTGTACCTCTCTGTCCCTACAAACAAGATTTAGCACAGAATAGCACACTGATAGTTTCCACGAGTGTCCTTCTCTGTCCCTAAACTCAAGGATTTCAAATATGGTTCAGCAAGATTGGTTTAGAACAGAATAGCACACTGTCAGTTTCACTCACTGTACCTCTCTGTCCCTACAAACAATATTTAGCACAGAATAGCACACTGACACTTTCCCTCACTGTACCTCTCTGTCCCTAAACTCAAGGATTTCAAATATGGTTCAGCAAGA
Organism: Rana muscosa; assembly: GCA_029206835.1. Lineage (NCBI taxonomy): Eukaryota > Metazoa > Chordata > Amphibia > Anura > Ranidae > Rana > Rana muscosa. Next base: position 1,003,570,639 of record CM055122.1, on the reverse strand, counting down.
TTGGTTTAGAACAGAATAGCACACTGTCAGTTTCACTCACTGTACCTCTCTGTCCCTACAAACAAGATTTAGCACAGAATAGCACACTGACACTTTCCCTCACTGTACCTCTCTGTCCCTAAACTCAAGGATTTCAAATATGGTTCAGCAAGATTGGTTTAGAACAGAATAGCACACTGTCAGTTTCACTCACTGTCCTACTCTGTCCCTACAAACAAGATTTAGCACAGAATAGCACACTGACACTGTCCCTCACTGTACCTCTCTGTCCCTAAACTCAAGGATTTCAAATATGGTTCAGCAAGATTGGTTTAGAACAGAATAGCACACTGTCAGTTTCACTCACTGTCCTACTCTGTCCCTACAAAGAAGATTTAGCACAGAATAGCACACTGATAGTTTCCACGAGTGTCCTTCTCTGTCCCTAAACTCAAGGATTTCAAATATGGTTCAGCAAGATTGGTTTAGAACAGAATAGCACACTGTCAGTTTCACTCACTGTCCTACTCTGTCCCTACAAACAAGATTTAGCACAGAATAGCACACTGATAGTTTCCACGAGTGTCTTTCTCTGTCCCTAAACTCAAGGATTTCAAATATGGTTCAGCAAGATTGGTTTAGAACAGAATAGCACACTTACACTTTCCCTCACTGTACCTCTCTGTCCCTAAACTCAAGGATTTCAAATATGGTTCAGCAAGATTGGTTTAGAACAGAATAGCACACTGTCAGTTTCACTCACTGTCCTACTCTGTCCCTAAAAACAAGATTTAGCACAGAATAGCACACTGACACTTTCCCTCACTGTACCTCTCTGTCCCTAAACTCAAGGATTTCAAATATGGTTCAGCAAGATTGGTTTAGAACAGAATAGCACACTGTCAGTTTCACTCACTGTCCTACTCTGTCCCTACAAACAAGATTTAGCACAGAATAGCACACTGATAGTTTCCACGAGTGTCCTTCTCTGTCCCTAAACTCAAGGATTTCAAATATGGTTCAGCAAGATTGGTTTAGAACAGAATAGCACACTGTCAGTTTCACTCACTATCCTACTCTGTCCCTACAAACAAGATTTAGCACAGAATAGCACACTAATAGTTTCCACGAGTGTCCTTCTCTGTCCCTAAACTCAAGGATTTCAAATATGGTTCAGCAAGATTGGTTTAGAACAGAATAGCACACTGACACTTTCCCTCACTGTACCTCTCTGTCCCTAAACTCAAGGATTTCAAATATGGTTCAGCAAGATTGGTTTAGAACAGAATAGCACACTGTCAGTTTCACTCACTGTCCTACTCTGTCCCTACAAACAAGATTTAGCACAGAATAGCACACTGACACTTTCCCTCACTGTACCTCTCTGTCCCTAAACTCAAGGATTTAAAATATGGTTCAGCAAGATTGGTTTAGAACAGAATAGCACACTGACACTTTCCCTCACTGTACCTCTCTGTCCCTAAACTCAAGGATTTCAAATATGGTTCAGCAAGATTGGTTTAGAACAGAATAGCACACTGTCAGTTTCACTCACTGTACCTCTCTGTCCCTACAAACACGATTTAGCACAGAATAGCACACTGATAGTTTCCACGAGTGTCCTTCTCTGTCCCTAAACTCAAGGATTTCAAATATGGTTCAGCAAGATTGGTTTAGAACAGAATAGCACACTGACACTTTCCCTCACTGTACCTCTCTGTCCCTAAACTCAAGGATTTCAAATATGGTTCAGCAAGATTGGTTTAGAACAGAATAGCACACTGTCAGTTTCACTCACTGTACCTCTCTGTCCCTACAAACAAGATTTAGCACAGAATAGCACACTGATAATTTCCACGAGTGTACTTCTCTGTCCCTAAACTCAAGGATTTCAAATATGGTTCAGCAAGATTGGTTTAGAACAGAATAGCACACTGACACTTTCCCTCACTGTACCTCTCTGTCCCTAAACTCAAGGATTTCAAATATGGTTCAGCAAGATTGGTTTAGAACAGAATAGCACACTGTCAGTTTAACTCACTTACCTCTCTGTCCCTACAAACAAGATTTAGCACAGAATAGCACACTGATAGTTTCCACGAGTGTCCTTCTCTGTCCCTAAACTCAAGGATTTCAAATATGGTTCAGCAAGATTGGTTTAGAACAGAATAGCACACTGACACTTTCCCTCACTGTACCTCTCTGTCCCTAAACTCAAGGATTTCAAATATGGTTCAGCAAGATTGGTTTAGAACAGAATAGCACACTGTCAGTTTCACTCACTGTACCTCTCTGTCCCTACAAACAAGATTTAGCACAGAATAGCACACTGACACTTTCCCTCACTGTACCTCTCTGTCCCTAAACTCAAGGATTTCAAATATGGTTCAGCAAGATTGGTTTAGAACAGAATAGCACACTGTCAGTTTCACTCACTGTACCTCTCTGTCCCTACAAACAAGATTTAGCACAGAATAGCACACTGACACTTTCCCTCACTGTACCTCTCTGTCCCTAAACTCAAGGATTTCAAATATGGTTCAGCAAGATTGGTTTAGAACAGAATAGCACACTGTCAGTTTCACTCACTGTCCTACTCTGTCCCTACAAACAAGATTTAGCACAGAATAGCACACTGACACTTTCCCTCACTGTACCTCTCTGTCCCTAAACTCAAGGATTTCAAATATGGTTCAGCAAGATTGGTTTAGAACAGAATAGCACACTGTCAGTTTCACTCACTGTCCTACTCTGTCCCTACAAAGAAGATTTAGCACAGAATAGCACACTGATAGTTTCCACGAGTGTCCTTCTCTGTCCCTAAACTCAAGGATTTCAAATATGGTTCAGCAAGATTGGTTTAGAACAGAATAGCACACTGTCAGTTTCACTCACTGTCCTACTCTGTCCCTACAAACAAGATTTAGCACAGAATAGCACACTGATAGTTTCCATGAGTGTCCTTCTCTGTCCCTAAACTCAAGGATTTCAAATATGGTTCAACAAGATTGGTTTAGAACAGAATAGCACACTGTCAGTTTCACTCACTGTCCTACTCTGTCCCTACAAACAAGATTTAGCACAGAATAGCACACTGATAGTTTCCACGAGTGTCTTTCTCTGTCCCTAAACTCAAGGATTTCAAATATGGTTCAGCAAGATTGGTTTAGAACAGAATAGCACACTGACACTTTCCCTCACTGTACCTCTCTGTCCCTAAACTCAAGGATTTCAAATATGGTTCAGCAAGATTGGTTTAGAACAGAATAGCACACTGTCAGTTTCACTCACTGTCCTACTCTGTCCCTACAAACAAGATTTAGCACAGAATAGCACACTGACACTTTCCCTCACTGTACCTCTCTGTCCCTAAACTCAAGGATTTCAAATATGGTTCAGCAAGATTGGTTTAGAACAGAATAGCACACTGACACTTTCCCTCACTGTACCTCTCTGTCCCTAAACTCAAGGATTTCAAATATGGTTCAGCAAGATTGGTTTAGAACAGAATAGCACACTGTCAGTTTCACTCACTGTACCTCTCTGTCCCTACAAACAAGATTTAGCACAGAATAGCACACTGATAGTTTCCACGAGTGTCCTTCTCTGTCCCTAAACTCAAGGATTTCAAATATGGTTCAGCAAGATTGGTTTAGAACAGAATAGCACACTGACACTTTGCCTCACTGTACTTATCTGTCCCTAAACTCAAGGATTTCAAATATGGTTCAGCAAGATTGGTTTAGAACAGAATAGCACACTGTCAGTTTCACTCACTGTACCTCTCTGTCCCTACAAACAAGATTTAGTACAGAATAGCACACTGATAGTTTCCACGAGTGTCCTTCTCTGTCCCTAAACTCAAGGATTTCAAATATGGTTCAGCAAGATTGGTTTAGAACAGAATAGCACACTGACACTTTGCCTCACTGTACCTCTCTGTCCCTAAACTCAAGGATTTCAAATATGGTTCAGCAAGATTGGTTTAGAACAGAATAGCGCACTGTCAGTTTCACTCACTGTACCTCTCTGTCCCTACAAACAAGATTTAGCACAGAATAGCACACTGATAGTTTCCACGAGTGTACTTCTCTGTCCCTAAACTCAAGGATTTCAAATATGGTTCAGCAAGATTGGTTTAGAACAGAATAGCACACTGACACTTTCCCTCACTGTACCTCTCTGTCCCTAAACTCAAGGATTTCAAATATGGTTCAGCAAGATTGGTTTAGAACAGAATAGCACACTGTCAGTTTCACTCACTGTACCTCTCTGTCCCTACAAACAAGATTTAGCACAGAATAGCACACTGATAGTTTCCACGAGTGTCCTTCTCTGTCCCTAAAATCAAGGATTTCAAATATGGTTCAGCAAGATTGGTTTAGAACAGAATAGCACACTGACACTTTCCCTCACTGTACCTCTCTGTCCCTAAACTCAAGGATTTCAAATATGGTTCAGCAAGCTTGGTTTAGAACAGAATAGCACACTGTCAGTTTCACTCACTGTACCTCTCTGTCCCTACAAACAAGATTTAGCACAGAATAGCACACTGACACTTTCCCTCACTGTACCTCTCTGTCCCTAAACTCAAGGATTTCAAATATGGTTCAGCAAGATTGGTTTAGAACAGAATAGCACACTGTCAGTTTCACTCACTGTACCTCTCTGTCTCTACAAACAAGATTTAGCACAGAATAGCACACTGACACTTTCCCTCACTGTACCTCTCTGTCCCTAAACTCAAGGATTTCAAATATGGTTCAGCAAGATTGGTTTAGAACAGAATAGCACACTGTCAGTTTCACTCACTGTCCTACTCTGTCCCTACAAACAAGATTTAGCACAGAATAGCACACTGACACTTTCCCTCACTGTACCTCTCTGTCCCTAAACTCAAGGATTTCAAATATGGTTCAGCAAGATTGGTTTAGAACAGAATAGCACACTGTCAGTTTCACTCACTGTCCTACTCTGTCCCTACAAACAAGATTTAGCACAGAATAGCACACTGATAGTTTCCACGAGTGTCCTTCTCTGTCCCTAAACTCAAGGATTTCAAATATGGTTCAGCAAGATTGGTTTAGAACAGAATAGCACACTGTCAGTTTCACTCACTGTCCTACTCTGTCCCTACAAACAAGATTTAGCACAGAATAGCACACTGATAGTTTCCACGAGTGTCCTTCTCTGTCCCTAAACTCAAGGATTTCAAATATGGTTCAGCAAGATTGGTTTAGAACAGAATAGCACACTGACACTTTCCCTCACTGTACCTCTCTGTCCCTAAACGCAAGGATTTCAAATATGGTTCAGCAAGATTGGTTTAGAACAGAATAGCACACTGTCAGTTTCACTCACTGTCCTACTCTGTCCCTACAAACAAGATTTAGCACAGAATAGCACACTGACACTTTCCCCCACTGTACCTCTCTGTCCCTAAACTCAAGGATTTCAAATATGGTTCAGCAAGATTGGTTTAGAACAGAATAGCACACTGACACTTTCCCTCACTGTACCTCTCTGTCCCTAAACTCAAGGATTTCAAATATGGTTCAGCAAGATTGGTTTAGAACAGAATAGCACACTGTCAGTTTCACTCACTGTACCTCTCTGTCCCTACAAACAAGATTTAGCACAGAATAGCACACTGATAGTTTCCACGAGTGTCCTTCTCTGTCCCTAAACTCAAGGATTTCAAATATGGTTCAGCAAAATTGGTTTAGAACAGAATAGCACACTGACACTTTGCCTCACTGTACCTCTCTGTCCCTAAACTCAAGGATTTCAAATATGGTTCAGCAAGATTGGTTTAGAACAGAATAGCACACTGTCAGTTTCACTCACTGTACCTCTCTGTCCCTACAAACAAGATTTAGCATAGAATAGCACACTGATAGTTTCCACGAGTGTCCTTCTCTGTCCCTAAACTCAAGGATTTCAAATATGGTTCAGCAAGATTGGTTTAGAACAGAATAGCACACTGACACTTTCCCTCACTGTACCTCTCTGTCCCTAAACTCTAAGGATTTCAAATATGGTTCAGCAAGATTGGTTTAGAACAGAATAGCACACTGTCAGTTTCACTCACTGTACCTCTCTGTCCCTACAAACAAGATTTAGCACAGAATAGCACACTGATAGTTTCCACGAGTGTCCTTCTCTGTCCCTAAACTCAAGGATTTCAAATATGGTTCAGCAAGATTGGTTTAGAACAGAATAGCACACTGACACTTTCCCTCACTGTACCTCTCTGTCCCTAAACTCAAGGATTTCAAATATGGTTCAGCAAGATTGGTTTAGAACAGAATAGCACACTGTCAGTTTCACTCACTGTACCTCTCTGTCCCTACAAACAAGATTTAGCACAGAATAGCACACTGACACTTTCCCTCACTGTACCTCTCTGTCCCTAAACTCAAGGATTTCAAATATGGTTCAGCAAGATTGGTTTAGAACAGAATAGCACACTGTCAGTTTCACTCACTGTACCTCTATGTCCCTACAAACAAGATTTAGCACAGAATAGCACACTGACACTTTCCCTCACTGTACCTCTCTGTCCCTAAACTCAAGGATTTCAAATATGGTTCAGCAAGATTGGTTTAGAACAGAATAGCACACTGTCAGTTTCACTCACTGTCCTACTCTGTCCCTACAAACAAGATTTAGCACAGAATAGCACACTGACACTTTCCCTCACTGTACCTCTCTGTCCCTAAACTCAAGGATTTCAAATATGGTTCAGCAAGATTGGTTTAGAACAGAATAGCACACTGTCAGTTTCACTCACTGTCCTACTCTGTCCCTACAAACAAGATTTAGCACAGAATAGCACACTGACACTTTCCCTCACTGTACCTCTCTGTCCCTAAACTCAAGGATTTCAAATATGGTTCAGCAAGATTGGTTTAGAACAGAATAGCACACTGACACTTTCCCTCACTGTACCTCTCTGTCCCTACAAACAAGGTTTAGCACAGAATAACACACTGACACTCTCCCTACCTATCCTTATTTGTCCCTAAACACAAGGAATCCAGGATTAGTAAAGGAAAAAAAATGACACTGTCCCTGCCTATGCTTCTCTTTCCCTGCCCCGGAACACACTACACAAGGCCGCCGTGCTGGCGGCCTTTTATAGTGTGGGGCGTGTACTAAACCCCCTCAAGAATAATTGGCCACAGGCATCCTGCCTGTGGCCAATCATTGCTCTCCTCGCTGCCGGCGCTGTGATTGGCCAAGCATGCGGGGTCACAGTGCATGCTTGGCCAATCACAGTGCCTGGATGACACTGCGATGGCGTAGTGCATTGGGGGCCGTTCGCGTCACTCGAATTTGGCGCGAACGGCCCAAATCGTTCGATCTTCGTCGAACGATCGAACAGCCGATGTTCGAGTCGAACCTATGTTCGAGTCGAACATGAAGCTCATCCCTATTCTCCAGTGACGCTGCAGTCTCCCCTCTCCAGCAGGAACGAAACCCCCATGACGCGTTAGAGGGGGCGGGGCTACCCACCCCTGAAATTTCAAGGAATCAGTGCTGCAGTCATGGTTCTCTGCAAAGTGTTTAGGTATAGGTTTTTCTGTAATGCCTATTTCTATATCCACAGCATGTTCCTTAATACGTCTCCAGAAGTTTATTTTCGTTTTACCCACATAGCATCTATCACATCCACATGTGAGTAGGTATACGATACCAATCGTATCGCAATTTACAAAGTGTTGCATTATGAGGTTTTCTCCTGTGGGTAGAACGACGTTGCTTCCGGTTTGAATGTTTTTACAGAAATCACAGTTTCCGCATTGGAAGGTACCCCGTGGTAAAGAACCACAGGGATACCTTGATTCCTGAGGCATAAAGTGACTGGAAACCAAAGTGTCTCTTAGCGATTGATTGCGTTTATAAATTATATGTGGTTCAGGTTCCACAAACTGTCTCAAAATTGGGTCGTCCCTTAGAAAATGCCAGTGGTTACCCAGTATTCTCTGTATGGTCAAGGATTGGTTGTTGTATTTTGTAATGGGACGAATGCCTGGGGGTTGGCTGGTAGTCCCCTGGTCATTTTGATAGAGGAGGAGGTCACGAGGGCTATCATTGGCGTTTTTGTATGTATTTTTAAGAGACCTTTTACTATAACCCCTATCCAAGAAATGTTTTTGTAATAGAGAAGCCTGGATCTTAAAGTCATTGTCATTAGTACAATTATGTTTGGTTCGTAGGTACTGCCCTTTAGGGTTTGAATTAATCAAATGAGATGGGTGGTCACTTGTGGAATGTAGTAATGAGTTTCCTGCTGTATCTTTACGGTGCAGGTTGGTGGTAATAGATCCATCAGCATTCTTATTAATGTTTAAATCAAGAAAAGGAAGGGTATTATTATGCCAGTTGAACGTAAAAGACAAGTTATAGTTATTTTGGTTAAGTTGTTCTATAAATTGCATCAAAAGTTCAGGTGTTCCTGTCCAGAAAATCAGGATGTCATCAATGTACCTGCGCCACAACAAGGTGTGGTGCAGGTACATCGAGGAATCATCCGACGAAAAGACCTCCCGCTCCCACCCCCCCAGGTACAGGTTTGCATACGATGGGGCACACTTAGTCCCCATCACTACACCCTGCACCTGGAGGTAGTGGGAGCCATCGAAGGTGAACACATTGTGGGTCAAAATGAAGTACAGCATTTTCATTATGAAGGTGTTGTATGGTATAGCGTCCAAGTCCCGTTCATTTAAGAAGGTTGAAGTAATAGCAACCCCCTTGTCATGGGGGATGCTAGAGTAAAGGGCCTCTACATCTATGGAGGCCAAAATAGTATGAGGAGGGACTGACAGGCCATCCAAAACGCTCAAAATGTGTATAGTATCTTTAAGATATGTTGGTAGACTTTCCACGTGTGGACGTAGGTAGTCATCTATTAAGGAACTGGCTTGATGGGTAAGACATCCTATCCCTGAAATGATGGGTCTACCAGGTGGAAGTGATATTGATTTGTGTGTTTTGGGTAGGGCGTAGAAAGTGGGGGTGATGGGGTGTTGTACTTTTAGGAAATCTCATGTATTTTTCGAGATAAGATTTTTGGAAAAACTTGTATCTATAATCCCGAAGAATTCCCGTTGGTAATCGTGGATCCTGGATGGGGAGATTCGACGATACCAAGAGGGATTCTCCAGGATTTTGTAGCACATAGCCATGTAATCTTCAGTGGTTTGTATAACAAGGTTACCCCCCTTGTCCGAGGTTTTTATTATTATGCCCTTTCTATCTTTGATTTGATTAAGGGCCGTTCTCTGACAATGTGTTAAGTTTGATTTATTTTTTCCTTTTGATGTTTTCCTTAAAGTGGCATTCATTTCCCGAAAGTCCCGGGTTGTATGGTCAACAAAGAGTTTTAAATTGGAATTAGAGACCTATCAGCGCGGCGGCCAGCAGGTGGACCCCCTATATAAAGCACACTTGAATAGCCTCCCCTTAGCAGTGCACCTCTCTGCATGAGAGGGACCACGAGGAGAGAAGCTCTTTCTAAACATTCAAGGTATGTAAGTGAAGTTAACTATCTTCACTATCATAGCTCTGTATAGTTATTCCCTTTTTTTATCTGTTTGATTTTATCACTCATTTGTCCTCATGATATGCCCACACCTAGGTTCCCCTTGATTTGGATCTGGGTTTATGTTCACAACCCTCGACCCTTCCAAGGATTGGTTCCCCTATGTGTACACACTGACACTGTGTGCCTACCATATGTATTGGTGAGACGTTATACTTCACCTCTTTCACTTTGACTCTTATACACACACTGTATTTTAGTCCCAGCCGGTATACTTATCGGGTAAGTGACTAAATATACACTATTATGTCTCTCATTCACACTTACCCCATTTCTACACACCCAGCACATTTTTTCTCCTCCCCTAATTATCTCTCTCCCATCCCTTGTCCCTCTTTGCTTTTCAGTTTTCTTTCCTCTTCTTCCCCCTCTTCCCTCCCCCTCCCCCCCCGTTCCTCCTTCCTTTTCTTCTTTTTTTCTTTCCCCTACTTTTCCTCCCCTTTCCTTTCTTTTTTCCCCCTTTTTCCTGCCCCCCTTCTCTTTTCCCTCTTCCCTCCTCCCCTTCCTCTTTCCCCCTTCCCCCCTTTGTTTCTCCTTTCCCTTATTAGGCCCTTATTTTCTTCTTGAGTGGGAATTGCACACCCCGATATTTGATTGTTTGAACTGTAATGTGATTTTATCTCATATTTTGTAAGATAATATTTTTTATACCACTGCCACATGGCAGGAAAATAAAAGTTGTTCATTTTTCTATATATTCTGTTATTTCTACATTTATTTACTCCACTGAGGCACACACAAAGTCCCACCCCGCTAAACCTTTTTCTTGACACATAGTCGCATATTCTTAAGGGATGGTGCCTCGGTAGGAGTTGCATGGTATCTCGCATACACCCCAACCCCTACACTTTAAAATTAGTACTTTTTATTTCTCCCATAGACTTTTAACGGTTTTCCACGGCTTTTTGAATTTGCCGCGAACACCCCAAATTGTTCGCTGTTCGCCGAATGGGCGAACAGCCAATGTTCGAGTCGAACTCACGTTTGACTCGAACATAAAGCTCATCCCTACTAGTGAGTAAGCCAGGAGGCTGAAGAAGTGTGCATGTGCAGTGATGGTGGAACCCCCTGTGAGGGAAATTGCTGTTTATTTTGAACTTTTCTGTTCCTTTTAATAAAAGTGGGCTGCCATGCCATTAAAAACACATTCTGAAGTGACAAGTTTTCTGGAAGTTGCATGCACCACTTGAGTATAATCACCCTGCATATTTACAATATATATATATATATGTTGTACAGCAGGGCTCAAAATTTCAAGTCCTGAGCTACTAGCCAGGCCTTAAGGGTTACTCGCCACCAGTTGACCCAACCGATCCCTACCCTGTACCACCCCTAATTCCGCCCCTAAACACGCCCTCATAAATTATCTCATGAAATGACACTTAAATGTTTTATGCAGAATTAAGTTACAAACTTTATCAGTGCAGCCTCACCAGTGCTTATCAATGCAGCCTCACCAGTGCCCATGATTGCAGCCTCACCAGTTCCCATCAATGCAGCCACACCTGTGCCCACCATTGCAGCCACACCTGTGACCACAATTGCAGTCTCTGCTCACTGTGCTCACCATTGCGGCCTCTGCTCACTGTGCTCACCATTGCGGCCTCTGCTCACTGTGCCCACCATTGCGGCCTCTGCTCACTGTGCCCACCATTGCGACCTCTGCTCACTGTGCCCACCATTGCAGCCTCTGCTCACTGTGCCCACCATTGCAGCCTCTGCTCACTGTGCCCACCATTGTAGCCTCTGCTCTCTGTGCCCACCATTGTAGCCTCTGCTCACTGTGCCCACCATTGTAGCCTCTGCTTACTGTGCCCACCATTGTAGCCTCTGCTCACTGTGCCCACCATTGTAGCCTCTGCTCACCTGTGCAGAGGATCGCCCCAGGGGAAGAGAGCATGGAGGAAGAGAAAAGCCGCGGGATTACAGAGCGGATAGCCCGCTGTTACAGCTCCGCTCGTGGTTACACACAGCTCCAGTTACTCCTGACCCCGTGCCTGTATCAGATAGACAGAATTCTAGTCCAACGCTGGGACGTGTTCTGTCTAACCGATACAGGCGTGGGGTCAGGAGGCGGGGCTGTGTGTAACAATGAGTGGAGCGGAGGCAATTGCAATGTAAACTCAGCTGAGCGGGCTAACTGTTCTGCAATCCCGCGGCTTTTCTCTTCCTCCATGCTCTCTTTACCTGGGGTGATCTATGGGAGAATGGCTCCCGATCAACTCCCGCATGCCGGCGGTACCCGTGCTCCCCCCAGCTCCCAGGCAACCCAGCTCCTAGCCAGAAACAATTTTCCACTCGCAAATTGCGAGTAGGTGAGTGGAAAATTTGAGGGCTGTTGTACAGGACGCCAAGGTTGGGTCCTGGATGGGTGCTATATAGAACCAATATTTGGTGTATGGTCCCTTTAAGGGAAGTGCGCTAGTGTTCAGGAGGTCACCCAGAATGGGTGAGGAATTCCCAGGAGTAGAGTCAATCAGGAGAGGACTGACTCGCAGTCCTCTCTGTCTTAATAGAGAGTTATTTGGGACCCGGAATTTCGGAGGCTCTGAAGTGATATTCGGGTGGGAAAGAGCCTCCACCCCTGACCACATGGATTCAGCACACACGGGGTTAAAGGCCTTCAGTAAGCAGCTCATAAAAGACAGGAAGTAGTGCTATAGGTGGTATTGAGGAGGAGTAGGTGAATACACCTGTCTTGGTGAGCTGTGAATCTGATGGAGGCTGCTAAAAGATTCAACAAGGACTCTTAAAACCCTGGGGTGAAGACCCGTCCACAAACTGTATGTGTTTTTCTTTAATTTTCTTTGTGCTGAATAGGGATGAGCCGAACACCCCCGGGTTCGGTGCGCACCAGAACCTGTGAACAGACCGAAAGTTCGCGCGAACTTTAGAACCCTATTAAATACAATGGACGCGAACGTTCGAAATCTAAAGTGCTAATTATAACGGCTAATATGCATGTTATTGTCCTAAAAAGGGTTTGGGGACCCGGGTTCTGCCCCAGGGAACATGTATCAATGCAAAAAAAAGTTTTAAAAACGGCCGTTTTTCGGGAGCAGTCATTTTAATGATGCATAAAGTGAAAAAAAAAAGTGAAATATTCCTTCAAATATCGTACCTGGGGGTGTCTAATGTATGCCTGTGAAGTGGCATGTGTTTCCCGTGTTTAGAACTGTCCCTGCACAAAATGAAATTTCGAAAGGAAAAAAAGCCATTTAAAACTGCTTGCGGCTTTAATGTCATGTCTGGTCAAGGTAATATGGATGAAAATCTTTGAGAAAAATGGAATGGCTACCCCATCAGCCCCCCCCCCTACCCCAGCCCATTACCAGCCCCTTTGGGTCTTGTATGGATATTAAGGGGAACACCGCACACAAAATAAAAAAGGCCCTATATACTCTGAACAGCAGTATACAGGCGGTGCAAACAAGACAGGGACTGTAGGTTTGTTCATAAGTAGAATCTGTTTGTAATTTTGAACATTGTTTAAGTGTATCTCCAGCCAAAAAAAACTATTTTTAAGCTTTTTGGAAAACATAGGGAAGGGTTATCACCCCTGTAACATTTGTTTTGCTGTCTGTGCCCCTGTTCAGAACATTTCAACTCACTTTCCGTCCTAATGACAACTGTTTTTTAAAAGTGGGGTTTTTATTGAAACAAGGATTGGTGATAAAGCATCAGTAGAGAGGAGACACCTTTTTCCCATATTAACTCTTACAGGAGAGAATTTCCCTTCCTAGGGGTAGATTTCCTCTCACTTCCTGTTGTCTCCTTCCGTTTGCAAGTAGGAGTCGTTTGTAAGTTGGATGTTTGAAAGTATGGGCCTGCCGTATATACTCTGCAGAAATTGACCCCTTAGGTGTTGGTGTTGGCACAACACTGTAAGCACTCACAGTTACTCTTGGTGGGCGCTGGAATTCCCTGCTGTCAACTATTATATCAGGAATTGTAATTACATGCCATTGTTGAACAGTGGTAGGAAAAATTGGGCCTTTGATGGTGGTGCTGGTGCCACAACACTGTAAGCCCTCACAGTTACTCTTGGTGGGTGCATGAATGGGCCCTGCTGTGAATTATTAGATCAAGAATTGTAATTGCATGCCCCTGTTGAACAGGGGCTGAAAAATTGGGCCCTTGGTGGTTGTGTTGGTGGTGTTGGTGGTGGTGGTGTTGTCACAACACTGTAAGCCCTCACATTTACTCTTGGTGGGCGCATGAATGGGCCCTGCTGTGAATTATTAGATCAAGAATTTTAATTGCATGCCCCTGTTGAACAGGGGCTGAAAAATTGGGCCTTTGGTGGTGGTGGTGGTGGTGGTGTTGTCACAACACTGTAAGCCCTCACAGTTACTCTTGGTGGGCGCAGGAATGGGCCCTGCTGTGAATTATTAGATCAAGAATTTTAATTACATGCCCCTGTAGAACAGGGGCTGAAAAATTGGGCCTTAGCCACTGGTGCCACAACACTGCAACCCCTCACAGATACTGTACTTGGAGCACAGTAATGAGCCCTGTTGCAAAGTATTGCATCAAAAATTGTAATTACACGCCCCTGTTAAACAGGGGCAGAAAAATTGGGCCTTAGCCACTGGTGCCACAACACTGCAACCCCTCACAGATACTGTACTTGGAGCACAGTAATGAGCCCTGTTGCAAAGTATTGCATCAAAAATTGTAATTACACGCCCCTGTTAAACAGGGGCAGAAAAAGTGGGCCTTAGGCACTGGTGCTGGTGCCACGACACTGCAACCTCTCCCAGATACTCTAGTTGGAGTGCAGGAATGAGCCCTGCTGCAAAGCATTGCATTAAAAATTGTAATTACATGCCCCTGTTAAATAGGTGCTGAAAAATTGGGCCTTAGCCACTGGTGGCGGCACCCAGAAACAAAAATGTTTTTCCAAGATATCATCATGAATCGGGAGGAGGAGGATAGTCAGTCAACATAACAGGACAGTCACTCAGTCAGCATCAGCATCAGTCTTGAAGGGATGTGACATTTGAAAATAAATGATTCTGTTATATCAGCTTCAGGTGTTTGGTAGCTGGTGGTGATCCAAGACTGGTTCATCTTTATGAAGGTCAGTCGATCAACCGAATCGGTGGACAGGCGCACCCTGTGATCCGTGACAAATCCTCCAGCAGCACTGAATGTGCGTTCCGAAAGAACGCTGGATGCAGGACAGGCCAGTAGCTCAATTGCATACTGTGCAAGCTCTGGCCAGTGATCCATCCTTAAGACCCAGTAAGCCAGAGGATTTTCGGTGGGAAAGGTGTCCATATCTGACCTTGCCCCTAGGTATTCCTGCACCATGTATATCAGACGCTGGCGATGGTTGCTGGAACCGATCATACCTTGGGGCTGCGGACTAAAGAATTGTCTGAACGCATCGGTCAGACGGCCACCTTCCTCATCGCTCCTTCTTTGACTGACCAAAGCCTCAGCAACTCGTTGTCCCAGACCAGGAGTTTGTAACCTCCCAGTCTCTGGGAGCGCGTTGCACAGACCTTTCTGCAAGGCCTCCCGGAGTTGTCTCATCCTCTGCTCCCTCTGCGACGGTAAGATAAGGTCCGCAACCTTAGCCTTGTACCGTGGATCAAGGAGAGTGGCCAGCCAGTAATGGTCCCTCTCCTTGATCTGAAGAATACGAGGATCCTTCCGCAGACTTTGCAGGATCAAGGAGGCCATGCAGCGTAGGTTAGCTGAGGCATTAGGTCCGGAGTCCTCTGGGTCACTAAGGACGACATGATCCGCAGCCACCTCCTCCCAGCCACGTACAAGTCCACTGGTTTCTTGGGACTGTAAATCATCCCTAAAAGACTGCTGCTGTTGATGCTGCTGAGTGCCAGGCTCCACCTCCATGCTGACACAATCCTCCTCCTCCTCCTCCTCTTCCTGTGCGATGGGTGGGACAGAAGGAACACTGTCTGGGTAAAGGGGGCCTTGAGAGGCAAGGAAGTCCTCCTCCTCCTGCCTCTGTTCTGCCTCAAGTGCCCTGTCCATTATTCCACGCAGCGTGTGCTCCAACAGGTGGATACGAGGTACAGTGTCACTGATGCATGCACTGTCACTGCTCACCATCCTCGTGGCCTCCTCAAATGGTGCCAGGACAGTGCATGCATCCCTGATCATGCCCCACTGGCGTGGTGAAAAAAACCCGAGCTCCCCTGACCCTTTCCTGGTGTCGTAGTCGCACAGGTACTCATTGATGGCCCTCTGCTGCGTGTGCAGCTGCTGCAGCATGGCCAACGTTGAGTTCCACCTGGTGGGCATGTCACATATAAGGCGGTTCTTGGGCAGGTTCAACTCCTTTTGCAGCTCAGCCAGGCGAGCACTGGCATTATAAGATCTGCGGAAATGCACACAGACTTTCCTGGCCTGCCTCAGGACATCCTGTAAGCCCGGGTACCTGCCCAAGAACCGCTAAACCACCAGGTTAAGGACGTGAGCCACACAGGGCACATGGGTCAGTTGTCCCTGTCGGAGGGCGGAGAGGAGGTTGATGCCATTGTCGCAAACCACCATTCCTGGCTTAAGCTGGCATGGCGTCAACCACCTCTCGGCCTGCCCCTGCTGAGCAGACAGAACCTCTGCCCCAGTGTAGCTCCTGTCCCCCAAACACACCAGCGCAAGCATGGCATGGCATCTTTTTGCCTGCGTACTTGCGTAGCCCCTTGAATGCCTACGGAGCACCGCTGGTTCCGAGGACAAAGCACAGGAAGAGGCCATGGAGGAAGAAAAAGAGGAGGGGGTGGAGGAGAGAGGTGTGTCACAACCAGTAGTAGCATTTTGGACGCGTGGCGGCGGAACAACCTCCAACACTACTGCACCTTGTCCTGCATCCTTCCCAGCTGCCAAAAGAGTGACCCAATGGGCCGTGAAAGAAAGGTAACGTCCCTGTCCATGCCTGCTGGACCATGAGTCAGCGGTAATATGCACCTTACTGCTGACCGCCCTGTCCAGTGAGGCATGGACATTACCTTCCACATGCTGGTAGAGAGCCAGAATCACCTTCCGTGAGAAAAAGTGGCGTTTGGGAACCTGCCACTGAGGAACCGCACATTGCACAAACTCACGGAAGGGGGCAGAGTCTACCAACTGAAAAGGCAGCAGTTGAAGCGCTAGCAATTTAGCCAAGCTAGCATTCAACCGCTGGGCATGTGGATGGCTGGGAGTGAACTTCTTTTGACGGTCCAGCAGCTGGGGCAGGGAAATTTGCCTGCTAGAATCGGACGTTGGTGAACTGCTAGCAGAGTGCCCGCAAGTACTTGGCTGTGACACACCTAATTCTACACCTTCATTCCTCTCAGTGCAGGTTTCAGAGAGGACTGATTGTATAGTGGGGTTGGAGATCCCAGCTGATGCGGTGCAAGGAGAGGTCCGCTTTGTTCTTTGGTGTGGGTCTTTAAGGTAGGCTTGCCAACGAGCTGCATGGCAGGTCAACATATGTCTGGTCAAGCATGTGGTGCCCAAGCGGCTGATGTTTTGGCCACGCGATATACGCTTGAGACATATGTTGCAAACAGCAGCTGTGCGATCTGATGCACTCGACTCAAAAAAGGCCCACACCAAAGAAGTTTTGGAATAACGGGCAGAGGCAGCGCCTTGCACAGGCGGAGCTCTGCGATGTGATTCAGTCGGTGTGCTGCCCTTACGCTGGCCCCCGGAGGGCATCCTGCCTCGTTGGAGATGTGCCTCCTCCTCATCCTCCTCCTCCTCCTCTCTCCTATTAGGCACCCACGTGGAGTCAGTGACCTCATCATCCCCTCCCTGCTCATCACTGGAGCCAATCTGGCAGTATGCTGCAGCTGCTGGAACATGACTGCCAGATTGGTGTCCTTCTTGAGCATCCCCTCTCTCTGCTCTCACGCTACTGCCTTCCTCTAGCTGGGTATCATCATCAGACCCTTTGAAACGCTAGGCATCCTCCTGGAGCATGTACCCAACACTGTGCTCAAACAGTTCGGGGGACACCTCAGGAGGACATGGTGGGTCTAGGGAAGGAGTGACTGATGATGACATTGATATCAGGGAAGAGGACGCTTTGGAAGCTGCTTTGCCAGTACCCTGAGCCTGGGTGAGAGAGGATGAGGAGGATGAGGAGGGCTTGGTCATCCACTCTACCAAGTCTTCGGCATGATGTGGCTCAACACGTCCAGCTGCCAAAAAGAAGGACAAGCGTGTCCCATGGCCACGTGCTGATGACGATGCACCGCGTCCACGACCAGCACTGTTGTCTCTAGACACAGAGCCTGCTTATCCTCTTTTATTGGCTCCTGACTGTCTGCCTCTCCTTGTTTGCCTTCCAGACATTCTAATGGCCTGCAGGGAGATGGGAAAACCAGCAATAAGGGGTAGCTTCAGGTGTATATTTTGCAGGAAGCACACAACGCCCGCTGTAAGTGCTGCAGATGACTGCCTGTGTTACACAACAGGAAAAAACAGCAATAAGGGCTAGCTTCAGGTGTTTATTTTGCAGGAAGCACACTACGCCCGCTGTAAGTGCTGCAAATGCCTGTTAGTGTAACACAAAAGAAAAAAAGCTTGAGCAATAAGGGCTAGCTTCAGGTGTATAATGTGCAGGAGGCACACTAAGCCCGCTGTAAGTGCTGCAAATGCCTGTTAGTGTAACACACCAGGAAAACACAGCAATAAGGGCTAGCTTCAGGTGTATATTTAGCAGGAAGCACACTACGCCCGCTGTAAGTGCTGCAAATGGCTGTTAGTGTAACACACCAGGAAAACAGCAATACGGGCTAGCTTCAGGTGTATAATGTGCAGGAGGCACACTACGCCCGCTGTAAGTGCTGAAAATGCCTGTTAGTGTAACACACCAGGAAAACACAGCAATAAGGGCTAGCTTCAGGTGTATATTTAGCAGGAAGCACACTACGCCCGCTGTAAGTGCTGCAAATGCCCGTTAGTGTAACACACCAGGAAAACACAGCAATACGGGCTAGCTTCAGGTGTATAATGTGCTGGAGGCACACTACGCCCGCTGTAAGTGCTGCAAATGCCTGTTAGTGTAACACACCAGGAAAACACAGCAATAAGGGCTAGCTTCAGGTGTATATTTAGCAGGAAGCACACTACGCCCGCTGTAAGTGCTGCAAATGCCTGTTAGTGTAACACACTAGGAAAACACAGCAATAGGAGCTAGCTTCAGGTGTATATTTAGCAGGAAGCACACTACGCTCGCTGTAAGTGCTGCAAATGCCTGTTAGTGTAACACACCAGGAAAACAGCAATACGGGCTAGCTTCAGGTGTATAATGTGCAGGAGGCACACTACACCCGCTGTAAGTGCTGCAAATGCCTGTTAGTGTAACACACCAGGAAAACACAGCAATAAGGGCAAGCTTCAGGTGTATATTTAGCAGGAAGCACACTATGCCCGCTGTAAGTGCTGCAAATGCCTGTTAGTGTAACACACCAGGAAAACACAGCAATACGGGCTAGCTTCAGGTGTATAATGTGCAGGAGGCACACTACGCCCGCTGTAAGTGCTGCAAATGCCTGTTAGTGTAACACACCAGGAAAACACAGCAATAAGGGCTAGCTTCAGGTGTATATTTAGCAGGAAGCACACTACGCCCGCTGTAAGTCCTGCAAATGCCTGTTAGTGTAACACACCAGGAAAACACAGCAATACGGGCTAGCTTCAGGTGTATAATGTGCAGGAGGCACACTACGCCCGCTGTAAGTGCTGCAAATGCCTGTTAGTGTAACACACCAGGAAAACACAGCAATACGGGCTAGCTTCAGGTGTGTATTTAGCAGGAAGCACACTACGCCCGCTGTAAGTGCTGCAAATGCCTGTTAGTGTAACACACCAGGAAAACACAGCAATACGGGCTAGCTTCAGGTGTATAATGTGCAGGAGGCACACTACGCCCGCTGTAAGTGCTGCAAATGCCTGTTAGTGTAACACACCAGGAAAACACAGCAATAAGTGCTAGCTTCAGGTGTATATTTAGCAGGAAGCACACTACGCCCCCTGTAAGTGCTGCAAATGCCTGTTAGTGTAACACACCAGGAAAACACAGCAATACGGGCTAGCTTCAGGTGTATAATGTGCTGCAGGCGCACTACGCCCGCTGTAAGTGCTGCAAATGCCTGTTAGTGTAAAACACCAGGAAAACACAGCAATACGGGCTAGCTTCAGGTGTATAATGTGCTGGAGGCACACTACGCCCGCAGTAAGTGCTGCAAATGCCTTTTAGTGTAACACACCAGGAAAACACAGCAATACGGGCTAGTTTCAGGTGTATATTTAGCTGGAAGAACACTACGACCTCTGTAAGTGCTGCAAATGCCTGTTAGTGTAACACACCAGGAAAACACAGCAATATGGGCTAGCTTCAGGTGTATAATGTGCAGGAGGCACACTACGCCCGCTGTAAGTGCTGCAAATGCCTGTTAGTGTAACACACCAGGAAAACACAGCAATAAGGACTAGCTTCAGGTGTATACTGTGCAGGAGGCTTAGCAACAATGACACTGACACTGTCCCCTGCCTATCCTTCTCTCTCCCTGCACACAAGGTTTAGCAAAGAATATGACACTGACACTCTCCCTGCCTATCCTTCTCTCTCCCTGCACACAAGGTTTAGCAAAGAATATGACACTGACACTCTCCCTGCATATCCTTCTCTCTCCCTGCACACAAGGTTTAGCAAAGAATATGACACTGACACTCTCCCTGCATATCCTTCTCTCTCCCTGCACACAAGGTTTAGCAAAGAATATGACACTGACACTCTCCCTGCCTATCCTTCTCTCTCCCTGCACACAAGGTTTAGCAAAGAATATCGCTGAAACTCTCCCTGCCTATCCTTCTCTCTCTCTACACACAAGGTTTAGCAAAGAATAGCACAATGACACTGTCCCTGCCTATTCTTCTCTTTCCCTGCGCCGGAACACACTACACAAGGCCCCCGCGCTGGCGGCCTTTTATAGTGTGGTGCGTGTGCTAAACCCCCTGAGCTATAATTGGCCACAGGCAACCTGCCTGTGGCCAATTATGGCTCTCCTAGCTGCCGGCGCTGTGATTGGCCAAGCATGCGGGGTCACAGTGCATGCTTGGCCAATCACAGCGCCGGGATTTCACTGCGATGGCGCAGTGTATTGTGGGCCGTTCGCGTCACTCGAATTTGGCGCAAACGGCCCAAATCGTTCGATCTTCGTCGAACGAGCGAACAGCCGATGTTCGAGTCAAACCTATGTTCGACTCAAACACCGAGCTCATCCCTAGTGCTGAAGATAAACAGACTTTATTTTATATTTTTGTGCTGTGTGCTGAAGATAAGCGGACTTTACTTTATATTTTTGCGCTGTGTGCTGAAGGAAGCCTTATTTTGATTTACTTGCAAATTAAAGCCTTTTTGTTTAACATTTATTGTTTATGCACTTGGTCCCGTGGAGCTCTAAATCCCCCAAATTTTACTATATATATATATATACATATATACACTATATTACATTACTAAACATATTGGGACACCTGCCTTTACATGCACATGAACTTTATTGGCATCCCAGTCTTAGTCCGTAGGGTTCAATATTGAGTTGCCCACCCTTTGCAGCTATAGCAGCTTCAACTCCTCTGGGAAGGCTGACCACAAGGTTTAGGAGTGTGTTCATGGGAACGTTTGACCATTCTTCCAGAAGCACATTTGTGTGGCCAGGCACTGATGTGGCCCGCAGTCTCCACTCTAAATTCATCCCACAGGTGTTCTATCGGGTTGAGGTCAGGACTCTGTGCAGGCCAGTCAAGTTCCCCCACCCCAACCTCGCTCATCCATGTCTTTTTTGGACATTGTTTGTGCCCTACGCAGTCATGTTGAAACAGGAAGGAGCAATCCCCAAACTGTTTACACAAAGTTGGGAGCATGAAATTGTCCAAAAAGGTTTTGGTATGCTGATGCCTTAAGAATTCTCTTCACTGGAACTAAGGGGCCAAGTCCAACCCCTGAAAAACAACCCCTCACCATAATCCCTCCCCTCCAGCAAATGATTTGGACCAGTTCAAAACAATAGACACATTTTTATTGTGTAACCTAGTAATGCTTATAGCCAGTATCTTTAAGCATTTTTTTTTAAGTGTAACTCAATCATATTGGGAAGCTCCTGCTGTTATTTATGTAAGCCAATGAGTAATGTAAAAGTAAACTAAATTATTACACATACAATGTACTATATGTGATGCCACAATACAGTGTCACTGATGCTGTTCTTGAGAATCCTAATATCCTGTAGAACCACATACAGATTTGAGGCATCCTCCTAGCATGTAATTTAAATGAATTGCATATTTTAATGTTGACCTTTAAGCCACCTGGAAAGACCCTCTCCCTTTTGAATGATAATTAGAAAAAATATTTTTTTGCATTGGTACATTGCCCATTACTGATTTCTAAGATTCAGCTCCCATTGACTTGGGGTTCAGATTTCCAAACTTTTATTAAATTCACCTAATCCCAACCCCAGGTGTGTGGCTCAGCCTTGTTAGTCTGCCTGTGATATGACTGAAGGTCACCTGCCTTGGCCTCTGTCTATTTATACAAGGACACAAGGACAAAAAGCGGCGCCTTCTAAGCATAGCAGTTAAACTGTTTAATAGAAAATTGTATGTAATAAAAACACTCACAAACGAGTCATAAAGATAGGCATGTCTAGTAATGTTATCATCTGCGCTGTCCCGGGGGCTGCCTGGTGCCTGGGAGCCTGAGGAAGAAGCACGGATGCTCCGAAAGCGCGCACCTCCCCGCTGACCCTGTACCCGGAAGTGACGACATCGCTGCTGTGCTCCTGTGTTCAACATCTTCTGTCCCCGTTTGCAGAGAGCGCTGGGTTCCACCCCCGTTATCGGAACAAGAAAGGATACACAGACACCTCTGCCACCGACATCAGGCACCAGGCAGCCCCCCCGGGACAGCATGGATGATAACATTACTAGACATGCCTATCTTTATCGTTCATTTGTGAGTGTTTTTATTACATACAATTTTCTATTAAACAGTTTAACTACTACGCTTAGAAGGCGCCGCTTTTTGTCCTTGTGTTTATGTTTCAGATCACCTTCTATCTGCAAGCTGGCAGCCTTCTTTGACATTAGCATTTTTTTCAGCACTTTTATGGACTAAAGCCTCGTACACACGACCGAGTTTCTCGGCAAGAACCAGCAAGAAACTTGCTGGCAGAGGTTTCTTGCCGAGTAAATCGGTTGTGTGTACGCGGCTTTCAGTTTTCTCATCAAGAAAACTGGCAAGAATCTCGACGAGAAAAATAGAGAACCTGCTCTCTATTTTCTCGTCGAGATTCTCGTCAGCATGTTTCTCGACGAGAAAAGTGTGTGTGTGTGTACACTTACCTGTCGTTGTGGAAACCAGGGCATGCTCGAAATGATTGTGACGCATGCGCAGTAGCTTCCTAGGCATAGGTAGGGTGTAGCAAGATGGTGGCGACGGCATCGAATGTGACGAGTGCATGCTCATCGTAGTCGATGATGTCACCGCGTTCACTCCATTCAAAGAACCGCGGGTTCTTTGAATCGAGCGTGTGTACACTCGGCCGGGACAAGTTTCTTGTCCAAGAATCTCGTCAAAAAAACTACGAGTTTTTTCCTGACGAGATTCTCGGCCGTGTGTATGAGGCCTAATTGTCATGGACACAATTACTGCCCCTCTTTGAACGTTTCCGATTGATTCCCCTCCTGTATATTTATATAGTCTTGTCTTACTGCACCTCCACCCAGAATGCGCTTAATTCATCCATTGTCTCTGTCTATTTATGTTGATAATTCTGAAATTTGCCATGTTTGACTGTCAGCTTGTCAGTTTTTAGGAAAAGCAGATGACCATAATGTGTCAGTGACATTTAGCAATGTTCAAACAAGGGGTTACTTGTTAAAGATTGGTCATGAATGACTCAAAGGGTCAAAACCAACCCTTGCTTTTGATAAAGCAAGTTCTGTTTTTAGTTTACAGATTATATTTTTTGTAGCTGTGTCCATGAGCATTTAAGAATTTCAAATCAGTTTAATAAAATGAAAGAGTTCTTGAGGTTAAAATAAATCTGTCCCTAGACTGAGGACACTAAAGTATTTGCAAATTCTAAACACGCAGTAAGCACTTCAAAATAAGCCTTGTGTTCTTTGAGGAAATTTGTGAATGAAGATTTAGCGCCCTGGGGTTTAGTCAGGGAGCTCCTTACTGAATTCCTTGTCAGGAGTAGCTACTGCAGTTAATTGATCGAGATCTATTGATTTCTCCCTAAGTTTGGCCTTGTTGCACTTTTCTATTCTACCACTAGGTGGCCAGGAAACTGGTGGTACTAGATATGAGAAGGGCAACCCAAGGTCAGGTTTTGGGTATATGGGGTATCTCAGCCAATGGGCAGGGGTTTTATTGAATCCCTTGGCCTGCTGGGAGAACCTATATATTCGGGTGAGGTCAGGTGGTCTATGTTCTGTGCCACCAGGACTGCTGTCTGGGTGGATGTGTGTGTGTGGTACGCCCCAGGCTGCTAGGCTGGAGATTGGGCCTATCCCAGGGCATCTGCCTGCCAGGCTGTGTGAGGGCCTATCCAGAAGTGACAGGGCAGCGCAGGGTTGGGACTTTGGCTTGCAGTCCAACCGAAAGTGATGGTTCTGCCAGCTGGAGAACCTGTCATGGTCAGAGGTAGAAGGAAAGCTGTCGCCATTAAGGGATCAACCACTTTTACCAGGGACCACAGTGAGTAATTGAAGCAAGTACCGGAGCAGTATTCTCACCAAACGGGCACGGTGGAGAATCGGGAAACTTCAGGCGGTGATCAAGTCAGGGACCCAACTAGCAGAGGTGAGGCTTGCAGAGCAACCTTGTGAGTCAAGTCAGGGACCGAGCCGGTCAGCAGGGGTGAAGCTTGAGAGGTATCGGGAGTACCAAGCTAGGGACCCAGCAGGGAAGCGTGGGTGACACTTGCGGGAGATACCACCGCAAAAGCCTCGAGGAGCCCACGGGATTCAGAGTCAGTTAATCAGAGAGTCCAGCGAGGGACTAGGAGCTCAAGGGGCTGAAGAACTACAGAAGTTGTAGTGAAGCTGAGTGAACTGTTGAACTTTGTGTTAGGAACTGTTAAGTACTGTTGGCATAGGAGACAGCAATCCTGCACGTGCAGAAGTGGCACCTTGCTGGGGCCTTTCCCCGTACAGCTGTCCTCCCTATTAAAGTCTCGGAGTCTGCTAATTGAAATTGCAACCACCTAAATGTGTCCTGGCCCTAACCCTCTTTCCCTTCAAAATATAAAAGGACTGTTAAAAGAAATAAAACCTCTTTTGCATACAAGAAGTGTCTGGCGCCCAATGACTTTCACCATCTTTGCACCCACTATGCCTCACAACCCACTACATATGGAAGGATGTCAGCTGTCTTTGGCCTTTAAGGTCCTCATTAAGCTGGAAGAGGTTAAAGACCTTGCTACAAATAACTGCACATTTAAAGCATCTAATGAATAAGCACTTAATTTTTTTGACGTTTTGTTTTTACTGTTTAGTAAGAATGTGTAAATAGTTTAATGTCCATAGCCTGGACATTTTAAAATGTATTTCAAGTTGAAAGCAAAGATTGCTAGGTGGCCTCATGGCAATTTGTAGAAGGAATGGAAGATCTTGCAATAGTCATGAACAGTGGCCTGTCAGTAATGTCTTTAAAAAAAATTGTGCAGTAATAAAAATGGCTAAATGATTGTCTATAAACCTGGTGTCACTATTTTTTAAAACTGCATTAAAGATTGCAGGAAGCATTTGGTTTCCAGGATGCCCACAATTTGATTTCTCAAAGGCTATATTATGAAGTTTTTACAGTACCCATGCGACTTAGATAATGTGCATGTGATGGGAGTCTTTGATTTTACAGATAACAATTGGAAACAGTATGCGTAAAGTTCAACAAATCACATCAATTTACTCTGTGTAGAACACACACGCACTGTCCAATTTCATCCATACTAGATAAACATTTTCTGTCTGAGCAGGCTAAAGCCTAAAATTTGTTCTGTCTAGTCTAAATTCATCTACCCCACACAGTAATAAATGTACCACTAGATCATTGCATTGTTTGATTTCTTTGTAGCAGACAACCAAATGTGTGCAAATAACAATCATTTTGAGATCAACATAATAAAGCTCCTACCATCTGTTTTAAAATTACCAAAGCTTTGCCAACTGTAACTGTGCAGAGGAAATAATTCAAAGTGTGATCAGAAGATATATTAACACATCTGGGACAAAAGTATAAATGTATGACTAACCTAAGTGTTATTTTTCAGTATTGATATCATGTAAATAACATCCTTTTGTGCTACAGTAAAAGAAATATGGCAAATGTAGCAGCTCCAAATGCTGAAAGACACTTGTAAGATATATCTGTCAAGAGAGAAGCTCTTTCATGTTAGGATGGAGTAATGAAATCAGAGAAGTTTACTGTTTTGCTCTTTCCTTATTAAAATAAGACAGAAGTGAGGAAGGATGCTTCATTTGAAAATGCTGGGCTATTTGTCATGGCATGGTATATTTGTTTTCTGTCTCCGAAGTCAGGGACATCTTTCCCACTTGACACAGTCATTGAGTTTTTCCTTTTCCCTGGAAATGAGAATACATGGACAAGATGAGTGGACTGTTGAAATTGATGTATCAAATTAAACATTGTGTGTTTCAGAAGGCCAAATATAGAGATAGTGACATAGTGTTACAAGAAAGCATTTTATAGCTACATATCTGGAAGGGGCTTATGGTGTGACATATCTGCACTGATTTTTCTCTGTCACCAAGGCAAGGCCTTATCTATAGCATGAATTTGTGATTTAAACAAATATTACATGACAAGTTACCAAATTGCATAACATAAACAAATTCTTCCATGCTGGAGGTTTTACATATGTTTGTTTTATTCTGAGGAATGTAATGTTTTTCCAAGAGTCTGGAATTCTGAGACCAGGAACACTGATGTTTTAAGAATGTGTGTTTTCATTGCAGTGCAATGTAGATGTTTTTGTATTTAAGAAATATCTCAACGTTATTTGTAAACCTTGAGCTTGACTCTGCCCCTCCTACCCGTCGAGCTACTGTATTGATCTGTAATATAATGGGAAATGTTGTTGGCCAATAGTGGGGCACAAAAGGTAGAAGGAAGGAAGACCTAGATCTAGGCTTATAGAAAAATTAGGACCTGTTCATAGTAGCAGGCAGGTGTTATGGTCCACATAACGATGTCTGATAGTGTTTACGTTTTCATTGTTTGTTTAAAGTTAATCAAACAATTTATTTTAACTTTATGCAGTGCAAAACATTGCGACGTACTGGAGTACATTGACATGCAGTTACATGTGTTGCGCTACGTAAAAACACAGGGATCCTCCCTCCCCATTCATATTCTCATCTTGCAATTTTCATGCCTCCAATCCCACTACCCTTATCGTGCATGTCACCGCTCAATCAAATATTTTGGAATTAATATCACTCCCTCTTTTACTGACCTATAAGGAGCTAATTATCCTCCTCTATTTCAAGAACCTATATAGATTATTAAGACAGTGGAATGTTTTCAATCTATCCCTATTAGGACATATTGCGACTCAAAAACTTGTGGAAAAAAAATGACATGTTCAAAAGACTCATTATGCCTCATAGATTATACATCGGGGTGTTTTCTTTCCAAAATAGGGTAATTTTTTGGGCGTTTCCATTGTCCCGGTGCTCCAGGGCCTTCAAAGTGCAAGAGGTAGTCAAGAAATTAAATGTGTATTTTATGTCCCTAGAACGCCTGATGGTTCTCCCTGCATAGTGGGCCTCTGTATGTGGCCATGCTGTATAAAAGTCTCACACATGTGGAATTGCCATACTCAGGAGAAGGAGTAGAATGTGTTTTGGAGTGTAATTTGTGGGTGTGCATATACTGTGTGTGAGATATAACCTGTTAGTATGACAATTTTGTGAAAAAATTTTTTACTTAAAAAAAACTCACCATGCCTCTTACTAAATACCTTGGAAATTTTCCAAAAAGGGGTAATTTTTTATTTTTTTTGTACTGACCTGGCTTGTTAGGGTCTCAATAAATAATCTAGGCCATCGGTACATCAGATGTGATCAATTTTCAGTGATTGGCACCATAGCTTGTAGACTCTATAACTTTCACAAAGACCAAATAATATACACAGATTTGGGTTATTTTTTTTTTTTTTTTGGGGGAAAAATCATTTTTATTGAAATTTTCTATACCATACAGAACTAGCCCATGCAGGGGCCAAACAGTTGCCCACGTTTTAGCAGATCCCCTATTACGGGAACATACCACAACAGGGCACACAAACAACATTAACAAACCGACTTATACTATAACTCCAATGTGGGGAGAGGCTCAGTTCAGGAGGATCTGTGCTCAAATTGTTACCAACAGGATAAATCAACATGAGAATAGTTGGGTCAACATACTAGCAGAGATTTGATTTGGGTTATTTTTACCAAAGATATGTAGCAGTATAAATTTTGCCCAAAATGTATTAAGAAAAAATACTAATTTGCAAAGTTTTATAACAGAAACTTAAAAAAATGCATTTTATTTACAGAATTTTCGGTCTTTTTTTCATTTATAGTGCAAAAAATAAAAAAACCTAGCAGTGATTAAATACCACCAAAAGAAAACTCTATTTGTGTTGAAAAAAAGGACAAACATTTCATATGGGTACAGTGTTGCATGACCGAGTAATTGTCATTCAAAATGTGAGAGCGCTGAAAGCTGAAAATTGGTCTGGTTAGGAAGAGAGTTTAAATGCCCAGTAGGTAAGTGGTTAAAGATATCCTGGCAGTCAAGAGGGATGTACAGTATGCTGGCAGTGTCCTGGTAAGCAAGATGTATAATTGTAACAAAGGTTCTGCAGGTGTAGGCACAGATAAGGCAACGTTGTCTGCATGCAGTGTCTTTAACCTCCGTGGCGGTATTCCCGAGTCAGGCTCGGGGTGAAATTTCAGTACCATTAGCGGTAACCCCGAGCCAGACTCGGGGCTGCATCGCAGTATCCAGGCAAAGTTACTTACCTTGTCCCCTGGATCCTGCGATGTCTCCCCGGGAGATGGAGTGAGGAGACAGCTCGAACACACTTCGGGGAGACATCGCAGGATCCAGGGGACAAGGTAAGTAAATTTGCCTGGATACAGGGGTTCCTACTCACCAAATAAATAAATTAAATGGTCACTGTATTCCTGGGTCATCCACTCGTCCTTCGCCTCTCACACAGACTGGGATCACTGGAATCACTGGATGCTTCTCCTGGTGGTCTCAGAGTGACAAGAAAAAAACGGAGATAGTGTAGTCCCGCTTACACTTTTTATTCAACAATCTCCTTTTTTAACATAGGTCACTAAAATCCAGCATTTACAAAACAGTCACTAATGCTTTAAAGACGCGCTATTCCCGGCTACCTTGTGCAGTCAGGTGTATGTGCGTCGGTCCCGTCCACCATAGACCTCCACACTCACCACTTCCTGACACTGGAGCGGAGATGGAACGCAAACGTCACTTTCTGTTGCCGGCAACAGGAAGAAGACACAGTGAAAACTGTTGCCAATAGAGATTCCACTAGACTCTATAAACACCTCCTTGTTGGCTTGGACATCATCACACCTGCCACCCATTTGAATTTACAGTGTTTTGTTCTCTTATGGACTTCCATAGGATAGAGTGGTCAAGTTCACCTAGTGACCATTAAGCGCTGCTTTAGTAACAGACAAATTTATTTGTTATAGTTTTACTAACTGTATATTCTACAATATAAAATGCCAAATTTCCATGGAAAATAATTGTACCATTTTCAGCACCTAAAATCTGACAGAATCATACTGCCAGGGAGGTTAAGGTGGGTAAGTGCCCACTCACCAATCCTGCGTACAAGGCCCAAAGGATAATGTTCTGGCTGTCAGGTTCTTCAGGTGGCCCAACTGGCTACCTCACAAACCAGAATGCCTCACACCTTCAGGGATGCCTGGAGATGCACCCAGGGTCCTCCTTCTGGTGGGATGTCCGTCATCAACCTTGGAGCTGTGGCAGGAACAGTCACACCGTGTTCCCTGCATTCGGTCTCTCTCCTTGCCTTGTGGTCTCTGTCTCTCTCCCAGGCAGCCTCTTGTTGTCCTCGCTCTCTCTCTCTCTTGCTCTCTCTCCCCCCTCCCAGAGCATGCTGGCCTGTGTAGTTTTCCCTCAGGGAGTTTACATTGGGACCGTCTGTGTTGAGGACTACTTGTCCCATGATCCCCTGCTGCTCTTGTGCTGGAATCCTATTGGTTCCCTCCCCCTGCCAATGAGGAAGCAGGTGATCCAACAGAGCAGGCAGCTGAGTCCGTGCAAGTGCCACTCACACTATACAGCGCAAAGAAAGGGAGGGGGAGAAAATTCCCAGCAGCTGCTATTTTTAAAATTGGAGCTGATTTCCGTGTGAAGAGGAGCGAGCGGAGCCGAGTGTACTTCGGCTAGACTCAGCTCCTATTGCAGTCCCGCCCATCTCCACTGATTGCGCCGCTGACATACAGAAAGCCGAGAGTACTTCGGCTAGACTCGGCTCTGCTCACAGTCAGGGGCGGGACTGCGAGAGTCGAGACTAGCCGAAGTACACTCAGCTTTCTGTATGTCAGCGGCACAATCAGTGGAGATGGGAGGGACTGCGAGGGGAGCCATGTAAAGCCGAGTGTACTTCGGCTTTCTGTATCTCGGCTCCTCTTGCTCGTTTCAGCGGGGGATCGGCGTATAACACGCACCCACGATTTTCCCCTGATTTTAAGGGGAAAAAAGTGCGTGTTATACGTCGATAAATACGGTAGTTACTTTGACAACACCTTTTCCATTTTCTTCCTGCTTATTTGTGGCCAACAGGATACAATTGGGTTGATTTAATAAAACTGGAGTGTGAAAAATATAGTGCAGCTCTGCATAGAAACCAATCAGCTTCCAGTTTTTTTGTCAAAGCTTAACTGAACAAGCTGAAGTTAGAAGATGATTGGCTACAATGCACCGGATTTTGCAGTCTCCAGATTTAGTGAATCAACCCCAGTATGTTTTTGCTTGTAAATTTTTTACATATATATATATATATATAAATGACAAAACATAACATGATTTAAAAATCAAAACAAAGACAAAAAATATCTGCCTGTTCTTATTCATTCTATTCCATTTTCTTCATCTGCTAAAAAATTATTTCTATCATGACAGATGTTTGAACCAAGGAATCCTTTTATGCATTAATGTAGTATGATGTACAAGGCTACCCTGAATAGTAACCATTGGATATGTATTGTGCATATGTAGAGTCAAGGTTCTTGTGAAGATTTACATTCCTAACACCTGAGTGTGCCTCTTTGAAAAAATGCATTAGAAATACAAAAGGTAATGGTTGCTGATATTCACAAAAGGGTAAAATAGACTTGCTTGGCCTTGAAAGCGTATGTATAATATAACTGAAAATCTGAAAGAGCTTTTTAGTTGGATGAACATTGCAATTATGAGCGAAACAACATTAAACTCATACTGAAATAAATAATTCTGAAAGCATTAATGGCATATTCTATTATTTGAGAAGAAACAAAAGATATTTAAATGCAAAATTACATGGAATATTTTATGTTGGGTATTGTAAGCCTCACTTTCGAATAAAAAGTGCAATCTGCAACACAGAAATACATAACAATATGTGCCTTTTAATGCCCTTGCACTACCCCCATGAATGTCCTTAGAATAAAGCTATCCTTCCTATGTTTGTATTCTTAAGTCCCATCCTTTCCTGATAAACCCCACATAAGTTTATTCCATTTAGGGTTTACATTTTACAAATACAAATATATAATAACATTAAATCACACCTAAGGCAGAGTACTAAAGGTGCGATTTAAAGGTATTAGAAAAAGGGGAAGAAAAGAGTGCATAAGAGCGAAGAAAGGGGAGTGCTAATACCTAAGCGGTACTGACTCTGATCAAGTGGTGTTCGACACATCTAATTGCTAAATAAGCATACCTTACTTGTGGACATTAAGCTAAAGCATGTAGTGTTTTACCCATAAGCTCAATGTGTAGAGCATAGCCCTATGAGTACAATTTTGGGTAGAGGGCCAAGAAAGGTCAGACTAGTCACCGTGAATCTAAGATTACAAGGGTACGCTTGGAAGGCAAATAAAAAAGAGACGGATACAAGAGAAAAAAAAAAGTGGTAAAATGTGGGGCTAATAGAGAGTTTTGCAAATGTTGTATGTAGACTGGGGAGGAAAAGCGTGGAGGAGGACAGCTGATTAAAGGCAAGGCCAGAAGGGGATTGGAATTGCATCTCCTGTAGGGTAAAAGGGTGGACCCCAGTCTCTTTCCCTGCTTGGGCCAGCTAGGCTCCTCATTACAGACCAAAGAGGCATTCCTAATAGGGAGTGTCTACAGAGGCCAAAGTGGTATTGAGACACATCAGATTCACGTGTAACAGTAACCCCTTGTGTCCTTATTAAAACATGCCTGCCATTATATTTTTGTATTCTAAAGCTGTATCATAATATATGCAGTATCCCCATGTGCTAGTATTCAATCTATATTGGGCTGCATTAATGAGCTCCTCAATTTCTGCTATTCTGTGTAGTCTTAGAAACCAGTCTCAGGGCTAGGTTATGCTTTGACCATAAACATAGCTGGCGATTTCAAACATATTTTCTGGGATAGCAGCATATGGTGTATTAGATATTGGGCAAGTAAATAGTCAAGCATGTAGCATTTATTCAGTGTACATTAATCCAATAAGATTGTAAGAGAAGTTGTTGCAGAATGTCCCTTCCACCTTTCTGCAACTTAAACAAGAGTTGGTAATGTTTGATGATATTTTATGAAGCAGTGAGATAGTTCTTTATCAAAGCACTCGCAGTTTGTACTCTTTTTGTTTGTTAACATTCAAAGAGCCCTTGTGTATCATCATATTGATTTCTTCTCGCTCATCCTCCTCTAGAGCGACAACCCAATCTCTCTCCCACATCTTAACTTTCCTTCATTAGGAGTGCGATATGTGAACAGGTTAAACTATATAATTGAAATTAGATGTCTTTGGGAGATCCCGAGGGGCAGAGGGTCTTAAACGGAAATAAAAATGTAGCGCTATCTGAGTGAAATAGGTATAAATATGAGTAAATACATAAAGATCTGAATATAATAATATAATGGTAGACACGTGTATCACCCAAAATAACGTGCTAAGTGACTCCAATATTAAAGTACTCAAATATAATTAAATGGTACAAATGAATGTCCAATAAAGTCCGTGAAAAAAGTATGGAGGTGATGAAAATCAATCCAAAGAAAACATATTGAATCGAAACGTGAAATTGCAATCCAAAATCTTCTATATGTGGAAGAAGAAAGCCACCACCAAGGTGAGTTGAAGAAGGCTTACCAGAAGTCTTGGATTTGGCGGGGCATACGCCACCCAAATCAAAACAAGGCTTGAGAGTGTGAAACTCAAAAAATTATTAATTACAGATGTGATGTGAAGACCGCCACCAGGAATATGTTAAGGAGGCTTACCGAATTTCTCAGATTTGGAGAGGCATACGCCGCCCAAATTTGAGATTGCTTTAAGGGTTAATGGAACCCAATACGGATAGTCTTGAGTGGAGGGGTAGTCTGGAGTCAAAGGGATTTAACCACTTCAATCAGGCGGGACATCCAATCACACAAAACACCAATTCATATAGGAACTGTAGAGATAGAAAAACTCACATAGCATAATTCCGTTTGGAAATGATTTAATGTAAAAAGCATACAATGTAACACTCACATTTAAGATGGTCTTAAAAGCATGGATGCAGGTACGAGAGCGATGTATATGGACAAATCCACCCGACTAGTTTCGACTAAATAGTCATCATCTGGGGTATGGACCTTGTCCCACAAACATCGCAAATATATGAACATATTGACCTCCATGATCCAGGAAGTGAACCATGAATGGTTTGGTTTGTATATCATGGATGGTCACAATAATTAAAAGCAAATCCATATCTTTAACTGTGCTTGATGCTAAGAAAAAGAATTTAAAAGAACTGAGTTAATATTGATACTAATGACAAGGCTTTGAATCGCCCTGCATTATGACGCTATCCACGCCTCATTTTCGATCCCCCTATTAGTCCCCATATAGCGGCCGCGACGTGACCGGCGGTGAATCCAGGCCTCGCTATGAAAACGAGGCATGGACTTAAACTCCGCCCGCCACTTTCGCAGCAACAACAGGGACCGGAAGTGGCAGCCAAGCCTCGCTCTGAAAACCGAGACGTAAGGCTGCCGCTTACCGCAGATACGTCACTCCGCCGAGTCACGCACAAGACGTACAGGGAACGCCTATTGGTCGATCCACCCTTGTAGAGGACGTGACCCACGTCCTTCCTTGGGGGAAAGAGTGCGTCTCAGGCTGGAGGGCACAGTACACAAATAGGAAGGACTTGGCATTAAAAAGAGGACAGCAATTGGACAAATCTAAGTGTTAATAACACACACCTATTATACGTTTTGGAAATGGAGAATGGTTTTATAATTTTATAATGCATATGTGACAAACAGACTAGCCTGCATTTAATAAATCTATGATGTCCAATCCGCCACATACAGCATGCGCATGAGCTGCACACAAAGGTGCATACAACACATGCAGAAATATAAATGTGTATATTAAACACTGGTAATCAAAAAATAAAATAAATAAAAATCAATAAATGGTAATTTGTAAGATTTACATGTGTGTGATAATACACATATAAACATTTCAATAAAATAAAATGAATGAATAAAAATCGATGGATAAAGAGAAGTCGTCTAGATAACTTTAGGTCTTTCCGGTATCAGTGTACCCAATACCCTATCATTTTTCAATATCCCCCAATGTTTTTCAAAAATGGCTTTTATATGCCTGTATTGAGTGGAAAAAGTGGTAAGAAAAGACCATTTGAAAGTGTTGTTTCCTTCTTTGGGTGGTCTGGCTTCAAACAGTGTGGATCTTTCTATATCAAGCACCTTTTTAAGGTCACTGTCTATCTCTGCCTGATTGTACCCCTTCTCTAGAAATCTATTTTTAAGCACATTAGCTTGTGTCACAAAGGTTTCTGTTTCTGTACAGTTCCGGCGAAGACGCAGGAACTGACTCTTGGGAACCGACTTCAACCATGATTTATGGTGGCAACTAGTCATGGGTATAAACCCGTTCCTGTCAGTAGGTTTGAAATAGGTACTGAACTTAAATTGCTGTTCAGATCTTTCGATCTTTCGATCTGTAAATCCAGAAAGTGTATCCTAGACTGACTGGATTCGTACGTGAGAGATATACCTCTGTCGTTGTCATTCAACAAACTAAAAAAGCTCTCTAATGTTTCTAAGGTACCTGCCCATAGGAGGAGGATGTTGTCTATATATCTGGCCCAAAACAGGAGCTGGGGCTCATGTAGGGCATAGACGACATCCTCCTCCCACTTGACCATGAATAAATTGGCCAAACTTGGTGCAAATTTTGCCCCCATTGCCACACCTTTCTGTTGAAGGAAATAATGTCCATCGAACCAGAATTAATTGTGTTGCGTCGCAAATTCTAATAGTTCCATAATGAAGTTGACCTGTGGAGCGGCCAGCGTGAGGTCCCTATTTAGAAATTCTTGTGAAGCCTCCTTACCTCTATGGTGTGGGATGCAGGTGTATAGGGATGCCACGTCCGCCGTGACCATAATGAACTCCCCATCAAAGGTCAATGACATAAGACGTTGAATAACGTCCCTAGTATCCTTCAAATAAGAAGGTGTGGTCTTAACAGAGGGTTGCAAAAAGAAATCTATATATCTACCTATCCTCGACGTAATGGAATCTATTCCACTGATAATGGGTCATCCGGGAGGATGGAGGGAATCTTTGTGGATTTTAGGTAGACAATATATAATTGGAATCCTGGGGGCCACTGGGACAAGAAACGACTTCTCTTTTGAATTTAAAATTTTTGAGTCAAAACCTCTAGTGATGAGACTAGTCAACTCTTTTTTATATTTAAGGGTGGGATTAGTGAGTATCTCTTTATATGTATCTTGATCGCTCAAAATAGTGTACATTTCAGCCATATAACTTGCTTTGTCTAGCAGGACCATGCCTCTGCCTTTGTCAGCGGGGCGTATGATTAGGTCTTTATTGTCACATAGGGTTTTGAGGCCCTGACTAGGTAAAGGATTATTAGAAATCTTTTTAATGGGTGTCTTTGGGAGATCCCGAGGGGCAAAGGGTCTTAAACAGCACCTGCTCAGTCAACTAGCCTGGTAAGCTGAAATGCCGAAAATTAGCATTACAGATCAGGTAACCTAAAACCACCTTTTTGTTTGGGCAAAGTCAGATGCAAGAAGATAATTCTCAGTCAGGTTTTTCCTGAATTTTTTTTAGAGAGCTTCATAGAAGCAAATAAGGGTTTTTTATAGGATTGTTGCAGGACATACAACAAGTGTAGAAGTATGTTCATTTTTAAGATTGCAGTCCTCCCAAGCTAGGCGGTAATCTGGTTTATCCCAGGATACAAGGTTTTGCTGGATATATTTAAGAAGGTTATGGTTGTTTTGCATATACAATTCTGAAAGATTAGCTGGAAATTGGATACACAATTATGTAGTCATGTTTTCGAGAGAGTGGAACAAGAACTTTTCTTGGCAAAATGCAAATTAATCAGCTGGGAAGCAGATATTTAAAGCAGTATAATTGATCTTTAAATTACAAAGGAATCTGTCAGATCTTTCAGTAAGTTAGAAAGAGTGATGAATGTTTAAAGGGAGTATGTCATCTGTAAATGCAGCTAGTTTATACTACTTCTCTCCCACAATGAGGCCCCTTACAGTAGGTATAGACTGCAAGGCACCAAAAAAAATGGTACTAGGATGGGAATGAATATAATTGGCAACAGGGGGTATACCTTCCTAGTACTATTGCTGATTTTAACTTTTACCCTAGCTCCTAGGTTTAACTAGAGTGACAAAATCCTAGCACATATTACCTTTCCAAGGCCAATGGACCTTCCATATAATCCAAGGCCACTCTGTTGAAAGCCTTCTCATTTTTTTTCCACCATGTGACAGTCAGATACCCTTGGTTGCTAATTTTCTTCACTTTTTTCATTTTTTATACATCAGACGAAGCTCTATTTGAAGAGTGTAACATGTTAGGTTTGGGTGATTTGATTTTTGGAGCACCTTCTGACTTATTTTCATTTAGGTTCACATGATTTCATTTTTGTCCTGACACATTCTTTCCCCCCCTCCCCTCCATTTTTGCGGGTTGAGATATGCCTTGTGTGAATGTAGCCTTGATTAGGAGAGAAGCT
Organism: Rana muscosa; assembly: GCA_029206835.1. NCBI lineage: Eukaryota > Metazoa > Chordata > Amphibia > Anura > Ranidae > Rana > Rana muscosa. Next base: position 1,003,533,664 of record CM055122.1, on the reverse strand, counting down.
TTTTTGTGGATATGGTGATATAAGGGGCTTGTCCATTAGTGTTTATTTGTGTCAACATGGACGAGTGTACCCGTATTGCATATCTGAAAGATAGACAATTTCATAGGGCAGAGGATAGATAGACTAAATCCTCAGTAAGACAGTATTTACTAGCATATCTTCTCGTTTTCACTTCATCTCAATTTTATATGTAGCCAATAGATGGGAGGAGATACAGATATACCCCCATCTCTTGATACCAGGTGGTGTTGGTGAGTAGACCTTTTAATTTACATATCCTCTAATACAGCCTGGAGCCTTTATATTGAATATAGGAGTAAATTATAACCCTCATATTATCTATACGTATGTATTCAAGAGAAGTTTTCACCATTTAAACTTGGTAGATGTAACTTAATATTACCACATAGAGATAGAACATTGATTTTTATATACAGTATAATGGCATTGGCCTCATCCTAAAAGAATACCTGATATGGTCATTTACATACTTTTTTATGATTTACTATAAAGGTTAAGTTTTAGTTAAGTGGCCTTTTGGTGTGTAGGGAAGTGTACCCTCCTCTAGTTCTAGTCTATTTTTGCCACAGTTAAGTGTTATCAATATGAAAGCCTTCTCAGCATCAATAGAGCAAAATAAAACTGTTTGCTATGTTTGGTCACCCAGTAACAAAGGTTTCAAGCTTTAAGGGAGTTAGCCTGTGTTTCCCTCCCTGGTAGAAATCATGTCTGAGTGAGAAGAACAATGGCATAAAAGGGAGCCAATAATTTGCCAATATACAGTTTCACATCAATATTCAAAACTGATATTTGTTTATAATTTACTACTGAAGTAGAATCATTCCCTTCTTTACGCAGCATTGTTATGTGAGCCTCTAAAATTGTAGCTTCTGTGTCTCAGTGAGGGCATTTAAATGCTGTCATGAAGCAATATGTACTAAGTCTGGATTTTTACCAGGTTTCATCTGTCTTAACCTCCCTAGCGGTAATCCCGAGTCTGGCTCGGGATAAGTTTTTACTACCAAAAGCGGTAACCCCGAGCCAGACTCGGGCTGCATTACAGTATCCAGGGAGAGTTACTTACCTTGTCCCCTGGATCCTGCAAAGTCTCCCCGCAGTGTGTGCGAGCTGTGTCTCGCTCAATTCACACTGCGGAGCTCCGTTCCCTGCGACGTTGCGACGCACGGGGTCGGAGTTCGGCGCCAAATTCAAAAAGTGAAAAACACAGTATAGATACAGTATACTGTAATCTTAAAGATTACAGTACTGTATCAAATAATTACACATCCCCTTTGTCCCTAGTGGTCTGTCCAGTGCCCTGCATGCACTTTTATATTATAAAAACTGTTCTTTCTGCCTGGAAACTGGAGATTGTCAATAGCAACCAAAAAGTGTCCCTTTTATGTCAAAAGTGGTTTTAGACCAGCTAGAAAACAGCGATAATAAATTAGAATCACTTGCAGAATTGAGCGATAGTGATTTGTGGGGAAATTCGCCATCAAACACTAAATCTAATGACAGCGACAATTCTGCAACTGAGTAAATTTCAGTGTTTTTGATTTGATTACATTATTGAATAATTTTTATTATTATTATTATTTATTATTATATTATTATTTGTTATAATTATTTATAGTTATTTATTATATTATAATTTATGATTTACTGTTTCAAACTTTATCATACCCAGGATGTCTACTAGACTCTGGTTTGGACAGATTTAAGTGAGTTATTCCTAAGAATTGCAGGCCTACAATATAAAATGTCAAATTTCCATGCAAAATAATTTGGACCGCTTTAAGCATCTAAAATCTGACAGAATCATACCACCAGGGAGGTTAAAGCAGCTGTAATAGGCTGTTCCAGGTTCAAGACTTCCTGTTCTGAGATGACCAAAGTGCCATGTAAGGATACGTATTTTTAGATATGTTTTGTGTGCATTGGAGTGTGTAGATGTCCCGCGAAAAAGAAGGTAAATGACACTCACTGTCCCATAGAGCCCCGGATCCTAGTCCAGATTGCAGAAAACATTTTATTTTTTGTTTACAAACGGTTTTTATTATGGATAAGGTCAAGGTATAGAGAAATTACATTGCTAGAACAAGTATAGATACAGATTTCATTTACATTGGATATTGTACAGAAAAAAAAAAAGGATATTGGTTAATCAGATGTAAAAATACGTAAGGTTGGAATTGAATCTGTAAAAAGCACAGTAGCTGAGAAAGATGTGTATATATATATGTTTGGGAAAGGACGTGAGAAATTATTTTAAACCAGAGAAGTAGAATCCCAGAGAATCCATTTTTTTTTGTAAATGCATAGAATCATATAACTTGTGATGACTTCTCTCAGAGAGTTTAATATTTGTCAGTGTATAGTGTATAGTAGTGGAGCGCCAATTAAAGGCTATGGCCCAATGGATAGAACTAAGTAAGGTGTGGATTAACCTGGTGCTGGTTATTGGAATATCCTGTATGGGGAAGAATGGGAGACACATTTGTGGTGTTAAAGGAATCTTTTTACCAGATATTTTTTCTGTTATAAGGCTAGCATTGTGCCAGGCGTTTTTTAGGTGGGGGCAGTCCCAAAATATGTGTAACGGTGTTCCATGTGTGAATGAATTAAGTTTAGCAGGGGTAAGATACCATCTATAGAGCAATTTGATGGCTGATTTTCTGATTATGGTTGTTTTGGTACATTTATGTAGGTTTGTAAAGATTGTATCCCATTGTTCAGGGGTAAGAGATATTCAAATCTGATTCCCATTGTTGCATTGGATGTGATTTTTCAGGCATATTGGTCTAATTTAAACTTTTATATATTCTGGAGATTAAACCCCTATCACGAGGGGAGGAAATGCAAATTTGTTCAAATTGTGAGAGGGGGGGGGTGGAGTGTCAGTGAGTAATATTTCTGATAAAATTGTTTTATTTTTGTATAGTTCTCATGTTCAGTAGGTGAGAGATCGTATTTTGTTTAACTCAGTGAAGGCGAGGAATGAATTGAGGTGGGAAAATGATTTTAGATTTGTTAGGTTGTGTAATTTCCAATTTGTTAATGAATATTGTTCTCTATCCGAGGGGGGAAAATCGAGGATCGCCTAGAAAAGAAGCTAGGGGAGGGGTTTCAGAAGACAGCTCGAATTTAGAGACCTGTCTGTTCCATAGTTAGAGAGTGTGAGTGACAATAAGGTTTTAATTGGGGTCTGAACATAAGGGAATAACTAAATCTGGGTTTCTTATTTTGCCAAATAAATTTGTTTGTCTCTCTTTGAAGAGAATCCTATGTTTTTTAGGTAAAATAAGGGGAAGGGCTCTAAAAAAAAAAAGTTTGGGTAATACCATAATTTTTATGGCCACTATTCTGCCCGAGAATGAAATCTGGTATGATGACCATAATTTAAGTAAATTTTAATGCTGTTGAATAAGGGCATTAAAAATGTGCTTGGTATAAGGTTTTATACGAAGGTGTAATCTGAATACCCAGGTATCTGAATGAGTCCGTGTGCCAATTGAATGAAAATTTGTCTTTAAGTGATAATATTAATGCTGGTGGGATATTGATAGGTAAAGCTGAGCACTTAGAAAGGTTTACATCCAGACCTGTCAGGTTATGGAAGATATCAAGGGTTTTAGTTAAATTAGGTAGGGAGATAGGGGTCGGTTATAAACAGAAGGAGGTCATCTGCATAAAGACTCAGCTTGTATTCTTTTGATCCCTTAAAATACATTTTGATGTCGGTATTATTTCTGATAACGCAAGCAAGGGGCTCTATTGCAAGGGCAAAGAGTACCTTTGGTCAGGGGGAAAAAGTCAGAATTGTTGCCTGGGAGTTTGATGCGTGTTTGCGGGTCGTGGTATAGAGCTTTAAAACCATGTAGGAATTCTTTGTTGATGCCGTATTTGGGATGAAGTGTGTCCAGGAAAAGACCAGCTAACGCTGTCAAAAGCTTTGTGTATATCGAGACTATGTAGTGTGGATTTGGAATGTATGTTGGAGTCTTGAATGATATTTGTGGTCAGTCGTATGTTGTCTATTATTTGTCTGTTTGGAATGAAGCCTGTTTGATCAGGATCTATTAATGGGGAGATAACATCAACTAATCTGTCTGCTAGCATACGGACAAATATTTTTAAGTCATTGTCAATAACTGATATTGGGCGGTATTTTTGTGGGGTGGAGTGATCTTTATTTGGTTTGGGAAGAAGGGACATGTTAGCTAAAAGCATCTCAGATGGGAATTGGCCGTCTTGTAGGATGTAATTATATAGTTTTGTGAGGTGTGGGGTAATGGTAGAGGCAAATTTTTTATAGTAAGACGTGGAAAGCCATCAGGGCCTGGGGCTGTGGATATCTTTAATGATCCAATAATTCTGTTAACTTCTATATCTGAGCAAGGGGCATTGAGAGATTCAATTTGTTCCCTAGAAAGGGTGGGTAATGTAATACCATTAAGCCGATCCAGGGAAGATTGGTTTGGTGATTGTGGCGAGGAAAGAAGATTTTTATAAAAGTCTAATGCCCCATACACACAATCGTTTTTCATGCCGTTAAAAATGCAATTTTTAAAAATGGGCATTAAAACCGATCGTGTGTATGCTCCAGAGCATTTTTAACGACGTGAAAAACGGGCATTAAAAATTTCGAACATGCTCTATTTTTTCACGTCGTTTTTCATGTCGTTTTTTTTAACGACGTGAAAAACGATTGTGTGTATGCTTTGACGAGGTGAAAAAAAAGCGCATGCTCAGAATCAAGTATGAGACGGGAGCGCACGTTCTGGTAAAACTAGCATTTGTAATGGAGATAGCACATTCATCACGCTGTAACGGACTGAAAAGCAGGAGGCTGAAAAGCGCGAATCGTCGCTCAACAAACTTTACTAACATGAAGGGTGGCACCATTCGAACGGAACTTCCCCTTTATAGTGCCGTCGTACGTGTTGTACGTCACTGCGCTTTGCTTGAACGTTTTTTAAAATGATCGTGTGTACGCAAGACAGGCTTGAGAGGAAACATGAAAAAAAAACGACGAGAAAAACGTCGGTTTAAAAAATGGCATGAAAAACGATCGTGTGTACGCCGCATAAGAATGTTTTCATAGACATCTTTGGGGAGTAACACTACATTTCCAGATGAGTTCCTTAATTTGTAGGTGTGAGGTGGTTTTGTAGATTGATTTAGTTTTCTAGCGAACATAGTGGAATATGAGTTGCTGTTAAGTAGGAATCTTGCTTTAGACCATCTGAGGGCTTTTTCGGTGTCTGATGTTAATAATGCATCCAATGCAGTGCGTTTCTCTTGAATCTGTTTAAGGAGGTCACTTGATGGGTTTTGGTTATTTCTGTGATATAAATGATCTAGTCTTTTGTGAGGGACTTAATATTAGCAAGCTTGGTTTTGTTTTTAATTAGAGGCGATATTTATCAGATGGCCTCTCATAACCGCTTTATGAGCCATCCATATAGTTGATGGTGACATATCAGGTGAAACATTATGTGCAAAAGTAGGATTTTTAAAACAGCTTACCTGTAAAATCCTTTTCTTGGAGTACATCACGGGACACAGAGCAGCATAGTCATTACTATGTGGGTTATATAGATTACCTTCAGGTGCTGGCACTGGCAACTTCCAAAACAGGAAGTACCCTCCCCTATATAAGCCCCTCCCATCCGGGAGTACCTCAGTTTTGTAGCAAAGCAATACGTGTCCCCAAAAGAGGGGTGGGAGCTCTGTGTCCCGTGATGTACTCCAAGAAAAGGATTTTACAGGTAAGCTGTTTTAAAAATCCTACTTTCTTGTTCATACATCACGGGACACAGAGCAGCATAGTCATTACTATGTGGGACGTCCCAAAGCAATGCCACATGAGGGGGGGGATACACCATACATAAGCTGGGCGCCATCAGGCATGAGGATCTTTTGCGGCCTGCAACACACTGCGCCCAAAGGCGACATCCTCCTGACTTCTAACGTCCACCTGGTAGAACCTAGTAAACGTGTGTACTGAAGACCATGTTGCGGCCTTACAAATTTGCGCCAGGGAGGCCTGGTGATGCACTGCCCATGAAGTTCCAACTGCTCTCGTGGAGTGCGCCCTAACTTTGAACGGAGGCGGTTTACTTCTCAAGCCATAGGCTTGTATTATGACCTGTCGAATCCACTTGGCTAAAGTAGATTTTGATGCTGCCTGACCCTTTCTGGGGCCTTCCGGCAGAACAAACAAAGAATCCGTTCTACGAATCTGAGCAGTGGCTTCTAGATAAGCTTTAACTGCTCTTACTACATCCAAAGAATGCAATAACTTTTCCTCTACCGAGCTTGGTTTGGGGAAAAAAGAAGGAAGAACCACATCCTGGTTCAAGTGAAACCTCGATACCACCTTAGGAAGAAAGGCTGGGTGAGGACGTAATACTACTCTGTCCTTATGGATAACCAGATATGGCTCTTTACAGGACATGGCGGCTAATTCCGACACTCTTCTAGCCGAGCATATGGCTACTAAAAATATCAATTTCCTGGTGAGTAGAACCAAGGAAATGTGCCGCAAAGGTTCAAATGGCTGCTTCTGCAGAACCGACAGAACCAAATTTAGATCCCATGGGCATATGGGAGCCTTAATCGGTGGAATAATACGAGTCACACCTTGCATAAAGGATTTGACAAGTGAATGCATAGCCAGGGGCCTTTGAAATAGTATTGACAAGGCCGAAACCTGGCCCTTAATAGTACTTAAGGCAAACTTCCTGTCTACAGCCCACTGCAGGAAGTCCAGAATTCTGCCTATAACGTACTTACGTGGATGCCATTTTCTGGCCTCGCACCAAGTGATGTACGCCTTCCAAACTCTATAGTAGATCTGCCTGGATACAGGCTTCCTGGCATTGATTATAGTTGATACCACAGAGTTAGAGAGACCTCTCTTCTTTAGGATGTGGGATTCAATAGCCAGGCCGTTAAACTTAGAGTTAGTAAGGAAGGGTGGTATATCGGTCCTTGCGAAAGCAGGTCCGGACGACGTGGAAGGGTCCAAGGACTCCCCACAGACATTTTGATGATCTCCGCGTACCAGGCCCTTCGGGGCCACGCTGGAGCCACCAGGATCACCGGCTTCTTCTCCAACCTGACTCTGCGAAGGAGTCGAGGCAACAATTGTAGCGGAGGGAATGCATATATCAGTCTGAACTGATCCCAAGGGAACACCAGAGCATCCGAGCCGCAAGCGAGGGGATCCCTTGTCCGGGAGACAAATCTGTCCACCTTTGCGTTGAATCTGGATGCTAGCAGATCTACATCCGGTGTTCCCCACCGCTGACATATTGCTCGGAAGACCTCGGGATGAAGGGACCATTCCCCTGGGCATAACTGTTGGCGACTCAGAAAGTCCGCCTTCCAATTCTCCACCCCTGGAATGAAGACAGCTGATATACATGGGACATGCTTTTCTGCCCATTCCAGGATGTGACTTACTTCCCTCTGGGCTGCACGACTCCTGGTGCCTCCCTGATGATTGATATATGCCACTGCTGTGGCATTGTCTGATTGAATTCTGACAGGGGACCCTTGGAGTCTGGATGTCCAGGCTACTAGGGCGTACCGGGCTGCTCGTATCTCTAAGAGATTGATGGGCAGGGTTTTTACTACATTTGACCATCTGCCCTGGAGAGACCATTGCTCCAGTACTGCCCCCCAGCCTATAAGGCTGGCATCTGTAGTGACCACCTTCCAAGATATCGGGCTGAAGGGTTTTCCCTTCTGGAGATTCTGGGGGATCAACCACCAGCAGAGACTCTTCCGAACGGAAGGGGACAAAGCCATCGGGAAGTCTAGAGCCTGAACTTTTCCGTTCCAGGCTGACAATATGGCCCTTTGTAAATTCCTTGAGTGGAATTGGGCGTATGGTACAGCTTCGAATGATGCTACCATCTTTCCTAGCAGCCTCATGCACAGGCGTATGGACGGCTGTCTTTTTGCACAAAGCAGACGGACCAAGGCCCTCAAAGAGGATACCTTGTCTAGAGGTAAGAAAATCTTCCTCTGGTCTGAATCCAGCCGTAGCCCTAGATATACCAGGTTTTTCACTGGCTGTAGGGCTGACTTGTCCAGGTTGATGACCCAACCATGAGACTCTAGATACTTGATTGTATCGACAATTACCACTTCTAGCTTGGCAACTGAGTGGTCCATCAACAACAGGTCGTCTAGGTATGCCATTATCGTTACACCCCGTGTTCTTAGATCGGCCAACAGTGGGGCCAGAATTTTTGTGAACACTCGTGGTGCTGTGGCCAGACCGAATGGTAAGGCTCTGAACTGAAAATGGCGCCCTTCTACTGCAAAGCGTAGGAATTTTTGATGACCTGGAAAGATGGGAACATGCAAGTAAGCATCTTTGATGTCGATCGAGGCTAACCATTCCTCCCCTTGTAGGGCAGCGGTGACCGATCGGATCGACTCCATCCGGAAAGACCGGACGTTTAGAAATTTGTTTAGACTCTTTAGGTCCAATATGGGTCTTATGTCCCCGTTTGGCTTCGGGACTGTGAAAAGGTTTGAGTAGAAACCCAACCCCCACTCTTCCATAGGAACCTCCATAATTACTCCTTGGAGCAATAGTTGTTCTAACGCCAATAGGAGAGACCCTCTTTTTAGAGGGTCTCTTGGCATGCCTGACCACATAAAATGGGACGGAGGAGACTCTTTTAACTCCAACTTGTATCCCAGAGTTACTGCGGAGAGCACCCATCTGTCTTTGATCGTCTCCCGCCAGGTCTCTGCGAACAACTGAAGTCTTCCCCCCACCCGTTTGAGTGGGGGCAGCCCTTCATAGGCTTGACTTGGAGGCTGGTTTAGTACCTCTTCGGATCCAGGGCTTTTTATTACCCTGTGGCTGTCCCTGATTTTTACCTCCTGAGTTTGACCGAGGAGGCCGTCGGAACTGCTTAGTAGCAGACGTCGCAGGGATAGGAGAGGTAGTCCTCTTAAAAGATGGACCCCTAGACCTCTTTTTACTCGGTAAGAGAGTACTTTTACCACTGGAAATCTTCTGGATATACTTATCCAGGTCTTCGCCAAAAAGGCGTTCCCCATGAAATGGGAAGCTAACTAAGAGCTTCTTACAGGGAGCTTCAGCAGACCAGTTTTTGAGCCACAGAAGCCTACGCATATGTACCAAAGACAGCGTGAGGCGGGAGGCCTGATGGATAGAATCCTTGATGGCGTCAACCGCAAAGCATAATGCTCTAGGCAGATCAGCCAGAGCCTGGGCCTGCTGGTCTGGCAAATCCCTCAGGACCATTTTCATTTGATCCTTTAAAGCTTGGCAGACCCCAATAGCTGCCACTGCTGGCTGTGTAACAGCCCCTGCTGTGGAAAAAGCAGATTTTAATAAAGATTCCAATTTTTTATCCACTGGATCTTTGAACATTTGAACATTATCTACTGGACATGTCAGTGATTTGTTCACAGAAGAGATGGCTGCATCCACCGTAGGAACATTCCATCTCTGGGTGAACTTTTCCTCCATGGGATAGATCACCGGAAACCTTTTAGGCGGAACAAATAGTTTATCAGGATGTTCCCAGTCCTGGTATATAAGTCCTTCCAATAATGGATGTATTGGAAAGGAGCAATTAACCTGGGGAGCTTTTAGCGACCCCAATGAGGAGACAGCAGTAGTTGATGGTTCAACAAGAGGCATTTTAAATGCAGATCGAACCATGTCAGTTAGGGTCTGGACCCACAATCTTTCAGTCTGCGATGCTGAAAATGGTTCATCTACTGTCGATTCCTCAAAAACAGAGCTAACCTCCTCCTGATCCCCTTCAGGTAGGTCGGTCCCTTCCTGGGACTGTTGCTCTGCCAACAGGCACTCTAATGGAGGTGATGGAGATCTGGCGCGCTTTCTTTCCTGTAGAGAAGAAGCGATCAATGCTGCCAATCTCTGCTCCAATCCCTCCAGAGTTGAGGAAAAAACCTCCTCTGTTATATATGCAGGAGCAGGTGGACTGAGGACAGCCGCAGTACCTGGCACTCCCGGGGGTTCCTTATGGGTATTAACCTCTGATTTCTCAGGGGAGGAGGGTGCAGATGACTGCTCCAGATCCTCAGAGCCCGATGGAGACCCCCTACACTTCCTGAGAGGTATATCTCAGAGTTTTTTAGGCGGCATATTCCTTAGTTCAAAGCTGAGGTATTCCAGCCGCAATACACCCCTTACTGAAATAGTCTAATGCAATTTGCTGCTATGTACATCAGTGGGTGTCTACTAATGCGTCTTTCTGGGGATGCCTGTATCAACCGCCCGCTGTAAGCCCCTATACCATGCTACCAGCTCCTTTTCATGCTCTGTGTCCATAGCAAGCAGCGTGGACTGAGTCCTTTTATCTTGCTGGGACGCCCGCACATGCGCAGAAGCGCTGGGCGCACAGAGCGCGTCATCCGCCAGGCTCCGCCCCCTTTTTTTAAAGCTAAACCTTATAAAAGGAAAGCATGTGTGCGCGCGCACGCGCGTGCACGTGTGCGCTCTTGGCGCCATGTAGGGAGAGGAGCCAGGGTCCCTGTTTCACCAGGACTCGGGGATGGAAGGAAACTACTTGGCAGCATGACAGAGGAATGCAGCTTCCCTGATAGAGAGCTCACTCATCTGCCTGGACTTTCACCATGGAAGGAATAGTCCCAAGAAAAAAGACGTTCCACAGCGGCCTCTAGTGGACAAACACAGGTACCGCACCTTTGTCTTTTTTTTTTTTTTTTTTTTTTAAAACCTCCTTTATGAAAAAACATTTCCAGGTTTACAGTTTTTTTAAAACTTCCCTTATGAAAAAACATTTCTAGGATTTCTTAGGCATATACAGCTATTAGCGGGAATACCCTTTAGGTAACAGGCAGAAAGACATATTAGGCTTGGGGGTCCCCTCAATAGAACCAAGTTCCTGAGGGGCCCCCACTTACCTTTTCCCCGCCGCAGGACTTTGTTTGGTCCACAGAAGCCCAAACTTCACCTCTCACGGCAGGCATTGTACTAGACCTTCAGGGACCGGGTTCCCAAGGATTCCACTCCCCTGGACCTGTATAGCACCCTGCACAGATAGCCTCTTGGTTTTGGGTATGACCAGAGCTCTGGATCCCAGGGTCCAGCCCTCCTAAGAGAGGCATTACAGGCAAAACCCTGCTCTTCTCTGCAAGGCCCGGGTACCGACCGTTTAGCTATGAAGCTTTTTTGGTCGGATCCGGAATAGCTTGCTAAGGCCCAGAGAACCTGTACACAAGCCCAGATGAATACATGTTAACCTTGGCCAACACCTTAGACACTGGCAAAAAACTGAGGTACTCCCGGATGGGAGGGGCTTATATAGGGGAGGGTACTTCCTGTTTTGGAAGTTGCCAGTGCCAGCACCTGAAGGTAATCTATATAACCCACATAGTAATGACTATGCTGCTCTGTGTCCCGTGATGTATGAACAAGAAATATTGTTCACGGTGGGATAGAATTTGTTGGTTGCTTGCTGGGTCAGTGAGTAAGTTGTCGTTTATTCGCCATGAGTGTGTTGTGTTTGCTAGACCTATGTGTGAGGTGTTGAAGGAGACTATGTGGCGATCGGACCACGGACATGTGTGGATATCTGCCTTAGAGGAATTGGCTAGTAGGATAGGGGTACAGAAAATGTAATCAAGACGGGCAAAGCTATTGTGTGGGTGTGAGTAGAATGCGTAGGCTTTGATTCCTATATTGTGGGCTCTCCAAGAGTCTACTAATTGATGATTGTATAGTAATTTGTTCTAAGATTTGGGGAAAGCTTTGGAGGATGGGACAACTTTGCTCCTATCTAGTGCTGAGTGAGCAGCTAGATTGAATTCACCACCCACTATTAAATGAGTGGAATGATAATTGTCTAAAGTGTCAAAAAATTTATAAAAGAAGCTTGACTGTGCATCATTGGGAGCATATAATAAGGCAATAGTGACAGAACGCCCTTTAAAGGGGTTGTAAAGGTAAAAAAAAAATCACCTTAATGCATCCTATGCATTAAGATGAAAAAATATCCGACAATACCGCCCCCCCCCCAGCCCCTGTTTTACTTACCTGAGCCTTCGAAAGTCCCGCGCTCGCCCTCATCTTCGTTTCTGAGCCTGGCCGTTGATTGGCTACACTGGATGGATTGAAAGCAGCGCAGCCATAGGCTCACGCTGCTGTCAATCACATCCAATGATGCGGCGTGCTGGGGGCGGGGCCGAGTGATACAGTGAGCGGCTATAGCCGCCGGCCATATCACTGGAGCGCGCCCGCAATCACTCGCCACCATGCGAGCTCGCTCGCATATAGGTGGTGAGTTCTTGTGGGAAGGAGCCGAGACAGCTGTCGAGGGACCCCAGAAGACCAGGTTCGGGGGCCATTCTGTGCAAAACGAGCTGCACAGTGGAGGGAAGTATAACATGTTTGTTATTTAAAAAAAAAAAAAAAAAACATTTCCTTTACATACCCTTTTAATTGAGCCTTTTAAAATCAAATAATGACTATCTGGGTCTTTAAAGACATTCTGAACCTCAAACTACAGAGTTCCTAATAAAAATTGCAGCACCTCTGGATTTTGTGTTGTAAGTAGTGCAATAAAATTGGCTGTAACTTTTGTCGAAAAATTTGGGGTGTTTATCTGTTGCAAAATGAGTTTCTTGCATCAAAATTATGTCAGCTCCTAATCTTTTGTAGTGGCGAAAAGCTTTCTTTCTCTTTTGAGGTGAATTAATGCCCTGGGCATTGTGAGAAATCACCCTAAGACCCATTGAATTGGTATTAGAGAGCAGTGATGGGTATGTGGTGGAGGCAATGAATCACAAGGCCCAGGGAGGAGCATATAGCAAAATTCATATGGTATTAATAGTGAGGCTATCAACGTTAAAATTAGAAATAGAGTATTACCTGAGATAGAGGCAAATCTGGTAGTCTCTGTGTTACCATCTGTTATATATATATATATATATATATATATATATATGTGTGTATATGTGTGTGTGGCACACCAATCCTTTTTGCCCCCGCTTACCTTCACCTGCGGGGGTAGGACACACCATTAGACATGTGCATTCGTTTTCGTCCGAATGCATTTTCGTCCGAATTTCAGCTATTTTCGTTATCGTTTTAACAAACGAAAACGAAAGCACAGAATCCGAAAACCAAAAGATCCGACATAAACAAATGCTTTATTTTCGTTTTCGTTGCTACAACAGTTCGATATAGATAGGAGATTCGACGTGACGCTGACAATAACAATCTGTGTCTATCGAACCTGTGGTCGAATGTGCCTAACCTTAACTCTATTAGTCCAAGATTATTCTACATAGAGAGAAAAGATTCGACATAGGAGAGAAAAGATTCGACATAGGAGAGAAAAAATTCAACATTATAGAGAGAAAAGATTCGACATAGGAGAGAAAATATTCGACATAGGAGAGAAAAGATTCGACATTATAGAGAGAAAAGATTTGACATAGGAGAGAAAAGATTTGACATTATAGAGAGAAAAGATTCGACATAGGAGAGAAAAGATTCGACATAGGAGAGAAAAGATTTGACATTATAGAGAGAAAAGATTCGACATTATAGAGAGAAAAGATTCGACATAGGAGAGAAAAGATTTGACATAGGAGAGAAAAGATTTGACATCATAGAGAGAAAAGATTTGACATAGGAGAGAAAAGATTTGACATTATAGAGAGAAAAGATTCGACATAGGAGAGAAAAGATTCGACATAGGAGAGAAAAGATTTGACATTATAGAGAGAAAAGATTTGACATTATAGAGAGAAAAGATTCAACATAGAGAGAAAAGATTCGACATTATAGAGAGAAAAGATTTGTTATTATAGAGAGAAAAGATTCGACATAGAGAGAAAAGATCACTGCTTGTGGGCGGAACATTCGACCGGAAATGTATGATTGCAGCGTCGTACAGTTTCGCTGCTCCATCGAATCTTCTTTGAACATTTGACAGACACCATAAGCCTTCAATGACAGATTCAACCTTAATTAATTCAGATTTTCGGACGAATGCAATTTTTAACGAAAAACGAAATAAATAAAAACGAATTTCGGGAGTAACTTAATAAATTTATTTTTCGGACGAAAACGAAATTCCGAAACAAAATATTTCAGTGTGCACATGTCTACACACCATGCCACAAGCCCGTGTCCTCCTTATCAGAGGTCAGGCAGTGTTCACTAATTTGGGTCCTGCAGCGAGTTACCTCCTTCCACTGGTTCTCATCCCTAGAATGTAGGGAAAAGTCTATATTCTTTCCCAAGAAGGCCAATGTCCACACGACTTTAACTCCAACAAAGAGTTTATTTTCCTTTGCTTCAGTTAACGGGAAATGGAAGAGAGAAAGAAGCTAGCGAAGATAAGAGGTAGATTCAGGCACACAACACTTGACTCACTCGTCGCCACTCAACCCCGAGTGGGTTTAGCTCACCCGGATAGATCCCTCTCACAGTTCTAGCAGCCAGAGTTAAACTTAAACAATACTATCACTTTGTCCCCTCCAGGGACGGGTTCAGGAGATTCTCTCACAGCAGCAGAATCCTGTTATTCCTGAATCCAGAACTTTCCTTAACCCTCTGTATAATTTAGAGAACAGACGATGGCAATGGGCACTCTACAGGGTTAGCTTTGTTGAGTAAGGAATCCTTCCCTCTGACAGGTCACCAGGCCTTACCCGAGACAGCGACCTACTATCACTTGTCTCCTCTGTGGGACCGATCCTCCCCTGGCTTCCTCTCGGTCAGAGCGGGTACCCTCACCTGGGCACCCTGGGACTCCAATGTGCTGATTATAGACCCAGTTAAAAGTACCGGGCCTACCATGAATGTTGTAGCCTCGGGCTAAAGGTGCCTGAGACTCCTTGGCCAGTCCACGCACCCCCATGGGGCACACTCCCCCCGGGTACTCCTCTCCCCGGGCACTCCTCCCTAAACATGGCGTCTGCCCCTTATATACCCTCTCCCGGCATGCACAGCAGGCAAGACCCCGCCCACCATATGGCAGCCGAGAGAGGACATCCAATCACTCCACTGTGTCACCTGAGGTTCGACCCTAGGCCTGGGCAGCAGTGCCACCCACAGGCCAAAGGGGAACTGTACACCAGACAACACCACAGCAGAGCAGAGTCCAGTATCAATTAGAAGGCCTGAGCCAAACTATTGCCCAGGCCGTCCCTTAAATTTGGGCATAGCAACCCCCTAAATTTAGGGGTCCGCTATATATATATATTTATATATATATATATATATATATTTGTCGATCTATACATCAATATCAAGCATGGGTATTTTCTTGTTGACCTTTCTATATCAAATAACATACAAAAACTTTTCACGTATAAAATTATATTCTTATCAAACAATAACTGGAGGGCAGACTGCAAAAGGCAGTCTGTCCAAAGAACTAGTAGACATGGACTATACAGTCCAAAACTCACAAGTGGAGTCGCATCATGGGAGACCCAGAAAAAAAGGGCCAAGGGCAATAAAAATATTGCCAGGAAGGTCATGAGGGGACTTCCAAATGTGAGCTGGGGTACGATCAAGCGGAGGTGGAGAGTCTCTACATCCCTTTACAACTATTAGTATCATATTGAAAAATAATGAAGGCGTGCATGCCTCTACACTATATGACCATAAAAAAATGTATTAAACAATAACATGAGAACTAGTGCGTGTAAGTTGCTAGATAATGAGCATTAATTCGAGAACGAGAAAGAAAGAGGAAAAAAAAGAAAAAAGAGAAAAAAAGGAGGGGGGAAGAGCGACATGGAGTCTTAGATGTGCATTGATGGAGATCTGAGGGAACAGATCTTTGAGATAAAAAAATAATACAAAAAAAAAAAGAAAATTGGAAAAAATTTAAGTCTGGGAAAAAAAAAGAAAATAAAGTTTCATACTTCTTCTTTTCTCGGATATATAGCCACTGTCAATGAACTAAGATGGATGTGTAGAAGGGATCCGTTGGTTCTTCCGGTATTTTACTATGGGAATGCATTTCTCAAGGATTGTCTCACTCTTCTGTTGTCTCGAATAGCAGAGGGGGTGGCCCAGATTGGAGATGAGTGTGGTGTGGAAGGGAGTCTAGGAACTGATTCTGGATCCAGTAATCCCAGTTTGACCAATAGGTCTTTACCTTCAGTGACATTGAGGACTGTGTATGTGGTCCCGTTATTTGGCACTATCAGTTTAAACCGGAATCCCCATCTGTATCTAATGTGGGCTGATTGCAGGACAGATGTGATTTCTTTCATCTTGCGTCTTCTCTCAAGTGTGGCCTGGGATATGTCAGGGAAAATTAGAATTTTCTTGCCATCCAATTCTATATTCTGTGAATTTCTTGAAGCCATCGGAATATTTTCTTTGGCGAGGAAATCTTTCATACATAATATGATATCTCTTGGTGGTTTGTCAGGGGGAGGTTTATGGCGAAGAGCTCTGTGAATCCTGTCACATATGAAGGAAGATGGCGGTGTATCAGAAAGGAGAGACAGGAACAATTTAGTGACTGCAGGCATCAGATCTGTAACCGACTCAGGGATTCCACGAAGTCTCAGATTGTTCCTGCGATTTCTGTCATCTAAATCTTCGACTTGGGCTTGAAGATATGTGTAGTTGTCTGCCAGGAGTTCAAAATCTTTCCTTAAGTCCTTATGTGCGAGGGATAGTTCGTCATGTTTAGTCTCTAATAAATCAGTGCGCCCTCCCAGGGAGGCTATCTCCTGCTTTAAAGTGCTGGTTGTTTCATGCAGTTCCTAAATCAGCTTTAATAAGTTGAGAGGGATACTCACTCTGATGCTGTGGAGAAGCACGAAAGTCCAGAGCACATGTAGGAGCAGGAGATGCCTGTGGAGAGGAGCGGGCGCCATTTTGGGTCATCTTCAATCCTAGCCCACATTGCAGAAAAACCTTTTGGAGCTATGGTGCTGGAATAAGCACAGGTAATAAGTCTTCACAGGGGTTATGTAGGTGTAAGAATATAGGAGTAAGTGTGGCAGAGGAAACCATCCATATGCAAATGGCAAAATCAACCTCAAAGCTTTAATTATGTCATCAAAGCATGTGTAATCAAAAATAGAATAAGTGAGCCAACATTCTGATGAAACAGAAAGAGAATCAGACTTAGCTGCTGTAACAATACATATTGTTATTGGCCATGATTTCATCAACCCCACACTTAAATTGTAACTTTAGTCCAAAAAAAAAGTGTAACTACACTTTTGTTGAGCGAAAAAAAACATTCCCCTCTGGGTGATCTATGTACATTGCAAGGAGTGTAACAAACTTTGTTGCAGATTCCTACCTTTTGTTATTCTGAAGAAATCCATGTGTGTTTTCAATGTGCCTCTGTTCTGAATGAGAGTGGTTTCATAATTAACTGTCAGGTGTGGCAGCAGCAGGGCACAAATGAGAAAATATGCTGGGCCTGCATCCCTTTAGATGGGTTCCTATTGAAAGTATCTCTCCAAAAATGAAATTTTTGTTGCAGAGGATGCCTGACATCTGACTTGTACCTTAGTGCAGATTTCTGGGAAAATTGGTGAGCCAATCGCACAAGCAGGAAATTGTGTTTCTGGGGAGTGGTCAGTACACACTCTGTGTACAAATCAACCCCAGGTAGCCATATTGCAATGCATTCTCAGAAAATTTACAGAGCTGCAGATTGAAAAGGAAAGTAGGATTTTTAAAACAGCTTACCTGTAAAATCCTTTTCTTGGAGTACATCACGGGACACAGAGCAGCATAGTCATTACTATGTGGGTTATATAGAATTACCTTCAGGTGCTGGCACTGGCAACTTCCAAAACAGGAAGTACCCTCCCCTATATAAGCCCCTCCCATCCGGGAGTACCTCAGTTTTGTAGCAAAGCAATACGTGTCCCCAAAAGAGGGGTGGGAGCTCTGTGTCCCGTGATGTACTCCAAGAAAAGGATTTTACAGGTAAGCTGTTTTAAAAATCCTACTTTCTTGTTCATACATCACGGGACACAGAGCAGCATAGTCATTACTATGTGGGACGTCCCAAAGCAATGCCAAATGAGGGGGGGGATACACCATACATAAGCTGGGCGCCATCAGGCATGAGGATCTTTTGCGGCCTGCAACACACTGCGCCCAAAGGCGACATCCTCCTGACTTCTAACATCCACTTGGTAGAACCTAGTAAACGTGTGTACTGAAGACCATGTTGCGGCCTTACAAATTTGAGCCAGGGAGGCCTGGTGATGCACTGCCCATGAAGTTCCAACTGCTCTCGTGGAGTGCGCCCTAACTTTGAACGGAGGCGGTCTATTTCTCAAGCCATAGGCTTGTATTATGACCTGTCGAATCCACTTGGCTAAAGTAGATTTTGATGCTGCCTGACCCCTTCTGGGGCCTTCCGGCAGAACAAACAAAGAATCCGTTCTACGAATCTGAGCAGTGGCTTTTAGATAAGCTTTAACTGCTCTTACTACATCCAAAGAATGCAATAACTTTTCCTCTACCGAGCTTGGTTTGGGGAAAAAAGAAGGAAGAACCACATCCTGGTTCAAGTGAAACCTCGATACCACCTTAGGAAGAAAGGCTGGGTGAGGGCGTAATACTACTCTGTCCTTATGAATAACCAGATATGGCTCCTTACAAGACATGGCGGCTAATTCCGACACTCTTCTAGCCGAGCATATGGCTACTAAAAATATCAATTTTCTGGTGAGTAGAACCAAGGAAATGTGCCGCAAAGGTTCAAACGGCTGCTTCTGCAGAACCGACAGAACCAAATTTAGATCCCATGGGCATATGGGAGCTTTAATCGGTGGAATAATACGAGTCACCCCTTGCATAAAGGATTTGACAAGTGAATGCATAGCCAGGGGCCTTTGAAATAGTATTGATGAGGCCGAAACCTGGCCCTTGATAGTACTTAAGGCAAACTTCCTGTCTACAGCCCACTGCAGGAAGTCCAGAATTCTGCCTATAACGTACTTACGTGGATGCCATTTTCTGGCCTCGCACCTAGTGATGTACGCCTTCCAAACTCTATAGTAGATCTGCCTGGATACAGGCTTCCTGGCATTGATTATAGTTGATACCACAGAGTTAGAGAGACCTCTCTTCTTTATGATGTGGGATTCAATAGCCAGGCCGTTAAACTTAGAGTTAGTAAGGAAGGGTGGTATATCGGTCCTTGCGAAAGCAGGTCCGGACGACGTGGAAGGGTCCAAGGACTCCCCACAGACATTTTGATGATCTCCGCGTACCAGGCCCTTCGGGGCCACGCTGGAGCCACCAGGATCACCGGCTTCTTCTCCAACCTGACTCTGCGAAGGAGCCGAGGCAACAATTGTAGCGGAGGGAATGCATATATCAGTCTGAACTGATCCCAAGGGAACACCAGAGCATCCGAGCCGCAAGCGAGGGGATCCCTTGTCCGGGAGACAAATCTGTCCACCTTTGCGTTGAATCTGGATGCTAGCAGATCTACATCCGGTGTTCCCCACCTCTGACATATTGCTCGGAAGACCTCGGGATGAAGGGACCATTCCCCTGGGCATAACTGTTGGCGACTCAGAAAGTCCGCCTTCCAATTCTCCACCCCTGGAATGAAGACAGCTGATATACATGGGACATGCTTTTCTGCCCATTCCAGGATGTGACTTACTTCCCTCTGGGCTGCACGACTCCTGGTGCCTCCCTGATGATTGATATATGCCACTGCTGTGGCATTGTCTGATTGAATTCTGACAGGGGACCCTTGGAGTCTGGATGTCCAGGCTACTAGGGCATACCGGGCTGCTCGTATCTCTAAGAGATTGATGGGCAGGGTTTTCACTACATTTGACCATCTGCCCTGGAGAGACCATTGCTCCAGTACTGCCCCCCAGCCTATAAGGCTGGCATCTGTAGTGACCACCTTCCAGGATATCGGACTGAAGGGTTTTCCCTTCTGGAGATTCTGGGGGATCAACCACCAGCAGAGACTCTTCCGAACGGAAGGGGACAAAGCCATCGGGAAGTCTAGAGCCTGAATTTTTCCGTTCCAGGCTGACAATATGGCCCTCTGTAAATTCCTTGAGTGGAATTGGGCGTATGGCACAGCTTCGAATGATGCTACCATCTTTCCTAGCAGCCTCATGCACAGGCGTATGGACGGCTGTCTTTTTGCACAAAGCAGACGGACCAAGCCCCTCAAAGAGGATACCTTGTCTAGAGGTAAGAAAATCTTCCTCTGGTCTGAATCCAGCCGTAGCCCTAGATATACCAGGTTTTTCACTGGCTGTAGGGCTGACTTGTCCAGGTTGATAACCCAACCGTGAGATTCTAGATACTTGATTGTATCGACAATTACCACTTCTAGCTTGGCAGCTGAGTGGTCCATCAACAACAGGTTGTCTAGGTATGCCATTATCGTTACACCTCATGTTCTTAGATCGGCCAACAGTGGGGCCAGAATTTTTGTGAACACTCGTGGTGCTGTGGCCAGACCGAATGGTAAGGCTCTGAACTGAAAATGGCGCCCTTCTACTGCAAAGCGTAGAAACTTTTGATGACCTGGAAAGATGGGAACATGCAAGTAAGCATCTTTGATGTAGATCGAGGCTAACCATTCCTCCCCCTGTAGGGCAGCGGTGACCGATCGGATCGACTCCATCCGGAAAGACCGGATGTTTAGAAATTTGTTTAGACTCTTTAGGTCCAATATGGGTCTTATGTCCCCGTTTGGCTTCGGGACTGTGAAAAGGTTTGAGTAGAAACCCAACCCCCACTCTTCCATAGGAACCTCCATAATTACTCCTTGGAGCAATAGTTGTTCTAACGCCAATAGGAGAGACCCTCTTTTCAGAGGGTCTCTTGGCATGCCTGACCACATAAAATGGGAAGGAGGAGACTCTTTTAACTCCAACTTGTATCCCAGAGTTACTGCGGAGAGCACCCATCTGTCTTTGATCGTCTCCCGCCAGGTCTCTGCGAACAACTGAAGTCTTCCCCCCACCCGTTTGAGTGGGGGCAGCCCTTCATAGGCTAGACTTGGAGGCTGGTTTAGTACCCCTTCGGATCCAGGGTTTCTTATTACCCTGTGACTGTCCCTGATTTTTACCCCCTGAGTTTGACCGAGGAGGCCGTCGGAACTGCTTAATAGCAGACGTCGCAGGGATAGGAGAGGTAGTCCTCTTAAAAGATGGACCCCTAGACCTCTTCTTACTCGGTAAGAGAGTACTTTTACCACTGGAAATCTTCTGGATATACTTATCCAGGTCCTCGCCAAAAAGGCGTTCCCCATGAAATGGGAAGCTAACTAAGAGCTTCTTACAGGGAGCTTCAGCAGACCAGTTTTTGAGCCACAGAAGCCTACGCATATGTACCAAAGACAGCGTGAGGCGGGAGGCCTGATGGATAGAATCCTTGATGGCGTCAACCGCAAAGCATAATGCTCTAGGCAGGTCAGCCAGAGCCTGTGCCTGCTGGTCTGGCAAATCCCTCAGGACCATTTTCATTTGATCCTTTAAAGCTTGGCAGACCCCAATAGCTGCCACTGCTGGCTGTGTAACAGCCCCTGCTGTGGAAAAAGCAGATTTTAATAAAGATTCCAATTTTTTATCTACTGGATCTTTGAACATTTGAACATTATCTACTGGACATGTCAGTGATTTGTTCACAGAAGAGATGGCTGCATCCACCGTAGGAATATTACATCTCTGGGTGAACTTTTCCTCCATGGGATAGATCACCGGAAATTTCTTAGGCGGAACAAATAGTTTATCAGGATGTTCCCAGTCCTGGTATATAAGTCCTTCCAATAATGGATGTATTGGAAAGGAGCAATTAACCTGGGGAGCTTTTAGCGACCCCAATGAGGAGACAGCAGTAGTTGATGGTTCAACAAGAGGCATTTTAAATGCAGATCGAACCATGTGAGTTAGGGTCTGGACCCACAATCTTTCAGTCTGTGATGCTGAAAATGGTTCATCTACTGTCGATTCCTCAAAAACAGAGTTAACCTCCTCCTGATCCCCTTCAGGTAGGTCGGTCCCTTCCTGGGACTGTTGCTCTGCCAACAGGCACTCTAATGGAGGTGATGGAGATCTGGCGCGCTTTCTTTCCTGTAGAGAAGAAGCGATCAATGCTGCCAATCTCTGCTCCAATCCCTCCAGAGTTGAGGCAAAAACCTCCTCTGTTATATATGCAGGAGCAGGTGGACTGAGGACAGCCGCAGTACCTGGCACTCCCGGGGGTTCCTTATGGGTATTAACCTCTGATTTCTCAGGGGAGGAGGGTGCAGATGACTGCTCCAGATCCTCAGAGCCCGATGGAGACCCCCTACACTTCCTGAGAGGTATATCTCTGAGTTTTTTAGGCGGCATATTCCTTAGTTCAAAGCTGAGGTATTCCAGCCGCAATACACCCCTTACTGAAATAGTCTAATGCAATTTGCTGCTATGTACATCAGTGGGTGTCTACTAATGCGTCTTTCTGGGGATACCTGTATCAACCGCCCGCTGTAAGCCCACTATACCATGCTACCAGCTCCTTTTCATGCTCTGTGTCCATAGCAAGCAGCGTGGACTGAGTCCTTTTATCTTGCTGGGACGCCCGCACATGCGCAGAAGCGCTGGGCGCACAGAGCGCGTCATCCGCCAGGCTCCGCCCGCTTTTTGAAGCTAAATCTATAAAAAGAAAGCGTGTGTGCGCGCGCGCGCGCATGCACCTGTGCGCTCTTGGCGCCCTGTAGGGAGAGGAGCCAGGGTCCCTGTTTCACCAGGACTCGGGGATGGAAGGAAACTACTTGGCAGCATGACAGAGGAATGCAGCTTCCCTGATAGAGAGCTCACTCATCTGCCTGGACTTTCACCATGGAAGGAATAGTCCCAAGAAAAAAAGACGTTCCACAGCGGCCTCTAGTGGAAAAACACAGGTACCGCACTTTTGTCTTTTTTTTTTTTTTTTTAAAACCTCCTTTATGAAAAACATTTCCAGGTTTACAGTCTTAAAACTTCCCTTATGAAAAGACATTTCTAGGATTTCTTAGGCATATACAGCTATTAGCGGGAATACCTTTTAGGTAACAGGCAGAAAGACATATTAGGCTTGGGGGTCCCCTCAATAGAACCAAGTTCCTGAGGGGCCCCCACTTACCTTTTCCCCGCCGCAGGACTTTGTTTGGTCCACAGAAGCCCAAACTTCACCTCTCACGGCAGGCATTGTACTAGACCTTCAGGGACCGGGTTCCCAAGGATTCCACTCCCCTGGACCTGTATAGCACCCTGCACAGATAGCCTCTTGGTTTTGGGTATGACCAGAGCTCTGGATCCCAGGGTCCAGCCCTCCTAAGGGAGGCATTACAGGCAAAACCTTGCTCTTCTCTGCAAGGCCCGGGTACCGACCGTTTAGCTATGAAGCTTTTTTTGGTCGGATCCGGAATAGCTTGCTAAGGCCCAGAGAACCTGTACACAAGCCCAGATGAATACATGTTAACCTTGGCCAACACCTTAGACACTGGCAAAAAACTGAGGTACTCCCGGATGGGAGGGGCTTATATAGGGGAGGGTACTTCCTGTTTTGGAAGTTGCCAGTGCCAGCACCTGAAGGTAATTCTATATAACCCACATAGTAATGACTATGCTGCTCTGTGTCCCGTGATGTATGAACAAGAAAGGTAATTTTTAATAACATTCAATTGCAATATGATTATTGTTGCTATAATGCATTATATGCGCTATATTATTTTTTCTTTATTTGCTATTTTTTTCCCCCCACAAAAGTGGAGTTACCCTTCAAGTCCTGCTAAATCACTTCAGACTGGCATGTCTAGCTATGCAAAACATTAAAAATAAGTTCCTATACTATTTATAATCCAGTATTACACTGTCTCACCCTGCTCTGCACATGCTCAGTTGCTCTCTATTTTAGGAATTTTTAGGCACTGCTGAGTTTGTAGAGGCCGATCTGCTAACAGCCTTAAAGTGGTTGTAAACCCGCTTAGACAACTTGCACCTACAGGTAAGCCTAGATTAAGGCTTACCTGTAGGTGCAAGAAATATCTCCTTAACCTACATGGTTAAGGAGATATTTACTATAAACCGATGCACCGATGACGTCACACGCATGCACACTAGCGGCCGGCTTCATTGCCGGTTTTCTGAATGGGTTCTTGCCGGCCCGAGCGCTCATGCGTGAGACGTCATCGCCGCTCCGGCCAATCACAGCGCTGGAGTGGCGATACACTGAGGGCAGTGACGGGACATCGAGGCAAGATGGTGGCTGCGGAGGTGACGAGGACCGCTGCGGGGGCTTTGATCTCAGGTAAGTCATTCATAATGAGCTAGTATGCCTTTCTTTTGCAGGTTTTTTTTTTTTTTTTACATTGTCTTTACTTCCTCTTTAAAGCAGAATTAAACCTTCCTATCCCTTACAGCCAAGAAGCTGCTTCTATTTGATCTGCAACTGCCATGGTTCTGCACACGTGATCAGTTACGACACCAGCTATTTGATGGTTTGACAGTTTGGTTGAGGACACTAGCAAGTGTGACAATTAGGAATACCAGCATTCCAGAAATGTAACCTTTTATTTAAAACTGTTAAATTGATGGGTTTAGTTCCACTTTATGATTAGTGCTGATCAGGGACTCTGGGC
This sequence comes from Rana muscosa, assembly GCA_029206835.1. NCBI lineage: Eukaryota > Metazoa > Chordata > Amphibia > Anura > Ranidae > Rana > Rana muscosa. The sequence goes on along the minus strand of CM055122.1, from coordinate 1,003,509,014 downwards.
TTCAGCAAAATGGCAGCCTCCAGCAAGAGGAAACATGAGCAATGCTGGAGGCAATTTACAGGAAACACTAATTTTGGTAGCATAATTATTAATGTGGAATGTATGTTCCTTGCTAAAGAACATTATTTTTTATTAAGTTGTTATAAATAAAGTTCCGCTTTAAAGTGGAACTAAACTTAGCAATTTAATGGTTCCCCCAAACGGTTACATTCAAGGCATGCCATAAATGATAACTGTCACAGATGCTTCTGCTCTCAACCAAAATGTCAAGTCATTAAATGGCTGGTGTCACAACTAGGGTTGAGCGAAACCGAACTGTAAAGTTCGGGTTCGTACCGGACTTTTGGGTTTTTGGTACCCGGACCCGAACACAAACAATTTACTGTATGTTCGGGTTTGTGTTCGGTGTTCGGCAATGTAATGGCGCATTTTAAAAAGCTACAGGGCAGCCAATCAACATTCGTTTAACTCGTGTGCCCTTAGAAGCCATCACAGCCATGCCTACTAATGGCATGGCTGTGATTGGCCAGTGCAGCATGTGACCCAGCCTCTATATCAGCTAGAGGCACATAGCACAGCACGTCACTCTGCTTTAGATAGTGTAGGGAAAGGTTGCTGCTGCTGCTGCTTTGAGGGAGAGAATTAGATAGGAGTCCTTATTCAGAAATCAAATTACTCAGCGATCTACCTTGCTTTTGTTGTGTGGATGCAGTGCACAATCTTTTTATCCTGCCCTGAGCCCAGTGCCAGAGAAAAGATAACTTTTATCCGTCTGTTAGTTAGGTTGGCGTCGGCGGGCATTTTATGCAAGCTCAGTGCACCAGCACTACATATGTTACTGTGAGATACACACTTTAGATACTGTTCTCCTATTCTGCTATTCAAAAAAATAATAATTTAGGGCAAAAAAAAAAAAATTTGGTGCGTTTTCTGCATATCTGTACCTGTGAGATACACCCTTTAGATACTGTTGCTCTATTCTGCTATTCAAAAAACACCCATTTAGGGCAAGATCCTAAATTTCAGAAATATGAGAACGTCAAATAAGGGACGTGGCCCCGGTCGTGATGCTGCTGGTGAAGCTCCTGTTTCAGGGAGAAGACGTGGTCGATCTGTGCCAGCTACACGCACAAGTGAAACACCTTCCTCAGGTGCGAGTAGGCGACAGAGCCTGCAGCGGTATTTGGTCGGGCCTAATGCGGCTCTATGAATGTTGAGGCCAGGACAAGTACAGGCGATAGTAGATTGGGTTGCTGACAGTGCCTCCAGTTCCTTCACATTGTCTCCCACCCAGTCTACTGCTGAAAGATCAGAGTTGGCACCTGCAACCGATGTCCATCAGTCTTTCACCTCACCCCCTTGCAAATCAGCCAAGCAGTCTGAGCCCCAAGTCATGCAGCAGTCTCTTCTGCTTTTTGATGACTCTGTTAGCACGGTTTCCTAGGGCCATCCACCTAGCTCTGCCCCAGAAGTGGAAGAGATTGAGTGCACCGATGCCCAACCACTTATGTTTCAAGATGAGTAGTACATGGGAGGACCATCGCAGCATGTCTCGGATGATTAAGAAACACAAGTGCCAACTGCTGCTGCTTTCGCAATTGTGCAGACCGACAAGGAGAGCAGGGGTGAAGACTGGGTGGAAGATGATGTGGAGGACGATAAGGTCCTCGACCCCACATGGAATCAACGTGATGCAGGTGACCTGTTTAGTTCGGAGGAAGAGGCGGTGGTCGCACAGAGCCACCAGCACAGCAGAAGAGGGAGCAGGGTGCAAAAGCAGAGCGTCCGTCCCCTAGACAGTACGCCTGCTACTGCCCAACGCAGCAAGGGACCGAGCACACCAAAGCCAGGTCCAAGGAGTTCCCTAGCGTGGCAGTTTTTCCGACAATGTGCTGATGACAAGACACGAGTGGTTTGCACGCTGTGCAATCAGAGCCTGAAGCGAGGCATAAATGTTCTCAACCTGAGCACAACCTGCATGACCAGGCATCCAAGTGCAAAGCACGAGCTGCAGTGGAGTAGACACCTCAAAAACCAAGAAAGGTCTCTGGCTCCTCCTGCTTCCTCTTCTGCTGCAGTCTCGGCCTCTTCATCCACCTCTGTAGTGACAGTGGCACCTGCCACCCCGCAAACAGAGGATATGCCAGCAACACTACCACCTGGGTCACCAACCAGCTCCACAATGTCCCATGGAAGCGTTCAGCTCTCTATCTCCCAAACACTGGAGCAGAAGAGGAAGTACCCCCCTACCCACCCCCGATCCCTGGCCCTGAATGCCAGCATTTCAAAATTCCTGGCCTTTTAAATGCTGTCATTCCGTCTGGTGGAGACGCAGAGCTTTAAAAGCCTGATGGCATTGGCTGTCCCACAGTACGTCGTGCCCAGCCGCCACTACTTTTCCAGGCGAGCCATCCCTTCCCTGCACAACCAAGTGGGGGACAAAATCAGGTGTGCACTGCGCGACGCCATCTGTGGCAAGGTCCACCTAACTACGGATATGTGGACCAGTAAGCACGGTCAGGGACGTTATATCTCCCTAACAGCACACTGGGTAAATGCAGTGGCGGCTGGGCCTGAGGCGGATAGCAGTTTGGCGCATTTCCTTCCAACACCGAGGATTGCAGGGCGCTTCAGTTTGCCTTCTGTTGCTAACTCCTCCTACTCCGCTTCCTCATCCTCTACCGCCTCCTCATCCGGTCAACGTAACACCTTCACCACCAACTTCAGCACAGCCAGGGGTAAACGGCAGTTTTAAAACTTTCCTGTTTGGGGGAAAAATGCCACACCGCGCAGGAGTTGTGGAGGGACATGGAACAACAGACCGATAAGTGGTTGGTGGCAGTAAGCCTCTAGCCCGGCCTGGTGGTGTGCGATAATGGGCAAAATCTCGTAGCAGCTCTGGGCCTAGCCGGTTTGACGCACATCCCTTGCCTGGCGCATTTGCTGAATTTGGTGGTGCAGAGGTTCCTTAAAAATTACCCCGATATGCCAGAGCTTTTGCAGAAAGTGCGAGACGTCTGTGCGTACTTTCGGCGTTCTCACCCTGCTGCTGCTCGCCTGTCAGCGCTGCAGCGTAACTTCGGCCTTCCCGCTCACCGCCTCATATGTGACATGCCCACAAGGTGGAACTCCACCTTGCACATGCTGGCCAGACTGTGCGAGCAGCAGCAGGCGATAGTGGAGTTTCAGCTGCAGCACGCATGCATAAGTCGCTCTGCGGAACAGCACCACTTCACCACCAATAACTGGGCCTCCATGCGAGACCTGTGTGCCTTGTTGCGCTGTTTTGAGTACTCCACCAACATGGCCAGTGCCGATGACGCTGTTCTCAGCGTTACTATCCCAGTTCTATGCCTCCTTGAAAAAACGCTTCGGGCAATGATGGAAGAGGATGTGGCACAGGAAGAGGAGGAGGAGGAGGAGGAGGAAGAGGGATCATTTCCAAGGCTTTCAGGGCAGTCATTCACAAGTGGCTCCGAGGGTGGGTTCCTCTACGAACAAACGCCAGGTACACAATTGTCCAGCAAGGGCACAGTTCTGGAGGATAATGAGGTGGAGGATGAGGAGGAGGAGATGGAGGAGGAGGAACCATGTTCACAGCAGGGTGGCACCCAGACCAGCTCATGGCCATTACTGGTGCGTGGCTGGGGGGATACAGAGGACACAGACGATACACCTCCCACAGAGGACAGCTTTTCGTTGCCTCTGGGCAGCCTGGCACACATAAGCGATTACATGCTGCAGTGTCTCCGCAACGACCGCCGAGTCGCCCACATTCTAACTGGTGCTGATTACTGGGTGGCCACGCTGCTGGATCCCCGTTACAAGGACAACGTACCGTCCTTAATTCCCTCACTGGAGCGTGATCGTAAGATGCGCGAGTACAGGCGCACGCTGGTAGATGCGCTGCTGGTGGCTTTCCCACCTGACAGCGGGGGCACAGTGGAAGCACAAGGCGAAGGCGGAGGAGGAAGAGGTCCCCAACGCAGCCGGGGCACCACCAGCACCTCAGAAGGTTGGGTTAGCATGGCCGAAATGTGGAAAAGCTTTGTCAGCACGCCACAACAACCAGCACCACCAGCTGATATGGAACGTCTTAGCAGGAGGCAGCATTTCACCAACATGGTGGAGCAGTATTTGTGCACACGCCTACTGAATGACGGGTCTGCCCCCTTCAACTTCTGGGTCTCCAAATTGGGCACATGGCCTGAGCTTGCCCACTACGCCTTGGAGGTGCTGGCCTGCCCTGCAGCCAGTGCATTATTTGAACGTGTATTTAGCACGGCAGGGGACGTTATCACAGACAAGCGCAGCCGCCTGTCCAGAGCCAATGTGGACAAGCTCACGTTCATTAAAATGAACCAGGCATGGATCCCACAGGAACTTGTCCGTACCTTGTGCAGAATAGACATGTATACCGGCCTTACCCAGCCATTGTTGTGTTTTTGATCTTTCTCACTCTTTTAGGGTGTACCCTAATTAAAAAAAAAAAAAAAAAAAAACAGTGTTGGCTACCTCGTCCTCCTCCACCGCCGCTTCCACCTACACCGCTACATCCACCACCACATCCACCACCACCTCAACCTCCTACTCCATATGGACTTCGTCCTCCTAGTGTCATGGATATGCATTAATGTCTGTCTGCCATCTTACCTTCCTCCTCATGTGTTCATCTAGAGACCAGACCTCCTTCACCTGGCTTCCTTTATAATCTCCTCCCAGCCTGACTCCACCCCAGGCCCTATCACTGAACACTATATTAACCTGTGCACTGCAAGCCTGCTTTGCTGATCAACGTGTTTGTTAGGCATTGTGTGTTTGGGTTCCTGCCTGCCGTGTGCTACGTCTGTCTCTCTGTTACGCTATTGGCTTGTCCCCGACCATCCCTGTCTGCTCGTGACCCTTGACCTTCGGCTCGTTCCTCGTTATCCTTGTCTGCTTGTGGCCCCTGACCTTCGGCTTGTTATTCGGTTCTCTCTATCGTGTGCTGCTGCTTCCCCTTATCCTACGGGGCGTGAGCTAGGAAACTCCAGGGGCCGCGACCTGGTCCCAGCCTGCAGCGTAACATCCTCACCACTAGAGGCCCTGGAGAAGACCAGCTGGGTCTTAGACTCCGCGCCCTGGGGAATCTTGGCTCTCGCTTCCGTTGGGATCCCGGTTGTGCTCCTCTGGTCCCGCTTTCCACAACCACCCAGTTTCCTATCCACAGAAGCCAGCCATAGGGTTCACTACCTCGCGGTGCACTCCTGTCCCCCTACGGTGTGCATCTGTCACCTGGCCACAGGTGACCCTGACAGTTTGATCAGCCATGAACCCGGCTGACATCCCGCTTCCCGCGGATGATCCATTGCAGGGCATAGTTCGCAGACTTGAGACCCAGGAATCAAATCAGACCCAGGTGATGCGATTCCTCCAGGATCTGGCTTCTCGATTCGAGCAGCTTCAGGTCTCCTTGGGAACCCCGAATCCGCAACCCCAAGTACAACCAGCGGCTGTACCTATCGCACCAGTCGCAGCCTCACACTCACTAAGATTGCCAGCTCCGTTCCGTTTCTCTGGGGACTCCAAGGCCTGCAGGGGGTTTCTCAGCCAATGCACTATTCATTTTGAGCTTCAGCCTCAAAGCTTCCTATCTGACCGGGCTAAGGTAGCCTATATCATTTCCCTCCTCTCCGGTGAAGCTTTGGCCTGGGCTGCCCCCCTGTGGGAGAGGAACGATCCGGTGGTTTCCAGTCTGTCCGAATTCTTGAAGCTCTTTCGTAATATCTTCGAAGAGCCGGCTCGGGCTTCTTCAGCGGCTAGTGCTGTCTTACGTCTTCGCCAAGAATCTAGTTCAGTGGGGCAATATGCTCTTCAGTTCCGTATCCACACAGCTGAATTGAGCTGGAATAATGAGGCCCTGGTCGCTACCTTTTTACATGGCCTCTCTGACCGAGTGAAAGACGAATTAGCGGGAAGAGCCATTCCCGTCGGTCTGGACGATGTAATTTCATTATGCAACCAGATCGACATTCGTTTTCAAGAGAGGTCCTTAGAAAAAAGACGCCAGCACTCTCTGGGTCCTAGCCAGTCTGAGCTCCCCTCCCTTCATTCCGTGGAGCATCCTCTACCTGCTGAAGAACCTATGCAGCTGGGCCGGACCAGACTAACCCCCGAAGAACGTGCTAGGCGCAGAACTCTGGGCTTGTGCCTCTATTGTGGGGGCAAGGGTCATTTTCGTGACTCCTGCTCGCTTCGTCCGGGAAACGCTCGGGTCTAATACATTTGGAAGGTGGAGTATTGGACCCAGAAACATCACCTTCTCGCCTGCTCTTGCCGGTGTCCCTTCATGTAGGCACTTCTCCTCAGTCAACCCTTGCATACCTGGATTCCGGGGCTGCCGGCAATTTCATGGATTGGAGAACTGCTTCTTCTATGAAGCTTACCCTTTCACCTCTCACTACCCCATTGGTAGTCTCGGCAATTGATGGCACTGTTCTCCCAGGGGGCCCTATTCGCTTCCAGACGCTGCCCATTAGGATGTCGGTAGGGATTCTCCACCAGGAGTGGATATCCTTTCTTATTCTACCCAAGGCCTCTACCCCAGTTGTATTGGGCCTCCCTTGGCTACAGCTCCACTCTCCACATGTGGACTGGGTCTCTGGGCAGATCCTGGCCTGGGGTTCCTCATGTTTCTCGTCGTGTCTTCTCAAGGTGACCCCCAAGGAGAGTCTTCCGGTTGCTGCCACTTCTGTTTCTTCTGATCTTCCCGCCGCATACAGCGATTACCGGGATGTGTTCTGTAAAAAATCAGCTGAGGTGCTTCCTCCCCACAGGTCTTTTGACTGTGCTATTGATCTTGTCCCCGGAGCAACTCTACCCAGGGGTCGTACCTACCCTCTGTCCATCCCAGAGACCCAGGCCATGTCGGAGTATGTAGCAGAGAATCTGGAGAGAGGGTTCATCCGGAAATCCTCATCGCCTGCAGGGGCAGGGTTCTTTTTTGTTGCCAAAAAAGATGGTACCTTAAGACCCTGCATCGATTATCGGGGTTTAAATGCGGTTACTATTAAAAATCGATACCCCTTACCCTTAATATCTGAGCTATTCGATAGGTTGAAGGGTGCCTCCATTTTCACCAAGTTGGATCTCAGAGGCGCGTACAATCTCATTTGAATACGGGAGGGTGACGAATGGAAGACTGCATTTAACACTAGAGACGGGCATTACGAATATCTGGTGATGCCTTTTGGTCTGTGTAATGCTCCAGCCGTGTTTCAAAACTTTGTCAATGAAATCTTCAGAGATCTGCTGTACCAGTTTGTTGTCATCTATCTGGATGACATTCTGATCTTTTCTGAAAATCTGCTCGTCCACAGAAACCATGTCCGCACTGTACTTCAACGTCTTAGAGAGAACAATCTCTATGCCAAGCTGGAGAAATGTTCCTTTGAATGTTCTGAGGTCCTGTTTTTGGGGTGCTTTGTCTCATGTTCGGGGCTTCGTATGGACCCTGGGAAGGTCTTGGCTATCACCAACTGGCCTCTTCCTGCTAGCCTCAAGGCCACGCAGCGCTTTCTTGGCTTCACTAATTATTATAGGCAGTTCATAAGGAATTACTCTTCCATTGCCGCGCCTATTATCGCTTTGACCAAGAAGGGTGTGAATGCCAGAGACTGGCCTCCCGAAGCTGTCTCTGCATTTCACAACCTGAAACAGGCCTTTGTTTCTGGCCCCCTCTTGAGGAGACCAAATCCTGGGAATGCATTTTTTATTGAAGTGGACGCTTCCTCAATGGGGGTGGGAGCTGTGCTTCTTCAAATCTTTGAGAAGAGACGCCAACCATGTGCGTTCTTCTCCAAAAAATTTTCTCAGGCAGAGAGGAATTATGCCATCGGTGATCGGGAACTTCTCGCAATTAAATTGGCGTTAGAGGAGTGGCGTCATCTCTTGGAGGGTTCCCCTCACTCCATAACGATCTTTACCGATCACAAGAATTTACAGTATCTACAGAATGCTAAACGTCTGAATCCTAGACAGGCCAGGTGGAGTCTCTTCTTTGCCCGTTTTAATTTCACGATTACCTACAAACCTGGTTCCTGCAACGGTCGGGCTGATGCGCTCTCTAGGTCATTTGACACTTTGGACGAGGAGTCCGCCCCTGAACCTGAGCCGATCATTCCCACCTCATGCATTGTTGCCCACTCTACCACCCTGAAGTCTAAAATTCCGCCTGGTAAGACCTTTGTCCCCACTGAGCTAAGAGCTAAGATCCTTCGTTGGGGACATGATTCCAAGGTGGCAGGGCATTCTGGATTCCTCCGATCCTTCCTACTCATCAGTCGTCACTACTGGTGGCCTAATCTCCGCTCAGACGTCAAAGACTACGTTAAAGCTTGTCATGTCTGTGCTCAGTCCAAATCCTCCACACAAGCTCCTGCTGGTCTCCTCATGCCCTTGCCTATTCCTAAGGAACCCTGGGCCCATATTGCCATGGATTTTATCACCGATCTCCCACTGTCTGAGAATAATACAGTCATTTGGGTGGTAATCGATCGATTCTCCAAGATGGCTCATTTTGTTCCTCTTCCTGGTCTTCCTTCTGCCCCTGCCTTGGTTCCCATTTTCATTCGAGAAATTCTCCGCCTACATGGGGTCCCTTCTCATATTGTTTCCGACAGGGGAGTCCAATTCACGTCTCGTTTTTGGAGAGCCTTTTGCAAATCCCTCAATATTGTCTTGGATTTTTCTTCTTCTTACCATCCCCAATCCAATGGACAGACTGAGAGGGTTAATCAGGAGTTAGAGGTCTTTCTTCGCACCTTTGTGTCTTCTCACCATGACGATTGGTCCTCTCTACTCCCGTGGGCAGAATTCTCCCATAACAATCATGTGAATACCAGTTCGCAGAAGACACCCTTTTTCACAGTTTATGGAAAACACCCTCAACTTCCTCTTCCTATGATCTGTTCTCCAGACATTCCAGCTTTGGCTTCGGTTCAGGAGTCTCTCAATTCCGTTTGGGGTCACGTTCATGATTCCCTCCGGGCAGCTGCTGAAAAATTCAAAGGCTTTGCCGACCGCCGCAGGCGTAAACCGCCTTCTCTTCAGCCAGGGGACAAAGTCTGGCTCTCTACCAGGAACATCAAGCTCCGAGTTCCTTCTCTGAAGTTTGCTCCACGATTCATCGGTCCATACACGGTAACTGCTAAACTGAATCCGGTTTGTTTCAAACTCCAGATTCCTAAGAGCCTTAAAATCACTAACTCCTTTCATGTTGCTCTTCTAAAGCCTTTAGTCCTCAATAAATTCTCTCGTCCTCTTCCTACCGTGGCGCCTGTCTCGGAGGATAATCAGGAGTACGAGATCAGTCAAATTCTGGACTCCCGACTCTGTAAAGGCGTTCTTCAGTACCTCGTTCATTGGAAAGGGTTTGGTCCTGAGGAGAGGTCTTGGATCACTGCATCTGAGGTCTTTGCACCTCGTCTGTTAAAGGAGTTTCATCTGAAGTTTCCCTCTAAACCTGGGCCCAGGCGGGGAAGGGGGAGGCCTCGTAAGAGGGAGGGTACTGTCATGGATATGCATTAATGTCTGTCTGCCATCTTACCTTCCTCCTCATGTGTTCATCTAGAGACCAGACCTCCTTCACCTGGCTTCCTTTATAATCTCCTCCCAGCCTGACTCCACCCCAGGCCCTATCACTGAACACTATATTAACCTGTGCACTGCAAGCCTGCTTTGCTGATCAACGTGTTTGTTAGGCATTGTGTGTTTGGGTTCCTGCCTGCCGTGTGCTACGTCTGTCTCTCTGTTACGCTATTGGCTTGTCCCCGACCATCCCTGTCTGCTCGTGACCCTTGACCTTCGGCTCGTTCCTCGTTATCCTTGTCTGCTTGTGGCCCCTGACCTTCGGCTTGTTATTCGGTTCTCTCTATCGTGTGCTGCTGCTTCCCCTTATCCTACGGGGCGTGAGCTAGGAAACTCCAGGGGCCGCGACCTGGTCCCAGCCTGCAGCGTAACATCCTCACCACTAGAGGCCCTGGAGAAGACCAGCTGGGTCTTAGACTCCGCGCCCTGGGGAATCTTGGCTCTCGCTTCCGTTGGGATCCCGGTTGTGCTCCTCTGGTCCCGCTTTCCACAACCACCCAGTTTCCTATCCACAGAAGCCAGCCATAGGGTTCACTACCTCGCGGTGCACTCCTGTCCCCCTACGGTGTGCATCTGTCACCTGGCCACAGGTGACCCTGACACCTAGGTCAAGATTATTATTTTTTATTTTTATGTATTTTATGTTATTTTAAGTTATTTCCCTATCCACATTTGTTTGCAGAGCACTTGCCATGCTCTTAACAACATTTTGCTGCTATTTGCATTTACATTACATTACATTACTTTTTTAGAGCCATTTTAGTCCTCAAAAGTTCGGGTCCCCATTGATTTCAATGGGGTTCGGGTTCGGGGTCAAGTTTAGGTCAAGTTCGGGTCCCGAACTCAAACTTTTTTGCGAAGTTCGGCCGAACCCGAACATCCAGGTGTCTGCTCAACTCTAGTCATAACTGATCACATGTGCAGCACCATGGCAACATCAGATCAAACAGAGGCCACTTCCCTGGCTGTAAAATTTAAAATGTAAGATGACCGCTTCCCTGGCTGTAAAGGATGGGAGGATTTAGTACCACTTTAAGAAGAAATGTTGATCCAGTCTGAGAAGTGCTTTGCTGACCCATGATGTTAGTAGAAAGAGAGGCCACACTCCCTGTTGCTACACATTCACTGATCAATGAAGAGGAGTGGCCAGGTATTAGGGGCAATATTACTGGTACCATTCTGGGACCTCTACCAGCGGGAGCCAAAGGATCTTGCAGAATTTTGGAAGATCATCAGGGGATCATAGGAATGTCCTGCAGGACATTGAACATGAATTCTTCCTGTTAACATGCCTTTTGAACTATTTCTTCTTTAAATTGACAAAGATGCACACTATAATCCTCAGTTGATCCAAGTCTCCCCTGCAAGGTCAGAGGGCTCTATGAGCTCATTCTAAGTCAGTGGGTGTCTCTGGTGGTGTCCAACAGGTTGTTGTCCAGGTTCTTTACCTGTCTTTGCATGTCAAAATAGTGGGTCTTGTGGTGTGTTGCCACCTGCTGTAGACCAAGGAAGCCTTTTCATGGCAGGGACACCTCTGTTTCATCACTGCAAGTCTAGCTATGACGGAGCACAAGTCCTCCCTAAGATCAGTGATTGCTGTAGAATGGCTGTTTTTAAATGTCTGATGCTAAAATTTGAAGATCCCAAATTTTGGGCACTTGCTTTACCAATCCCTTGATTGTAGAATCGTCCATGCTGTCCCTACCATGTGCTCATGAGCCCGTTGAAGGGCAAGTGGCATCAGGCTGTTTATGAGCCCACTGGAGCATCTATCGACTGTTATCAGAAAATTTCTGGCCCAGTATTGCCCCAGTTGCAGCTGGGGTGTCTAAGAAGGAGGGATGAATCAGCAGGAACTTTCCTATTTCTCAGGTTCTAGCTGCAAAGCTAATACATTTTCCTTTGTGTTGCCAGAACTCTCAACATGTAGCCAGCCATATTCACCATGTGCCAAGCCATGCCCACAATTATAATAAAGATAATAAAGCTGCGCAAATAGTGAAAAATGGTATATGAGCACCACCTTAAAACATAAGTGGAAGATATATATTGAATGATAAAATAATGATGATTAAATAAATTAATATAATTGGACTGGATCTTAATTGCCAATGTGACAAATAGAACTGAAGAAAGTCCCAACTGTCAATCAGACACCCACATCACATTCAGCAAAAGTCTTGTGCAGTGAAAGAATTGATGTTGAATAGTAACTGTGTGAATAGTACAGTCCAGATAGCCAAAACTGCAACGAAGTGTAGATATGGATCTTCTCGTTAGGCTAATTGGTGACTTCAAACACACAACACCCAATGAAAAGTGCCAAACACTGGATAGATGTAGATTCCACCACCATCAGTTCACACTGCCGCTTACCAGAAATGGTGATCTCCACAGAGATCGATACAAGCAGATGGCTATTCCCCAGCCAGGGTCTCTAGATGGTATCAGTTAAACTCCCGAATTTCACGCCACTCCTCTCCACATATCGCAAAGTATATATGCTCTCCAATCAGCTAGTAGATGATCTCCAGGGTGAAGTCTAGTATTATCTCGGTGATGTAACTCCGGACCTCCTCCATCCTCATTTTTGCAGTCATGTGGTCTACACGGGTTTCTGCCTCCTCTACTGCGTCTTCCAACAATGTCTCCTCTTTACTTCCTCCCGACAAAGAGGAGACATTGTTGGAAGATGCAGTAGAGGAGGCAGAAACCCGTGTAGACCACATGACTGCAAAAATGAGGATGGAGGAGGTCCGGAGTTACATCACCGAGATAATACTAGACTTCACCCTGGAGATCATCTACTAGCTGATTGGAGAGCATATATACTTTGCGATATGTGGAGAGGAGTGGCGTGAAATTCGGGAGTTTAACTGATACCATCTAGAGACCCTGGCTGGGGAATAGCCATCTGCTTGTATCGATCTCTGTGGAGATCACCATTTCTGGTAAGCGGCAGTGTGAACTGATGGTGGTGGAATCTACATCTATCCAGTGTTTGGCACTTTTCATTGGGTGTTGTGTGTTTGAAGTCACCAATTAGCCTAACGAGAAGATCCATATCTACACTTCGTTGCAGTTTTGGCTATCTGGACTGTACTATTCACACAGTTACTATTCAACATCAATTCTTTCACTGCACAAGACTTTTGCTGAATGTGATGTGGGTGTCTGATTGACAGTTGGGACTTTCTTCAGTTCTATTTGTCACATTGGCAATTAAGATCCAGTCCAATTATATTAATTTATTTAATCATCATTATTTTATCATTCAATATATATCTTCCACTTATGTTTTAAGGTGGTGCTCATATACCATTTTTCACTATTTGCGCAGCTTTATTATCTTTATTATATTTTTTTGTGTGTGTCTCACATAGAAGTTGCAGCAACAATTTATGGAGAGATAGATTCACTAATTCAGTGTTTTATGTCTCACCCAATGGACAGCGCAGTATAATTTACACAGTTTATATGCCCACAATTATGAATGGTTACTAATCTGTTACGAATATGGCATCTAATTTGTTTAGATGTAGGAACTCTTAAGCTGTGTACACACGATAGGTTTTACCGATGATAACACTCCGATGGACTTTTTTCATCGGATAAACCGATCGTGTATGGGCCCCATCGGTCTTTTTTCCATGGGTGTTTAAAAATAGAACATCTTTTAAACTTATCCGATGGTTAAAAAAACGATAGCAAATTACTATCGTCTGTGGGGAACTCCATCGGATAAAAAACCCACGCATGCTCAGAATCAAGTCGACGCATGCTCAGAAGCATTGAACTTCATTTTCTCGGCTCATCGGAGTGTTTTACATCACCGCGTTTGGAACGGTCGGTTTTTTGACTGATGGTGTGTAGGCAAGACTGATGGAAGTCAGCTTCCTCGGTTTTCCGATGGAAAAATCCATCGGTTTAAAAACCATAGGAAATCCGATTGTGTGTACAGGGCTTAATTCTTGCCTCCGACTGGTAGTAAGTTCAGATCATATGTGATCCCAATATTTACTGTTTAACAATTATTCAACTTTCAGGCATGATTTCTCACCAAGCCATTCTCCAACCATATACAAAGTTGAAAGGACATTGTCTTCCTGTATTTTTTAATGCACTCTTGTCAAATACGCTAGAAGATTCCCAAATGACATAAACACACAATTAGATTTTCTTTATTTCAAAAAAGATGACTTGTACATTGTCCCATAATTATTTTCATTTTGGGCGGTGATTAGAATAATTTTCAAAGTACCGATTAACTGAAATAACGTTAATAATACCGATATAGGGGGTTGAATCTTGTCACCTTAGAATTTGTGGCTGAATTGTCTCAAAAGTAACAGTTATGGTTCTTGAGAAGTATCTCAAGTAGTTTGGTTAGTTTTATGTTCGTTATTAAAGCTGTAGACTTTGATTGTCTCCCCCATTTCTAGCCCCCCACTTTTTTTAAATAAAAAAAATCAACATACAAAATGTTTCTGTGCCCTCAGTTCAGTCACAGGTCTTGTTCTTTCTCATCTTTCCATGGTGGTGGAGGGGTCCCTAATACTTCAGAGAGTTTCTCCAGGCTAGTGTGGTGATGCGCTCCCAGTCGGCAGGTTTCTGAAAGCCTGGGCTTACAGAAAGTGAGTTGAATTATACTGGCCATCTTTCAGCATGGAACACTGGCATTTTGTAGGCAACTATGGCTTGTCACTATGATATTCAACCTAACTGGTCTATAAGTGGGAAAGGTCAGAGATATCACAGGATTAGGGGAACTTTGGGTGATCTATGTAAACCTACAACAAGTTAATACTTAATATTTTTGGTATGACTGCAGATAAACTTTAAGGTATTACCATACATAAAGCTCTGAAACTCATATTCTTTTCTTTTTGTTCTATAGAATAAGCGGGATTATCATAGTTTTTCTGAATAAAAAATGTCACATTATTCTGAAATAAGATTCCAGATATAGATCAGTTGGCATTTTAGTACAATAGTTCAACAACAGTTCACAATCTCTAAAGCATACCACCACTTCACTAAAAAGAGAGATAAAATAATCTATGCAAAGAGAAAGTCAACAACTGCATTAAATTAACCACTTCAGCCCTAAAAGGATTTACCCCCTTCCTGACCAGAGCACTTTTTGCGATACGGCACTGCGTCGTTTTAACTCACAATTGCGCTGTCGTGCGACGTTGCATCCAAACAAAATTGACGTCCTTTTTTTCCCACAAATAGAGCTTTCTTTTGGTGGTATTTTACCACCTCTGCGTTTTTGTTTTTTTTTACAAATTTTTTACAAATTTCTTTCTCAGTTTAGGCCGATATGTATTCTTCGACATAATTTTGGTAAAAAAAATCGCAATAAGCATATATTTATTGGTTTGCGCAAAAGTTATAGCGTCTACAAAATAGGGGATATATTTCTGGCACTTCTTTTATAATTTTTTTTTTATTAGTAATGGCGGCGATCTGCGTTTTTTTATCGTGACTGCGACATTATGGCGGACACATCGGACACTTTTGATATTATTTTGGGACCATTGTTATTTATACAGCGATCAGTGCTATAAAAATGCACTGATTACTGTGTAAATGACACTGGTAGGGAAGGGGTTAAACACTAGGGGGCAAACAAGGGGTTAAGTGTGTCCTAGGGAGTGATTCTAACTGTGGGGGGTTGGTCTCACTAAAACATGACAGAGATCACTGCTCCTGGTGACAGGGAGCAATAGATCCCTGTCATGTTGCCAGGCAGAACAAAGACATGCCTTGTTTACATAGGCATCTCCCCGTTCTGCAGCTCGGTGTCATGATCGTGGGCCCCCGGCGGACATCGAGTCTGCGGGACTTGCGGGCATGGTCATGGAGTACGCGGAGGGCACGCGCCCACTAGGCAGCGATTTAACCACTTAAGCCCCGGACCATTTGGTAGCTAGAGGACCAGAGGTGAATTCAGAATTTTGCACTGCGCTGCTTTAACTGTAAATTGTGCGGACATGCAATGTTGTACCCAAACGAAATTTGCGTCCTTTTCTTCCCACAAATAGAGCTTTCTTTTAATGGTATTTGATTGCCTCTGCGATTTTAATTTTTTGCGATATAAACGGAAAAAGACCGAAATTTTTTTTAAAAAATGATATTTTCTACTTTTTGTTATAAGAAAAATCGAATAAACTCAATTGTAGTCATACATTTAGGCCAAAATGTATTCAGCCACATGTTTTTAGTAAAAAAATGTCAATAAGCGTATATTTATTGGTTTGCGCAAAAGTTATAGAGTTTACAAACTAGGGTACATTTTCTGAAATTTATACAGCTTTAAATTTATGACTGCCTATCTCATTTCTTGAGGTGCTAAAATGACAGGACAGTACAAAACCCCCCCAAATGACCCCATTTTGGAAAGTAGACACCCCAAGGAAATTGCTGAGAGGCATGTTGAGCCCATTGAATTTTTTATTTTTTTGTCCCAAGTGATTGAATAATGACTAAAAAAAAAAAAAAAAAAAAAAAAATTACAAAAAGTTGGCACTAAATGATATATTGCTCACACATGCCATGGTTATATGTGGAATTTCACCCCAAAATACATTTTGCTGCTTCTCCTGAGTACGGGAATACCACATGTGTGGGACTTTTTGGGAGCCTAGCCGCGTACGGGACCCCGGAAACCAAGCACCGCCTTCAGGATTTCTAAGGGCGCAAATTTTTGATTTCACTCCTCACTACCTATCACAGTTTCGAAGACCATAAAATGCCAAAATAGCACAAAACCCCCATAAATGACCCCATTTTAGAAAGTAGACACCCCAAGGAAATTGCTGAGAGGTCTGTTGAGCCCATTGAATATAATTTTTTTGTCCCAAGTGATTGAATAATGACAAAAAAAAAAAAAAAAAATTACAAAAAGTTGTCACTAAATGATATATTGCTCACACATGCCATGGTTATATGTGGAATTACACCCCAAAATAAATTTTTCTGCTTCTCCTGAGTACGGGGATACCACATGTGTGGGACTTTTTAGGAGCCTAGCCGCGTACGGGACCCCGAAAACCAAGCACCGCCTTCAGGATTTCTAGGCACAAATTTTTGATTTCACTCCTCACTACCTATCACAGTTTCGAAGGCCATAAAATGCCAAAATCGCACAAAACCCCCCCAAATGACCCCATTTTGGAATATAGACACCCCAAGCTATTTGCTGAGAGGAATGGCGAGTATTTTACAGCTCTCATTTGTTTTTGAAAATGAAGAAAGAAAATATATATATATATTTTTTTTTTTCAATTTTCAAAACTTTGTGACAAAAAGCGAGATCTGCAAAATACTCACAATACCTCTCAGCAAATAGCTTGGGGTGTCTACTTTCCAAAATGGGGTCATTTGGGGGAGTTTTGTGCTATCTGGGCATTCCATGGCCTCCGAAACTGTGATAGGCAGTGAGAAGTGAAATCAAAAATTTACACCCTTAGAAAGCCTGAAGGCGGTGCTTGGTTTTTGGGGTCCCGTACATGGCTAGGCTCCCAAAAAGTCTCACACATGTGGTATCCCCGTACTCAGGAGAAGCAACAGAATGTATTTTGGGGTGTAATTCCACATATGCCCATGGCATGTTTGAGCAATATATCATTTAGTGACAACTTTGTGCAAAAAAACAAAAAAAACAATTGTCGTTTTTCCGCAACTTGTGTCAACATATAAAATATTCCATGGACTCGACATGCCTCTCAGTATATAGCTTGGGGTGTCTACTTTCCAAAATGGGGTCATTTGGGGGGTTTTGAACTGTTCTGGCATTTTATACACAACATTATGCCCCATACACACGATCGTTTTTCTTGCCATTTTTTTTCTTGCCGTTTTTCACGTCATTTTTATTCATGTTTCCTCTCAAGCCTGTCTTGCGTACACACGATCATTTAAAAAAACGATCAAGCAAAGCGCAGTGACGTACAACACGTACGACGGCACTATAAAGGGGAAGTTCCGTTCGAATGGCGCCACCCTTCATGTTAGTAAAGTTTGTTGAGCGACAATTCGCTCTTTTCAGTCTCGTGCTTTTCAGTCCGTGACTGCGTGACGAATGTGCTATCTCCATTACGAACGCTAGTTTTACCAGAACGAGCGCTCCTGTCTCATACTTGATTCTGAGCATGCGCGTTTTTTTTCACGTCGTTAAAGCATACCCACTATCGTTTTTCACGTCGTTAAAAAAAACGACATGAAAAACAACGTGAAAAAAGAGAGCATGTTCGAAATTTTTAATGGCCGTTTTTCACGTCGTTAAAAATGCTCTGGAGCCTACACACGATCATTTTTAATGGCCATTTTTTTTAATGGCATTTTTAACGGCATGAAAAACGATCGTGTGTATGGGGCATTAGGAAGCTTACATCCACTCTTCTAACCACTTGAAGACAAAGCCCTTTTTGACACTTTTTGTTTACATGAAAAAAAAAATTTTTTTGCAAGAAAATTATGTTGAACCCCCAAACATTATATATATTTTTAAAGCAAAGGCCCTACAGATTAAAATGGTGGGTGTTGCATTTTTTTTTCTACACAGTATTTGCGCAGCGATTTTTCAAACGCATTTTTTGGGTTAAAAAATACACTTTTTTTAATTTTAATGCACGAAAACACACTATATTGCCCAAATGTTTGATGAAATAAAAAAGATGATCTTAGGCCGAGTACATAGATACCAAACACGACATGCTTTAAAATTTCGCACAAACGCGCATTGGCGACAAACTACATACATTTTAAAAGCCTTTAAAAGCCTTTACAGGTTACCCCAGTAGATTTACAGAGAAGGTCTACTGCTAAAATGATTGCCCTCGATCTGACCTTCGCGGTGATACCTCACATGCATGGTGCAATTGCTGTTTACATATGACGCCAGACCGATGCTTGCGTTCGCCATTGGGCAAGAGCAGGGCAGGACAGGGGTGCTTTTTTTTTTTTTTTTTTTTTTTTATTATTAATTTTGCTTTTTTATTTTATTTTTAAATTGTTCCTTCCAAGTATTTTTTTTAAAATAATTTTTATTGTTATCTCAGGGAATGTAAATATCCCCTATGATAGCAATAGGTAGTGACAGGTACTCTTTTTTTGAAAAAACTGGGGTCTTCTAGACCCTAGATTTTTCCTCTGCCCTCAAAGCATCTGACCACACCAAGATCGGTGTGATAAAATGCTTTCCCAATTTCCCAATGGCGCTTTTTATATCCGGGGGGGCATTCCCTCCCACTGCTTGTAAAAGAAAGCAGTCCAGAGGCTAATTTCGACCGTATGTACGCGGCATTAGGAGCAAAATCGCTCCTCCGCCCCTGCTGCCCCAATGCTTCGGCAAATTTGCTTTTTTTAACTGTGGTGGTGAAATCACCTCCTACAGCACTGGAGTCGCAGGGATCAGGCCTGTCTCTGCGAACGCTGCAGTTATGTGTGTTTTTGTTTTGTAAGTGACAGTGATTGATCGATACTGCACTTGGGTGGCCTGGGCTGGACGGAGGGGCAAAACGCAGGTGCCAGCAGGTATCTGGGCTGATCCCGTTAACACTGCGTTTTTGGGAACCCTAAACTGCTGGGGATGCTAGTATAGATCTGATCAGATCAGATATTGATCTGTTCAGATACTATACCACTAAGGGGGGTGTATGCTTCACGCGTGGGTGTTAGCGTTACTGGCACTAACCTGACGCTGCCTGGGGTGTGACTCAGACCCTCTCTGACGCTAAAACCTAATTGATATCACCCGCCGGGCAATCAGGGGGTTAAACCTTTATTGGGTTATATACACGGCGGGTGCCCTGACACTATAAAAAGCAAACTAACTAACCAGCGTCACCCGTAACACTTATATGGTGATCACTGGTGAAAGGGTTAACTAGGGGCAATCAGGGGGTTAAAACCTTTATTAGATAATATATGGGGGTACCTGACGCTATAAAAACCTGCGGCGAACCTAAAAAAAATTACCAGCTACCGATCTGCATCACCGACACTAAGACAGCGTTTAGAAAAACGATTGCTTAGCAACAGTGGTGATGGGGGTGAAAGGGTTACCTGGGGGGGCGATCAAGGGGGTTAAACCTTTATTAGATAATATATTGGGGTACCTGACGCTATAAAAACATGCGGCGAACCTAAAAAAAAATACTGGCTACGATCTGCATCACCGACACTAAGACAGCGTTTAGAAAAACAATTGCTTAGCGACAGTGGTGATAGGGGGTGAAAGGGTTACCTGGGGGGCGATCAAGGGGGTTAAACCTTTATTAGATAATATATTGGGGTACCTGACGCTATAAAAACCTGCGGCGAACCTAAAAAAAATTACCGGCTACCGATCTGCATCACAGACACTAAGACAGCGTTTAGAAAAATGATCGCTTAGTGACAGTGGTGATAGGGGGTGAAAGGGTTACCTGGGGGGCGATCAAGGGGGTTAAACCTTTATTAGATAATATATTGGGGTACCTGACGCTATAAAAACATGCGGCGAACCTAAAAAAAATTACTGGCTACGATCTGCATCACCGACACTAAGACAGCGTTTAGAAAAACAATTGCTTAGCGACAGTGGTGATAGGGGGTGAAAGGGTTACCTGGGGGGCGATCAAGGGGGTTAAACCTCTATTAGATAATATATTGGGGTACCTGACGCTATAAAAACCTGTGGCGAAACTAAAAAAAATTACCGGCTACCGATCTGCATCACAGACACTAAGACAGCGTTTAGAAAAACGATCGCTTAGTGATAGTGGTGATAGGGGGTGAAAGGGTTACCTGGGGGGGCGATCAAGGGGGTTAAACCTTTATTAGATAATATATTGGGGTACCTGACGCTATAAAAACCTGCGGCGAACCTAAAAAAAATTACTGGCTGCCGATCGGCATCACCGACACTAAGACAGCGTTTAGAAAAACGATTGCTTAGCAACAGTGGTGATGGGGGTGAAAGGGTTACCTGGGGGGGGCGATCAAGGGGGTTAAACCTTTATTAGATAATATATTGGGGTACCTGACGCTATAAAAACATGCGGCGAACCTAAAAAAAAATACTGGCTACGATCTGCATCACCGATACTAAGACAGCGTTTAGGAAAACAATTGCTTAGCGACAGTGGTGATAGGGGGTGAAAGGGTTACCTGGGGGGCGATCAAGGGGGTTAAACCTTTATTAGATAATATATTGGGGTACCTGACGCTATAAAAACCTGCGGCGAACCTAAAAAAAATTACCGGCTACCGATCTGCATCACAGACACTAAGACAGCGTTTAGAAAAATGATCGCTTAGTGACAGTGGTGATAGGGGGTGAAAGGGTTACCTGGGGGGCGATCAAGGGGGTTAAACCTTTATTAGATAATATATTGGGGTACCTGACGCTATAAAAACATGCGGCGAACCTAAAAAAAATTACTGGCTACGATCTGCATCACCGACACTAAGACAGCGTTTAGAAAAACAATTGCTTAGCGACAGTGGTGATAGGGGGTGAAAGGGTTACCTGGGGGGCGATCAAGGGGGTTAAACCTCTATTAGATAATATATTGGGGTACCTGACGCTATAAAAACCTGTGGCGAAACTAAAAAAAATTACCGGCTACCGATCTGCATCACAGACACTAAGACAGCGTTTAGAAAAACGATCGCTTAGTGATAGTGGTGATAGGGGGTGAAAGGGTTACCTGGGGGGGCGATCAAGGGGGTTAAACCTTTATTAGATAATATATTGGGGTACCTGACGCTATAAAAACCTGCGGCGAACCTAAAAAAAATTACTGGCTGCCGATCGGCATCACTGACGCTAAGACAGCGATCAGAAAAATGATCGCTAAGCGACAGTGGTGATAGGGGGTGAAAGGGTTATCTGGGGGGTGATCAGGGGGTTAAACCTTTATTAGGGGGGTTAGGGGGCTACACTGGACCTAAGACTAAACTTTGGTGACACTTTTACAGTCACAAATGTCACTGATTGCAGTGATCACTAAATAAATGGTCACTGCAATCAGTGACACTGTGACTGGGGGCTGGGGGGGTGATCTGGGGTGTCTGGGGGGGCCTGGGGGCGATTTATGTCCCTATGTGTCCTGGTGTCAGTGTAGTGTTGTGTGCACTGACCTGATATCTTCTCTTGTACGGCGCTCGGTATATGTGAGCGCCGGACCAGAGATGACATCACTTCCTCCTGCTCCCTCTGTCTGACACAGACAGAGGGGGCATTTCCATTCGCCGGGAGCGATCGCGAGGGGGTGGCCAGAAACGAATGGCTGCCCCCTCATCCCGGAACGCTCCCGGACACTTAGCCACCGCTCACTGTACAGAAGGGGGGTCCGATTGGACCCCCCAACTGTACAAAGGCAATCACATACACTCTACGTGATTGTACCTGTCGGTGCCATTCTGCCGACGTATATATACAGTGAGCGGTCGTACCATTGTGGCGACGTACATCGTCGTGCGCTGGTCGGCAAGCGGTTAACCATGTGCCATCCAATTGGGCACGCACACACAGGCACTTCACTGTAAACAATGTGTCCACTGGACACAAAAGATTACACAAAAAGGGTGTAAAGCCTCTAAAATTGGCTCTGTGCTGTGTGATCTCTGTGACCAATTACAGCACCACAAATTTAAACACAGGCTACAATTTTCAGCTGGCTCTTTCTTTCCTCATCGATTAACTGTGGGGTGAATAGGAGATCTTTACATCTCAATTAGCAGCAGCATGAGTACCATTGTCACCTAGTACTAATGTAACACAGCACCACTGACGAAGATGAAGAGGTTCTCTGCTAAGAGTCA
Organism: Rana muscosa; assembly: GCA_029206835.1. Lineage (NCBI taxonomy): Eukaryota > Metazoa > Chordata > Amphibia > Anura > Ranidae > Rana > Rana muscosa. Next base: position 1,003,486,568 of record CM055122.1, on the reverse strand, counting down.
AGTATACTGTTTCAGGCTTAATGTGATAATTTTGTGGGAAAATGTGTCAGATAGTTAGAAAATTAGATGCATAATTTATGTCCCTTGAAGTCCTGAAGGCGCACCTTGTATTTTGGGCCCTTTTGTGTAGCTAGGCAGCAAAAAAAACTCTCACACCAGTGGTATCCTCATGCACAGGTGGAGAAGCAAAATGGGATTTAAGTTTGCCCAGGCTGTGTTAGAAATATCCTAATAAAATGGCAATTTTATGCAAAATAATTCATGTTCCTTTTTATAAATTCTCCAAACACTTGTGGCAATATAATGAAATCTTTAAAAGATCCATTATGCATCTTACAAATGCCTTTGTGTGTCTGCTTTCCAAAATGTGTTCTTCTTGTGGGTATTTCTACTGTCCTGGCACTTCAGGGCTTCCAAAAATGTAATAGGTAGTCAGAAAATGATGTTCCTTGAAAGCCTAATGCCCCGTACACACGATCGTTTTTCATGCCGTTAAAACTGCCATTTTAAAAAATGGCCCTGAAAAATGATCGTGTGTATGCTCCAGAGCATTTTTAACGACGTGAAAAACGGCCATTAAAAATTCCGGACATGCTCTCTTTTTTCGCGTCGTTTTTCATGTCGTTTTTTTTAACGACGTGAAAAACGATAGTGTGTATGCTTTAACGACGTGAAAAAAAACGCGCATGCTCAGAATCAAGTATGAGACGGGAGCGCTCGTTCTGGTAAAACTAGCGTTCGTAATGGAGAGAGATAGCACATTCATTACACAGTAACGAACTGAAAAGCGCGAATCGTCGCTCAACAAACTTTACTAACATGAAGGGTGGCGCCATTCGAACGGAACTTCCCCTTTATAGTGCCGTCGTACGTGTTGAACGTCACTGCGCTTTGCTTGATCGTTTTTTTTAATGATGGTGTGTACGCAAGGCAGGCTTGAGAGGAAACATGAAAAAAAACGAGGAGAAAAACGTCGGTTTAAAAAATGACATTAAAAACGATCATGTGTACGGGGCATCAAGGTGCCCCTCTATGTAGCTAGTCAGCAAAAAGTTTCACACGTGGTACATTTATACTCAGGAAGAGGAGCAAAATGGGTTTTGGGGTATATGTTTGCTTTGTGTGAGAAATAGCTTGTTAAATAACAGCCTTGTGAAAAAAAAATGCAATTTCATTTACTTTCTGCACTTTCCCTTTGGGCAAAAACTTTAAAAAACTCAGCATGCCTCTTACTAAATACCTTGGGGTATCTACTAAAAAAGAGGTCGCCTTGGGGGCATTTGTACTGTCCTGACATTTTATGACCTCAAGAATGTGGCATGCAGTTATAACCTCAATAAAAAAATTCAAATATATACCATAATTTGTAGACTCTATAATGTTCACCCTATTAAATAATATACACTTATTTATGTTATTTGTACCAACCGAAATGTTGCATGTTGGCAATGTTTTATATCAGCAGTTTTTACCTTAAAATGTTTGGTATTTTTTTCCTTTACATAGTAAAAATTAAAAACCCAGTGGTGATTAAATACCACCAAACGAAAGGTCTATCTATTTAAAAAAATAATATAAAATGTACTTGTATATTGTGTTGCATGACCAAGTAATTGTCACTGTCAGCCAAAGTATCACAGTGCTAAAAACTAAAAAATGGCCTGGACAGGAAGGGGGTTTGACATGCCAGTCCTTAAGTAGTTAAATATGGTAACTGTTGTAGCTGCATAAATACTTTTTATTCAGTAAAAGACAACTATTTATAACATTTATTTTGTATACAGTTTGCTCTAATCCTTTAACCACTTCAGCCCAGAAGGATTTACCCACTTCCTGACCAGGCCATTTTTTGCGATACGGCACTGTGTCGCTTTAACTGCCGATTTCGCAGTCATGCGATGTTGGACACAAACAAAATTTATGTCCTTTTTTTTCCACAAATAGAGCTTTCTTTTGGTGGTATTTGATCACCTCTGCGGTTTTTATTTTTTGCGCTATAAACAAATTTGAAAAAAACAATCATTTTTGACTTTTTGCTATAATAAATATCCCCCAAAAAATTAAATAAATAACATTTCTTCATCAGTATAGGCCAATATGTATTCTTCTACATAATTTTGGTGTAAAAAATTTGCAATAAGTGTATATTGGTTGGTTTGCGCAAAAGTTATAGCGTCTACAAAATAGGGGATATATTTATGGCATATTTTTATTTTATTTTTTACTAGTAATGGCGGTGATCAGCAATTTTTAGCGGGACTGCGACATTGCGGCAGACAGATCGGACACTTTTGACACTTTTTTGGGACCATTGACATTTATACAGCGATCAGTGCTTTAAAAATGCACTGATTACTGTGTAAATGTCACTGGCCGAGAAAGGGTTAACACTAGGGGGTGATCAAGGGGTTAAATGTGTTCCCTGGGAGGTGTTTCTAACTGTGGGGGGATGGGACTGAATGGAGGAGGAGAGAGATCGCTGTTCCTGATAACTCCATTAGTTAGTAGTTAGCAGGGGAAAAAAAAGGAGAGAGAGTCTTTAGTGCTAGCTGACCTTTTTGGTGGACTACTGATCCCAGTCAGCCCTTTGCAGACCCTGACAGCTTTCCCAGCTGCAGCAGCATGACTTTACCAGTAGCATCACAGTCTCTCCCGCTGGCTCTACATCCATCTCTGACTGCACACTCCCAGTCCTCTCCGGCATGCCTCTCCCAGCTCTCCCATTTGTGCGTGCCACTCACAAACACCTGATGGATCCCTCCTGGAGACTTGCCTGGCAGTATTCCCCACTGCCCTCTCCTGCTCCTGTTCAGGACACCCCTTAGGTTGTGCAGGGTTCCTGTTCAGCTCCGTCACCCCCCCCCCCCAGACTGGGGGCTTCCTCCAAGGCCCCGACAGCCTAATAATCCATTTCCAGTTCTTCCACTCGAACAACTCCCCCCAGCTGGGCTGACTATAGGTATTTAAGGAGGCCTGCCCCCTACCAATCAACGTTGGGGATTGGTCAGGGCTCCTTAGAACACCCCAGACAGCTCCACCTCTCTTCCCCACCTTCCATCTAGAAGCCTCTAGAAGCAGAAGGGAGGTAAACGAAAGATGAAACTAGCTGTGAGTCACCAGCCTACTCTAAGCCACTCCCAGCCACAGATCAAAACAAACAGACCTGCACTGTCAAAAACCTCAACTCTAGCACCTATCTAAGTAGAGGGTGCTACACTAACCCCCACCAGAAATCAGCTGGTCCCTCAGCTAAAGAATTTTGAAAAATATGGCTCCTGGGCCCAGGAGCAAGGGCATCCCACAAAATAAATGGGAAGGGGAAAGGGAAATAACTTGGATGGGGAAAACACATGTACAAATAAATATCAGTATAAAAATAAAGACATCTGGTTTTGTACATGATATACTGTACATTCCTGACTATAGGTCCCTGTAGCTAACAAGAATATCACACAACACACTAATTTCTGAGCCAGAGCATCTCTCCCTCAGGAGAAATACTCTGCCTGCAGGAAATAATATAAGAGAAATCTTGACTAAAGCTGGAGGGGATGGACAGCCGTCCCATCCCATAGATGAATAGTTGAAAGAAACAAAAACAAAACACAGCATCCTACACTTTCTAACTGTACACTGCACACATGTCTGTCAGGGGGTGGTTAGAGCCTCCTGACAGAGCAATCAAGATAGAAAAGAAACATATTATACAGAAAACATGAAGCTTCCTCCTCTTCCATATTTCCTGATGGTAGGGGCTGTGACAGACCTAGCCAAAACAGAGGCTTTTGGAGGGGACTGCTAGCCTCTTGCCTTGCGATCATGGGCCCTGGCATTTGGGGAAATGGTGCTCTTTGTGAGCTGTATGCCTGGGGACCCCTGAGGTGGTGTTACTTTGGATTCAGACCCATGTCCCCCCAAGACACACAGACTCTGGGAACCCTGTATATGCCATATTAAAAATAGTGACTGATTCATACTGTTGGGACACATACTATTAGATAGGGATGAGCTTCGTGTTCGAGACGAACCCATGTTCGACTCGAACATCGGTTGTTCGCCGAATTGCGAACATTATGGGCCGTTCGCGCCAAATTCGAGTGGCGCGTCATGGCCCATAATTCACTGCGGCATCGCAATGCATTGCTGGCTGAAGGTTGGCCAAGCATGCACTATGACCCCGCATGCTTGGCCAATCACAGCGCGGAAAAAACAGAGAGCCGTAATTGGCCAAAGCCAGGTTGGCTTTGGCCAATTATGGCTCAGGGGGTTTTGTACACACCCCGCAATATATAAGGCCACCGGCTTGTGTGTTGGAGTTGTTAAAAGAGAGAGACAGTGTCATTTATATTGAATTAGATAGAGCAGGCAGGCGAGTCAGTTAGCTGCAGTTACAGTGTGTAGAGGATATGTATGCATCCTAGGTGTTGTGTGTGTATATATATTTATACACTGTATTCAGTTTAGCTAGATCTGTTCCTGTTATTCTCTATACTGTGACAGGCAGGCAGGTGATTGTGCTAGCTGCAGTCAGTGTTTCACTTGGTGTACTGTGTGCTTTGCATAGCGTTCACCTAAAGCTTACCTGAATACAGTTAGTGACTATTAAAGTTGTGTTCTCATAATAAAACCACAGGCATATAGCTGCAAGTATTTTCAGTGTACTTTGTCCTCTGCACAGTTTTCACCTAAAACTAACTGAAAACAATTGCTGCTTTTCCCATACTAATCCCACAGCAAGCAGTTAATTCTGATAGCTGCATTATCAGTATATATATATATATATATATATATATATATATATATATTGTGACAGCAGGAAGGTAAAGTCACCTGGTTGCATCCAGGGGGGTAGATATATTTCGCCCAGATTCAGGCTTTACGCCGACTTATACAACTAGGTGGAGAGTTGTATAAGGCTAGTGGGCTCATGGATGACTCATATGTCTAGGGAGAGTGTGGGGCGTCGTGCAGACAGGGAGTTGATGAGACCAGCTGAAGCTTGTCAGCTCATTTAGGCCTCTATAAGAACTCCCAGCTTCATTAGATGTTAGCTCATGCCTGGAACCAGACCTGTGTGGACTGTCTAGGGAGAGTGAACCCCTGTGCGGTGAGACAAAGCCTGTGTGGCTATTTGCTTGGACATTTAAAACCAGGGACTTAGGGACTAGGACAGCACTAGGCTGATCCCAGTTGTTAGTTAGGAAACCTGTATGTTTAGTCAGAGGTCAACTTGACCAGGATTTATTTTGGTTATGTTTCTTTTGCTTTGCTGTGTTTTGTCACTGTAAATAGAAAATAAACCGCACCTTTTTGATTTTGAAAACCACAACCTCCGTTTGCTGGGCCTGTTTTGTGTGGGGAGCCCATCCCGGGGGTCACACACACCCGCTGCCGAGCTAACCCCCTCACAGTTGGTGGAGAATGCGGGCAGTTTTTTTTTAAGCCAGCATGGAGGAGATACTGAAGCAGCTGGCTCTAGCAAATGCCAATCAACAGCAGACAAATGCAGGTTTGCAAAAGAGCCTTGCAGCTCATCAACAGAGCCTTGCAGCTCAACAACAGAACTTCGCAGCCCAGCAGCAAGCTCATCAACAGAGCCTTGCAGCCCAGCAGCAGACAAACGCAACTTTGCAACAGAGTCTGGAGGCTCAGCAACGAGCCCAGCAGCAATCTGAGGCCCGCTTCATAGACCTGTTGCAGAAGCAAGAGCAGAGACTACAACAACAGATGGAAGCAGTAATGCAGCAACGTCCGCAGACCAGTGAGGAAAGCCGTCCCACTAATACCGCGTCCTTTGGGGTGAGTCGTTTATTGACAAAAATGACTGGAGAGGATGATCCAGAGGTATTTTTGACCACATTTGAAAGGACCGCTGAAAGAGAAAAGTGGCCTGAGGAGCAGTGGGCTGGACTGGTGGCTCCTCTGTTAACTGGTGAATCGCAGAAAGCTTACTATGACCTAGAGCCTAACCAAGCAAAAGACTATGTGATGCTAAAAGCTGAAATATTGGCAAGGCTGGGTGTCACCCAGGCTGTCCGGGCTCAGCGTGTGCATAACTGGACTTTCCAGCTTGGAAAACCCCCCAGGTCTCAAATGTATGATCTCATTCACCTGAGCAGAAATACTTGGCTACAGAGAACCTGACGGCCTCTTCCAGAGACACTCGGACTTTCCACCCTAAGACCAGACCATCCCCAGGGGCGGATAAGAGGATTCCAAGGGGTGAGGGTGGAGAGAGTGAGAGGGTGGGAGCTCTACCCCAAGTTTGGCGAGAACAGCCTGGGAAATCAGCGGCTCAAGAGGCGGCAAGAAGGATCGTTTGCTACCGCTGCCGGCAAGCGGGACATATTGCAGCCAATTGCCCGGTTGTGGAGGAACCCATGCAGTGTGACTTTCTGACGGGCAGACGTCAGTCGCTGTGTGCGACAGTCGCATGCACTGCCATTCGAGGAACTGAGAAACATTTATGCAAAATGTGTGTTAATGGTAGAAATGTTGTGGTATTGCTGGATTCAGGTAGCCTTGTGACCCTGATAAAGGCTGAGTTAGTTAAAACAGAGGTCTCTGGGAATAGCAAGGTAGCTGTTATTTGTGTGCATGGGGACACCCGAGAGTATCCAGTGACTACAGTGTGTTTCGAGACCCCCAAAGGTACCCTCTCTCATCCAGTGGGCTTAGTATCTCAGTTACCGCATGACGCCATTGTGGGAAGGGATTTTCCGAAGTTCTGGGAACTGTGGGATGATCCTGAGCCCCTCACTGGTGCCCCTATGTACCAGGAATGTGATAGCCAGAACTCCCCTGAGAGTGGTGAGGACTCTCCGGAATTTCCCTTATCAGTATTGGCAGGGGAGACTCAAGAAACTGGAGAGGAGCCCACCTCCTCAGACGAAAACCTACCGTCTGTGGAGTTTTCTGATCTTGAGGTTCACAGGGAAAACTTTGCCACAGAACAGTTGAAAGACCTCGCCCTAATAAAGGCACGGGAAAACGTAGTGAAAATAGATGGCGAGTTAGTGAACCCAGATAATACCTGCACTTACCCATACTTCAGCGTAGAGAAGGACCTACTGTATCGGGTGGCAAAAAGGGCAGAAGAAACCGTTGAGCAGCTTGTGGTGCCCAAAACTTACAGGAAGTTGGTGTTGGAGTTGGCCCATGGGCACATTCTTGGAGGTCATCTGGGGACAGAGAAAACCCGAGAGAGGGTATTACAGAGATTCTATTGGCCGGGGGTGATGAAGGACGTAGAAAATTATTGTTCCTCCTGCCCTGTGTGTCAGAGGTTGGCCCGATGCCACATTTCCGTAGCCCGCTGGTCCCTCTACCCATCATTGAGGTCCCGTTTGAGAGGATCGCCATGGATTTGGTAGGTCCTATAATCAAGTCCGCTAGGGGGCACCAGTACATATTAGTTATAATGGACTATGCCACCCGTTATCCAGAAGCGATCCCTCTCCGAAATACCTCGGCCAAAACCATAGCCAAAGAGCTATCTCTTGTTTTTAGCCGGGTGGGTATTTGTAAAGAACTGCTTACGGACCAAGGTACACCCTTTATGTCCCGGGTTATGAAAGAGCTGTGTAAATTGTTCAAAGTGACGCAATTGCGTACGTCTGTGTATCACCCCCAAACCGATGGGCTGGTTGAAAGATTCAACAAAACCCTAAAACAAATGTTGAAGAAAGTGGTGGATAGAGATGGAAAGGATTGGGACTGTTTACTTCCTTATTTGATGTTTGCTATTAGGGAGGTGCCCCAATCCTCTACGGGATTCTCCCCCTTTGAGTTACTGTATGGGAGACACCCAAGAGGGCTGTTGGATATTGCCAAGGAAACTTGGGAAAGTGAGAGTTCTCCCCACAGGAGTGTGATTGAGCATGTCGCCCTGATGCAAGATCGAATTGCACAGGTAATGCCCATCGTGAAGGAACATTTGGCCCAAGCGCAGTTGGCACAGCAGAGAGTGTACAACCGTGGAGCCAAGACCCGTACCTTTTCCCCGGGGGATAGGATATTGGTACTTGTCCCTACGGTTGAAAGTAAATTCTTTGCCAAATGGCAAGGCCCCTACGAGATAATGGAAAAAGTGAGCGAAGTGAATTACAAGGTCAGACAACCAGGAAGGCGAAAGCCCGAACAGATCTATCACGTTAATCTGTTGAAAGCCTGGAGGGATAGAGAGTCCCTAGTCGCAGACACTTGGTCACCAGCTCAAACTGGTTGCGTGATTCCTGAGGTTGGAATAGCAGCCACCTTGTCACAACCCCAACAACAGGAGGTTAAGGAGTTTGTGCTTCGCAACAAGGAGGTATTCTCTGAGCTGCCGGGACAAACATCTGGGGTAGAGCATGACATCATTACCCCGCCCGGTGAAAGGGTGAAGTTAAAACCCTATCGGATCCCAGAGGCTCGACGGGAGGCAATACGGGAGGAAGTACAGAAAATGCTGAACTTAGGGGTGATAGAGGAGTCCCAAAGTGATTGGTCTAGTCCCATCGTGTTGGTGCCTAAACCGGATGGGAGCTGGCGATTTTGTAACGATTTTCGTCAGTTGAACAAAGTTACAAAATTTGACACCTACCCCATGCCACGTATAGATGAGTTGATCGACCGGCTGGGAACAGCCCGATACATGACGACTCTTGACCTCACAAAAGGGTATTGGCAAATCCCCCTGGCCAAGTCGGCCAAAGAGAAAACCGCATTTGTAACCCCAGACGGGGCGTTCCAATATAAAAGAATGCCGTTCGGGTTACAGAATGCGCCGGCCACATTCCAGCGGAAAATGGACCAGATGCTGAGGCCCCATCGGAAGTATGCTGCGGCTTACCTGGATGACGTAATTGTCCATAGCACAGATTGGGCCTCACATCTGCCAAAAGTGCAAGCAGTCCTGGACTCTGTTCGGGAAGCGGGGTTTACGGCTAACCCCAAGAAGTGTACCATTGGGCAGGAGGAGGCCAAATATCTTGGGTACACCATTGGGAGGGGAGTAATAAAACCCCAACTCAACAAAGTCGAGGCCATCCAGAGTTGGCCACGTCCCAACAGCAAGAAGCAGGTACGAGCCTTTCTGGGAATCGCTGGGTATTATCGGCGATTCATTCCCCACTTTGCTTCTAAGGCTGTGCCCCTAACCAACCTGACGAAGGGGAAAGGGTCGGTCATGATTAAATGGACCCCCGAGGCTGAGGCAGCATTCCAATTCTTGAAACAAGCCTTATGTAGCCAGCCAGTGTTGTACTCACCCGACTTCTCTAAAGACTTTGTCGTACAAAGTGATGCGTCAGATGTGGGGTTAGGAGCAGTATTGTCCCAGGTCTGGAACGGGGAAGAGCACCCAGTCATTTACCTCAGCAGGAAGTTGAAGTCCCATGAGGTAAATTACGCCACCGTTGAAAAGGAGTGTTTAGCGGTGAAGTGGGCTCTAGATTCCCTTCGGTACTACCTGCTAGGTAGGCACTTTGACATGGTTACGGATCACGCTCCGTTAAAGTGGATGGCTCAAAACAAGGAAACAAATAGAAGAGTGAATAGGTGGTTCCTGGCCCTCCAGGAATTCAACTTCACAGTAAAGCATCGCCCTGGCGTTCAAATGGGGAATGTGGATGCTTTGTCTCGAGTACATGAATGCCTGATTGCTGGTGTTCCAACCCCGAGGTTAAAACAAGAGGGGGGGGTATGTGACAGCAGGAAGGTAAAGTCACCTGGTTGCATCCAGGGGGGTAGATATATTTCGCCCAGATTCAGGCTTTACGCCGACTTATACAACTAGGTGGAGAGTTGTATAAGGCTAGTGGGCTCATGGATGACTCATATGTCTAGGGAGAGTGTGGGGCGTCGTGCAGACAGGGAGTTGATGAGACCAGCTGAAGCTTGTCAGCTCATTTAGGCCTCTATAAGAACTCCCAGCTTCATTAGATGTTAGCTCATGCCTGGAACCAGACCTGTGTGGACTGTCTAGGGAGAGTGAACCCCTGTGCGGTGAGACAAAGCCTGTGTGGCTATTTGCTTGGACATTTAAAACCAGGGACTTAGGGACTAGGACAGCACTAGGCTGATCCCAGTTGTTAGTTAGGAAACCTGTATGTTTAGTCAGAGGTCAACTTGACCAGGATTTATTTTGGTTATGTTTCTTTTGCTTTGCTGTGTTTTGTCACTGTAAATAGAAAATAAACCGCACCTTTTTGATTTTGAAAACCACAACCTCCGTTTGCTGGGCCTGTTTTGTGTGGGGAGCCCATCCCGGGGGTCACACACACCCGCTGCCGAGCTAACCCCCTCACAATATATACACACATCCCACCTTTGTGCAGCTACATCTCACTGCAGGCCATTAGTATGTCTGGAAGGCAAACAAGGAGAGGCAGACAGTCACGAGGCAATAAAAGAGGGCAAGCAGGCTCTGTGTCTAGAGGCAACAGTGCTGCTGGTCATGGACACAGTGCATCCTCATCAGTACGTGGCCGTGGGACACGCTTGACCTTTTCGGCAGCTGGCCATGTTGAGCCACAACATGCCCAAAACTTGGTAGAGTGGATGACCAAGCCATCCTCCTCCTCCTCATCCTCTCTCTCCCAGGCTCAGGGTACTTTGTCTGGCAAAGCAGCTGCCAAAGCGGCCTCTTCCCTCGGCTCAATGGCATCAGTTACTCCTTCCCTAGCCCCACCATGTCCTCCTGAGGAGTCAGAGAAGACGCCGATAGCTATCTTAGACTCTGACAAAACAGATGACATAAAAGTGGTCAATTTATCCGACTTCATGTTAGAACAGCATCACATTGACCTCCTAAGTCGAGGCCTTTCCTTTTCCCCCTCAACAGATATGAATCACTTTGAGACCTTCAAGGATCTAAATGTATTTCTTAGAAGGGTCTTTTTCAAGTCACTCTATTCAGATAAAATCATACAAGAGACACCTTTGGAATCACTGAATACTGGTGAACAGCTAGCACTAGGTCATTTGGAATCAATCCTGGAGGAGGGAGATCTCTCCTACAGTGACGAAGACAATGACGAATCAGAAACTGCCAAATGCAAAGCAGCACTAAGGATTCGATCTACAAACATGCCCCAATTTAAGAACAAAAGACTTGGTGTCTTCCTGGACTTAGTCCAGGAAGACTTACTGAAACTGAATTGGCACACTAAATCTACAGGTAACCTCACCCAACTAGAACGTAAGGGTTTGGAGGATCTACGTAAGGCAGATACGGTAGTAATTAAGCCTAGTGACAAAGGGGGTAATGTAGTCCTCCTTTCAGCCACTATGTATGAAAAGGAGGTGTTAAGACTCCTCTCTGACCCTTTAACCTACAAAAAAATTGGATCATAATCCCTTTAACCATTTGGTACAACTCATTAATGAGAAGTTAAAGTGAGCAGCAGATGAGACCCTTTTGTCCAAAAGGGAGCTTGATTATCTTAAGGTGGAGGATTATAACATCCCCACCTTTTTATATCATCCTGAAGATCCACAAAAGAAGGGAGAATCCACCAGGTAGACCCATAGTGTCAGCCATTAGAGGTCCCCTTGAGAAAATTGGAAAGTATGTTGACAGTCTTATCAAGGACTTGGTTAAACAGCTTCCCTCATATGTTCGAGACACGGGGGGATGTGCTCAAGCATATTAAGGACATGTCAATTCCAGATGGGGCCCTCCTCGTCAGCATAGACGTTGAGTCCCTCTATACGTCTATTCCTCATGAGTGGGGAATCCTGACGGTTCACCATTTTCTGGAGCTAAGATTCCCTCAAATGGCCACCCAAAATGAATTTATTTTGTAACTGTTGGAATTGGCGTTAAAAATTGTTTTTTCCAATTTGCCACCAAATACTTCCAGCAGCTCCAGGGGACCTCGATGGGAGCCCCCTGGGCACCATCGTATGCATGCCTCCACCTGGGATGGTGGGAGGAAGATACTGTGTTTGCCTCTTCATTGTACCTCAGTCACGCATGCACCTGGCTGAGGTACATTGACGATGTACTCATGGTATGGACAGGTACCCCCATGCAACTTATGCAATTTATGGAGGAGTTGAATTGCAATACCCGCAATCTACGCCTAACTTTTGTTTCAGATTTACATGAAATTTCTTTTTTAGATCTGAAGATAACTATCCAGGTGGGAATGCTAACTACCCAGACCTTTAGTAAACCCTCAGCTGCCAATACTCTCCTTAGGGCGGATAGCCACCATCCAGTCTCCCTTAAGCGTGGTGTTCCGGTGGGGAAGTTTCTCCGAATTCAGAGAAACTGCTCCAGTGAAATAGACTACCAAAGGGAATCTGAGTCCCTGTACCAACGCTTTAGGGAGCGTGGATATGGACATAGAACTCTACGTAGGGCAAAACGCATTGCCAGTAAACGTTCACGTGATGAGCTTTTGCAGTCTAAACCTGACTCTCAGCCAAATACAGATGGACCAATTAGATTTATCACCCCTTTTGGCACACAGTGGCATCAGGTGGGCTCTGTGCTCACTGAGCATTGGCACATACTTACAGGATGTGAACTGCTCAGAGGGATAGTTGGTGAAAAACCCTTACTGACAGCTAAGAGAGCTAGGAACCTTAGAGATGAGCTTGTTTGCAGTGAATATAAGCGTCCAGCAAACAAAAATTGGTTAACTGAGATGCCACGCACTACTGGCATGTTTGCGTGTTGACATTGTGGCACATGCAAATATGTTGAAAAAACTAAGACCTTTAGAGACTCATTCTCTAAAGAGGTCTTTGAGATTAAGTCATTCATCAACTACAGTACATCACGTGTTCTCTATATTTTGGAGTGTCCGTGCCATCTCCTCTATGTTAAAAAGACTAAACGCCAACTTAGAGTCAGATTTGCAGAGCATCTCAAAAGCATACGCCTCAAGGAAGATACTCCTGTAGCCCAGCATTTTTTGAAACATCATAATGGGAAGACATCGGGTCTCTGTGTCAAAGGGTTTTATGCGCTGAACCTTTCAGGGAGATGGGGGGATTTTGACTCTGTCCTAATTAAAAATGAAAAATCCTGGATATTCAGGCTTCAGTATTTTTATGGGGACTTTGAGATTTGGTCATAAAATGGGCTGTGTGAAACGCTGTGAATTAATAGAAAACTAGTAAATTAAGTATAATGAACTCTATAGTATACCTGTACACCAGTCTATATGACCGGGATACGCCATGCTAGATATTTAAGTTATTAATTTCTATATGATGTTATACTATGATTAGCATGCTTTGATATACACAGAGCCTTAAGCCTCGTACACACGGCCGAGAATCTCGTCGTTAAAAACACGTTGTTTTTTTCGACGAGATCCTTGGACAAGAAACTTGTCCCGGCCGAGTGTACACACGCTCATTTCAAAGAACCCGCGGTTCTTTGAATGGAGCGAACGCGGTGACGTAATTGAATCCGACGAGCATGCGCTCGTCATATTCGATGCCGTCGCCGCCATCTTGGTACACCCTACCTATGCCTAGGAAGCTACCGCGCATGCGTCAAAGTCATTTCACGCATGCGCAGGCTTCCCAGAGGACAGGTAAGTGTACACACACACAATTTTCTCGTTGAGAAACAGACTGACGAGAATCTCGACCAGAAAATAGAGAGTAGGTTCTCTATTTTCTCGTCGAGATTCTAGTCAGTTTTCTTGACGAGAAACTATACACACTAACTAATTTCTCGGTCGTGTGTACGAGGCATTAGAGGTAATCAATTTATTTAACTTGGTTCCCTTTCCCCCTAATTTACCTTTAGATTTTCCCTTCTTTATTGCATTTTTTACTGCATACATGAGAAAAAAAATTCTGTTGTCTCCACAAGATGGTGCTATTCCGTCATTCAGCGGCTTCTGGCTCTTGATTGGTGTCATGGATATGCAGTAGTGTTTGTCTGTCAGCTTACATTCCTTCCCATGTGTTCATCTTAGAGGCCAGACTCTCTCTCACCTGGCTGCCTTAATAATCTCCTTCCAGCCTGACTCCACCCCACCCCTGCTTGTGACCTTGACTTTCGGCTTGTCCTTCGTTTATCCTTGTCTGCTTGTTGCCCTGACCTTGGCTTTTCCCCTCACTATTCTTGTATCCTGTGTTGCTGCTTCCCCTCTTTCCTCCTTACCCTACGAGGCGTGAGATAGGAGACTCTAGGGGTCACGACCTGGACCTAGCTGCAGCATAACATCCTCACCACTAGAGGCTCTGGAGAAGACCTGCTGGGTCTTAGACTCCGCGCCCTGGGGAATCTCGGCTCTAGCTTCCTGTAGGATCCCGGTTGTGCTCCTCTGGTCCCGCTTTCCACAACCACCCAGTTTCCTATCCGCAGCAGTCAGCCATAGGGTTCACTATCTTGTGGTGCACTCCTGTCCCCCTACGGTGTGCATCTGTCATCTGGCCACAGGTGACCTGACAATTGGCTAATTAGCACTATTTAATATGAGCATTTATCTACCGCTGTTACATCCAGATGAAGTGACTGGAGTTTCACGAAACGCGTCATGTCCGACGATAAGCAGAGCTTGGACTAGCCCCCCTCATTCCCCTATCCTCCCTGATATCCCCTCCGTCAACACTAAGCGAGTCCTGTGTGAGATATCTAAAGGGTTGTGTTTGCCCCCCAGTGGCTGGATTTTTACACTGCATCGACCCTGCTCCTAAATGGTGTCTTTTTGTTCAAACCTCCGCAACAAACGTCGGTCACGCTTGATGACATTTGAACTCTCTGGAGAGAGAACACGTGACCAGACGATGGACGCTGCCCATGCTGAACTGCCTGGGAACTTCAGACACCTGAAGCAGGACATAAGTGTTTGGAGAGGAATTGAGTTACCGGACCACCTTCTCTGGTAATCTGTAGACTCCGGAACCACTAAACGGACCGAATGTGATTTGGCGAACGGACTGTTGAGTATAAACTCTGGACGGGTAAGCTTAATCTGAGCCAATAGCTCACCTTTCACGTCCATTTACCGCCTCACACTATATCCTTCTCCATAGACACTTCCAGCCCTGTTGAACATACCTTCAATTGAAGTTCAATTTAGTACGTTTGTTTGGAACCACTATTTCACCTGAAACAGTTTACATTGCATTTGATTCACATTCTGTGAAAATAACCTCATTTAAACCTGCAATTCATGGACATCCTGCTGAAGTATTATCGGTTTATACCTGAAGATGGTTTTTCTATGCTGACCTTTGACACCTAGGTGTCATCTGGACTACTTCTGCTATGAAGCTGTCAGCATAGTCATATATATATATATATTCCTTTTCCAATTTTCTACACAGGTTTCATATATACATTCAATTCATGTCTGGAGCAATGCTTTTTTGATCCCTTCACAACATGGTCCCTTTTTGACACTATCATGTCAGGACATTAGGGGTTATTTATTTCAGATTTGCTGGGGTGTTTGAGTGGGGGGTAGCTTTTCTACTTTGCTTTTTTAGCCTTTTCAACAGTGCACTGTATGTGTGTTTTTTCATGTATTTTATTCTGTTTTGTATATGTACTGGAGAAACCCTTCTCTTCTTTAGGATGTGTCACAACCTATGGATGAGTTGAATTTTTGATATATAGCATTCAACAATAAAGTCTTTATATTCAGCTGATTGAGTTGTAGTTGATTCACCAATTAACCTTCTGTTGGGCTCCTGTCCCAAGATCCTCCAGGTTCTTTTATGGTATTTTATGGTTTAGGAGGATCCCGTTTGACCTGAACGAATCAACCAATCAGCATATCCTATAAGTATCCCACTGAGAATCTGGCATTTTTTCTTTTTCTTTTTCTTTTCCTCCTGAGGAGTCCCCCGAACTGTTTGACCACAGTGTTGGGTACATGCTCCAGGAGGATGCCCAGCGTTTTGAAGGCTCTGATGATGGAACCCAGCTAGAGGAAGCCAGTAACGTGAGCCCAGAGAGAGGGGGTAGTAATGTGAGCCCAGAGAGAGGGGGTGCCCAATAAGGACAGTTATCTGGCAGTCATGTTCCCCCAGCTGCAGCATACTGCCAGATTTGCACCAGTGATGAGGAGGGAGGGGATGATGAGGTCACTGACTTCACGTGGGTGCCTGATAGGAGAGAGGAGGAGGAGGAGGCACATCTCCAATGAGGCAGGATGCCCTCCAGGGGCCAGCTTAAGGGCAGCACACCGACTGCATCACACTGCAGAGCTCCGCATGTGCAGGGCGCTGCTGTCTCTGCGCGTTATTCCAAAAGTTCTTTGGTGTGGGCCTTTTTACAGACGTGTGCAGCAGATCGCACCGTTGCCATTTGCAACATATGTCTAAAGCGTATCTCACGTGGCCAAAACATCAGCCGCTTGGGCACCACGTGCTTGACCAGACATATGTCGACCTGCCATGCAGTTCGTTGGCAAGCTTACCTAAAAGACCCACACCAAAGAACAAAGCGGACCTCTCCTTACTCCTCAGCTGGGATCTCCAACCTCACTATACCTTCAGTACTCTCTGAAACCTGCACTGAGAGGAATGAAGGTATAGAATTCGGTGTGTCACAGCCAAGTACTTGCAGGAAATCTGCTATCGGTACACCGACGTCCGATTGTACCAGGAAAATTTCCCTGCCCCAGCTGCTGCACCGCCGAAAGAAGTTCACTCCCAGCCATCCACATGCCCTGCGGTTGAATGCTAGCTTAGCTAAATTGCTAGCACTTCAACTGCTGCCTTTTCAGTTGGTAGACTCTGCCCCCTTCTGCGAGTTTGTGGAATGTGCGTCTCCTCAGTGGCAGGTTCCCAAACGCCACTTTTTCTCACGGAAGGCGATTCCAGCTCTCTACCGGCATGTGGAAGGCAATGTCTTGGCCTCGCTGGACAGGGTGGTCAGTGGTAAGGTGCATATTACCGCTGACTCATGGTCCAGCAGGCATGGAAAGGGACATTGCTTATCTTTCCCAGCGCATTGGGTGACTCTGCTGGCAGCTGGGAAGGATGCGGGACAAGGTGCAGTGGTGTTGGAGGTTGTTCCGCCACCACGCCTCCAAACTCTACTACTGGTGATTCTGACACACCTCTCTCCTCCACCCCCTCCTCTTCTTCTTCCTCCATGGCCTCTACCTGTGCTTTGTCCTCAGAACCAGCGGTGCTCCGTAGGCATTCAAGGGGCTACGCAAGTACGCAGGCAAAAAGATGCCATGCAGTGCTTGAGCTGTTGTGCTTGGGGGACAGGAGCCACACTGGGGCAGAGATTCTGTCAGCCCTGCAGGGGCAGGCTCAGAGGTGGTTGATGCCATGCCAGCTTAAGCCAGGAAAGGTGGTTTCCAACAATGGCACCAACCTCCTCTCCGCCCTCTGACAGGGACAACTGACCCATGTGCCCTGTTTGGCTCACGTCCTTAACTTGGTGGTGCAGCGGTTCTTGGGCAGGTACCCGGGATTACAGGAGGTCCTGAAGCAGGCCAGGTGATACAATGCCAGTGCTCGGCTGGCTGAGCTGCAAAAGGATTACAACCTGGCCAAGAACCGCCTAATCTGTGACATGCCCACCAGGTGGAACTCTACGTTGGCCATGCTGCAGCGGCTGCACCCGCAGCAGAGGGCCATCAATGAGTGTCTGTTGCAATATGGCACCAGGACAAGGTCAGGGGAGCTTGGATTTTTTCCCCACGCCAGTGGGCCATGATCAGGGATGCATGCACTGTCCTGGCACCATTTGAGGAGGCCACGAGGATGGTGAGCAGTGACAGTGCATGCATCAGTGACACTGTCCTTCTTGTCCACCTGTTGGAGCACACGCTGCGTGGAATAATGGACAGGGCACTTGAGGCAGAACAGAGGCAGGAAGAGGAGGACTTCCTTACCTCTCAAGGCCCCCTTTATCCAGACAGTGTTCCTGCTGGCCTGGCTATCACACAGGAAGAGGACGAGAGGAGGAGGAGGAGGAGGATTATTGTGTCAGCATGGAGGTGGAGCCTAGCACTCAGCATCAGCAGCAGTCTTCAAGGGATCAATTACAGTCCCAAGACACCCATGGACTTGTACGTGGCTGGGAGGAGGTGGCTGTGGATCATGTCGTCCTCAGTGACCCAGAGGACTCCGCACCGAATGCCTCAGCAAACCTACGCTGCATGGCCTCCCTGATCCTGCAAAGCCTGCAGAAGGATCCTTGTATTAGTGCGATCAAGGAGAGGGATTAATACTGGCTGGCAACCCTCCTTGATCCACGTTACAAGTGTAAGGTTGCGGACCTTATCTTGCCATCGCAGAGGGAGCAGAGGATGAAGCATCTTCGGGAGGCCTTGCAGAAAGGTCTGTGCAACGCGTACCCAGAGACTGGGAGGTTACAAATTCCTGGTCCTGGACAACGTGTTGCTGAGGCTTCAGTCAGTCAAAGAAGGAGCGGTGGAGAAGGTGTCCGTCTGACCGATGCGTTCAGACAATTTTTTAGTACGCAGCCCCAAGGTATGATCGGTTCCAGCAACCATCGCCAGCGCCAGACTTGGACACCTTTCCCACCGAAAATCCTCTGGGTTACTTGGTCTTGAGGATGGATCACTGGCCAGAGCTTGCACAGTATGCAATTGAGGTACTGGCCTGTCCTGCATCCAGCCTTCTTTGGGAACGCACATTCAGTGCTGCTGGAGGCTTTGTAACTGATCACAGGGTGCGCCTGTCCACTGACTTGGTCGATCGACTGACCTTCATAAAAATGAATCAGCCTTGGATCAACACCAGCTACCAAGCACCTGATGCTGATGTAACCGAATAATTTTTTTTTAAATGTCAGATCCCTTCAAGACTGCCTATGCTGATGCTGAGTGACTATCCTGTTATGCTGAGTGACTATCCTCTTCCTCCTCAATGATCATGCTGATAGCTTGTAAGAACATTTTTGGTTTTGGGCACCGCCACCAGTGGCTAAGGCCCAATTTTTAACAGGGGTGTGTAATTAAAATTTTGGATGCAATACTTTGCAGCAGGGCTCATTGCTGCGCTCCAAGTACAGTATCTGTGAGGGGTTGCAGTGTTGTGGCAACACCACCACCAAAGGCCCAATTTTTCTGCCCCTGTTCAACAGGGGCATGTAATTACAATTCTTGATCTAATAATTCACAGCAGGGCCCATTCCTGCGCCCACCAAGAGTAAATGTGAGGGCTTACAGTGTTATGACACCAGCACCACCACCAAAGGCCCAATTTTTCCTACCACTGTTCAACAATGGCATGTAATTATAATTCTTGATATAATAGTTCACAGCAGGGCGTTCCAGCGCCCACCAAGAGTAACTGTGAGGGCTTACAGTGTTGTGGCAACACCAACACCTAAGAGCCGAATTTCTGCAGAGTATATACGGCAGGCCCCTACTTTCAAACATCCGACTTTCAAACGACTCCTACTTGCAAATGGAGGGAGACAACAGGAAGTGAGAGGAAATCTACCCCTAGGAAGGGAAATTCTCTCCTGTAAGAGTTAATATGGGAAAAAGGTGTCTCCTCTCCACTGATGCTTTATCACCAATCCTTGTTTCAATAAAAAAAACAAATTTTCAAAAAACATTTGTCATTGGGACGGAAAGTGAGGTGAAATTTTCTGAACAGGTGCACAGACAGCAAAACAAATGTTACAGGGGTGATAACCCTTCCCTATGTTTTCGAAAAGCTTAAAAATAGTTTTTTTTGGCTGGAGCTACACTTAAAAAATGTACCTGTTCCAAATTATAAACCGATTTTACTTAAGAACAAACCTACAGTCCCTGTCTTGTTTGCACCGCCTGTATACTGCTGTTCAGAGTATATAGGGCCTTTTTTAAATTTGGGTGCGGGGTTTCCCTTAATATCCATACAAGACCCCATGCCATTTTTCTCAATGATTTTCATCCATCTTGCCGGGACCAAACATTACATTAAAGCAGCAAGCAGTTTTAAATGACTTTTTTTTCCTTTAAAAATGTAATTTTGTGCAGAGACAGTTCTAAACACGGAAAACACGTGCCACGTCACAGGCATACTTTAGACACCCCCCAGGTACCATATTTAAAGGAATATTTCACTTTTTTTTCACTTTAAGCATCATTAAAATCACTGCTCCCGAAAAAACGTCAGTTTTTAAAACTTATTTTTGCATTGATACATGTCCCCTGGGGCAGGACCAGGGTCCCCAAACCCTTTTTAGGACAATAACTTGCATATTAGCCATTATAATTAGCACTTTTGATTTTGAACGTTCGAGTCCATTCTATTTAATAGGGTTCTAAAGTTTGCGCAAACCTTCGGTCCGTTCGCAGGTTCTGGTGCGAACCGAACCGGGGGGTTTTCGGCTCATCCCTACGGTTAGATGCTAATGTAATCAACTCCAGCCACCTGTCTGTCTGTTATAATGTAAATTAGTCTAGTATAACTTCTAAGAGTCTCTCACTCATTGTTGTATGTGCTAATTAACCCTGCAATTGTATGAAGGAGTTTTATGTTGATATGTATGATGTGTATTGTAGTTACAGAGTCACATCGGCTACTTTAAGAAGGGATTAGGTAATTAGCTCATGTTAATTTATGTTTCTGGTGTATTGTTAGAGTAATATGAGCAGAAAGTATGAACCTCCTCCTCTTTAACTGTATATAAGACTTGTATTCTGGTTCTAATAAACAGTCCATGATCAGCAAACAAACAAGTATCGTCTCGTTTTGTGCTTGTGAGTGGTTGGAATATTTGATATCTATATTCAGACTGATAGGAAGCGGCATATGACGAAAGCATTCAAGTGGAGTGTGGGACGTTCGGTTACATTGGTGGCAAGCAGTGGGACGCTTCCTGCAGTCTGGGACATCCAAACTTCCACCGGGATCCAAGGATAGCAGAAGAGGAGAGGTACAGATACCAGCCGCCATGGAAGAGGAATTCAGAAGGAGGTTGCGAGAGATGCAGATACAGCACAGAGGACCAGTATCAGAGCAGGTCCTGCTGGGATGGCTTGATTCTATCCGCTGCAAACTCTGGAAGGAAGCGCTAGCCCGTGAGCAGCGACTCCAGGGAAAAATTCTCCTCTCCATCCAGGAAAGGTACTGGTCGCAGTATGGATTGCGGGTGCTGTTTTTAGGAGTAAAACCTCACAAGGAAATGAATTAAGCAGGCTGGTCTGGGCAGAAATACGGCTGGATGAGAGCTACAGAGCCCTTCGGCGGCATGTATCCCAAGCATGCTCTTGGATAGCAGATGACAGCCGTACAGAAGGCTTTAGCTACGGTGGCCTGGGACTGTTGTATGTGAAGCTGACAGGGGACCCTAACTTTGGGAGTGATTTGGAGTGGCGGTTGGACAAAATCATGGATTTCAGAGAAGAACGTCTCAGAAGTGCACTGAGCACTGGAAGATATAGATTCTCTGGCTGTTCAGGAATGGGAGCTGGAGATCGCCTACAGGCGGCTGCTAGACTCTGCTCAGCACCAGGGCTGGGCTCCCTTTGCCTGGGACTATCAGGAAATGCCAGTTGACAACTCTGAAATCCTGGCTGAAGAGACGGCAATGTGGCTGAGTAACAGTGTGCTTTGCCAACCTGCCCCCGCTGCTATGGACGCAGAGGTCTTATGGCGGATGCAGCAAGTGCTGACTGACCTTGATGATCCTGTTTCTGCATGGGATGATCTTGGATAGAGGAATGTGCCAGTCCAGCAGCATGCCAGAGAATCGGCAGTGGAAAATATGGAGATTGCCATTCTCAAAGCTGAAGTGTTGACAACAGGGCAGAGCTCTGCTAACCTCTGCCCAGCAGCGATGGCATCTTCTGGGTTCCACGGACAGGAGATGGTGAACCTCTATCCCCAGACACCAGTTGCAGAGACAGGGGATTCGATAGACTTTTCTGCTGAGGAATAAAAACCTGATGAGCCTCCAGCAGAAGAGCTGGCATCAGGGCCAAACTTCACTGTGCTCTGCCCAGCAGTATCTGTGGAGTTGCAAAGAACTTCCCCTGCTGAAGTGCTGGTCACAGAGGACAGAGGGTTCAAGACCTCTGCCCCACACCTGTGGCAGTTCCGGAGGCTCAAAGTGAGACTGTGGCAATCACTTCCCAGCAGCAGATACACAGGGAGAAGGGAGAGGAGGTGTTCGTTGTCCCTCCCCAACAGTTGGCCAGGGTGGAGGAAGCAGCCTTCCCTCCCCAGCAAAGATCCGTGCACCTTGGAGGCAGTACCAGAGACATGTCGTCCCAGCAGCCGGATGAGGGAATGGAAAAGGAAGCAGCCAGCTCACCTCCCCAATGGCAGCTACACAGTTTGGGAGTGGAGGAATCCAGCCTCCTGCTCCAACGGTTAGCCGAAGTGGATGATGTACAGCCCCCGGCAGAAGTGCTGGCAACAGGGCAGAGTGCTACCAACCTCTGCCCAGCACCGGCAACAACTGTGGGGACCCAGGGGGCCAGGGCAGTTGGCCCCTCTCTCCAGCGACAAGCTAATGTAGTAAAGTTGCTACTCCAAGCTGAATCACTGGCAACAGGGCAGAGCGCCGCTGATCAGCCCCTCTGCCCAGCAGCAGACCGAGCCCCGGAATGTTAAAAACCACCCAGCTGAAGTGCTGGCAGCCGGACAGAGTCAATGACCTCTGCCCCACACCTACTGGTGTCAACTATTCCTTGCAGCCAAGATTGGAGATCATGCGGACTAACTATGTGAGTTCACTTTGCCCGACTAACGCATGTCCAGACCAGGTGGAGGTCTGGGACCTTGTTAGTCAACCTTTGATGGGGGAGAAATGTGACAGACCTAGCCTGGACAGAGGCTTTTGGAGGGGACTGAATGCTAGCCTCTTGCCTTGCGATCATGGGCCCTGGCATTTGGGGGAACGGTGCTCTTTGTGAGCTGTATGCTTGGGGACCCCTGAGGTGGTGTTTCTTTGGATTCAGGTCCATGTCCCCCCAAGACACACAGACTCTGGGAACCCTGTATAAGCCATATTAAAAATAGTGACTGATTCATACTGTTGGGACACATACTGTTAGATGCTAATGTCATCAACTCCAGCCACCTGCCTATCTGTCTGTCTGTTATAATGTAAATGAGTCTAGTATAACTTCTAAGAGTCTTTCACTCATTGTCTGTGCTAATTAACCCTGCAATTGTATAAAGGAGTTCTGTGTTGATATGTATGATAATGTGTATTGTAGTTAGAGTCACATCGGCTGCTTTAACCACCTGAGAGCCGGGCCATAGTGAAATGACGGCCTCAAGGTGGCTCTAGAAATACGGGAGGCCGTCAATTGACAGCCTCGGCTCCTCCGGCCACTGGGGGGTGCGCGAGCGCCGCCGGCGGTGCGTCACTGACATGCCGAGGCGCGTGCCTGGCGGCGGCGATGTCCGCCAGGCACCCGCGATCGGCCGGTACACAGACAAGGATGTGGATCTCTGTGTGTAAACACAGAGATCCACGTCCTGTCAGGGAGAGGAGACCGATGCTGTGTCCCTTGTACATAGGGACACAGATCACTCACCTCCCCCAGTCTGTCCCCTCCCCCCACAGTAGTAATCACTCCCAGGTTACACATTTAACCCCTCCCTCGCCCCCTGGTGTTAACCCCTTCCCTGCCAGTGTCATTTTTACAGTAACCAGTGCATTTTTATAGCACTGATCGCTGTAAAAATGACAATGGTCCCAAAATGGTGTCAAAAGTGTCCGATGTGTCTGCCATAATGTCGCAGTCACAATAAAAATCGCTGATCGCCGCTATTACTAGTAAAAAAAAAATATTAATGAAAATGGTATAAAACTATGCCCTATTTTGTAGATGCTATAACTTTTGCGCAAGCCAATCAATAAACGCTTATTGCGTTTTTTTTTTTTACCAAAAATATGTAGAAGAATACGTATCAGTCTAAACTGAGAAAATAAAATAATAAAAAAATTGGGATATTTATTATAGAAAAAAGTAAAAAATATTGTGTTTTTTTCAAAATCGTCGCTCTTTTTTTGTTTATAGCGCAAGAAAAAAAAACGCAGAGATAATCAAATACCACCAAAAGAAAGCTCTATTTGTGGGAAAAAAAGGACGTCAATTTTGTTTGGGAGCCACGTCGCACGACCGCGCAATTGTCATTCAAATCGTGACAGCGCTGAAAGCTGAAAATTGGCCTGGGCAGGAAGGGGGTTTAAGTGCCCAGTAAGCAAGTGGTTAAGAAGGGATTAGTTAATTAGCTCATGTTAATTTATGTTTCTGGTGTATTGTTGGAGTAATATGAGCAGAAGGTATGAAATTCCTCCTCTTTAACTGTATATAAGATTTGTATTCTGGTTCTAATAAACAGTCCATGTTCAGAATATCTGATATCTATATTCAGACTGATAGGAAGCGGTATATGACGAAAGCATTCAAGTGGAGTGTGGGACGTTTCGTTTCAGGGGCCCCTCCCCAAACAGACAGGTTCCAAAATAATTTTAGTTCTGAGAACAGACCTTACCTCAAGTATCCTTACAACGGGATCTGTGTCATCCGTTTGGCAGCCGGGGCAGCATGCAGGTCTGACCAGACAGAGTCAGGGAAAAAGGCACACCCTGCTTCTGTCCCGCAGCCCATGTAACAGTTTAAGTAGTGGCTGTACTCCCCAAGCGGGAGAACCATGGTAGTCCCTTAGACCCCCCTTTCCCAGGCAGGACACAGGTATCCTTGGATCTCACTACCCATTGCTTGCCTGTAGGTGGGCACTCTGGTCTGGGTGGTGGAGGATGTGTTCTCAAAAAGTAGACTGTTAAAGACAGGGGTCCCTACTGCTCTTTTGGCATCCAGCACTGGTTCTGGCTCTCCTCCCTCCTCACACTGGGTCTCTAGGGCCTGAGAAGTTCCTGTCTCCCATTCCTATTTTCTCTGAGCTCTCTTCAGGGGATGACCATTCTCTCAGTCTATCCAAGGACCCAAATGCCACTAGTAATCTGGGAGAACCCCAGTCAATGACCCTGCCCTACCACTTTCCATTCAGCTCACCCGAGGGCGCACCCCCCTCCTGCATGGGCTCTGCTGGACTCTGAATGGTGAGGGACATGGATGCAGCCGGCATTTCAGGGACTTCTGGTTCCCGCTGTGTGGTACTTAAGGTTACCGAGTCCCCGACCAGGCTGCGGGTCATGACAGTCCTTTCTTTCCCAATGTCCTCATGTTTCGCGGGGGAGTCATCAGGCTGAGGCTTCACTCCTAATTTTAGGGGATGATGTTAGGCCCGATCCAGCCTTCCGGGTTGTCGTGGCTGCAGATGACAAAGTCCTGTAAGCAGGTCCACACTAAAATAACGTGGTTCTTGTTGTGCAGATGCTGGTTGTAGCAGTGGTTCGCCGCAATGGCCACACCGGACCCACACGCTGACCATCCATTCCGCCGAACATCCCAAAGGCAAACCCCCCCGTGGGGCTCCAACCGAACACCAGTGTCTTCTAGCATCCGCTCTGGCATCTCCGGCAACCAAGTCAGGGCTGGCAATAGTCAACCACCATCCGCTGCCTCCTGGTGTCTGCTGCTAGCAGGAAACTTTTGGTCTCCTCCAGGGCATGGCACCACCCCCTCGTTTCCAAACGGAGTGGCGCCAGTAGAACCGATAAGAAAATTCCTCCCTGGGCACGCTGCTGTAACACTTTTTTAGATGAACTGAAGTGTCAGGGACGTGCTGGAAGGCGCATGCACGCACGCTCCCACACAGGCCAGGCAACAGCATCCATCCGTGCCTGTGCGCCGACGTGCATCTGTGCGCACGCGCATGCGTGGGGTGCACGCGGGAGCACGTTAGCGCTACTTGGCACCATTATGCCTTTAAAAAGTCAGCAATTTCAGTGATGCATTGCTGTCTGATCTGCAGCTATGTACCAGTAATATGCATACCTGTTTATCTGTTACCTGTACCGACCCGGCTCTGCCTTGACCCTGCCCAGTCTTCAATTTGCCTACCTGCTAATAGACCTTGCCTGTACCTCTGACCACGCTTAAGCCTGCTGAATCTTACCGTCTGATTACCTGCTCCGACCCGGCTTGTCTTACCCTGCTACTGTCTGCTGCTCTGTGTGCACCTAACCCGGCTTGTCTCACCCTGCTCCAGCTTCCTGCTGTTCCTGTACCTGCCAGCTCCTGGGTCACTGACCTGCAACCATCTCCTCTGCTGCCTACAGTTTCAGCCACCCCTGGAGGGTCATCACTTTGCCACTGTGCCAACCACTAAATCTACCTCAGGCACTCTGAACTCGCTGCGCTCTCGAGTTCATTGTCCTCACTCCAGTGACTTCTGAGCCAGGGCTGTAAGAGAGGTCTTCTCCTACAAGTCAGGCTCTACAATTAGGTACGTTTTGTACTTAATATAATATGAAGTTTGCAGGCATGCTGATGCTAGCAGGATTTATCCGGGCGTATCACTTGGCACTGACCGTGCCCAAGCAACTGAAGGCAGATGATCGCTGAATTATCCGGTGGTTGCCGGTAGCAACAATAAAGATGGTAGCCAATGTCTCCCTGTAGAGAACTGATATAACATAGTCCCGCCTGCAGGCACCACAGACTGCTTCCGGTCACCCTGGGCAACAGTAGACATTCTCAGGCTTACTTTACTGTCTTTAGGAAGAGTTTTAAGCAAAAGTTTGAGATGTTCAGCATTAGCAGAATGCTGGACATATTTGTAATCCAAAATGAAACGTCCAGTAATAGCAGAATGCTGGACATATTTGCAATCCATATGTGCGGTTACCCGGGGTGGTTGCCACGGGTGACAGCACATAATGAACAGTTCCTGAATTGCAGGATTGGTACAAGTGTCCGTCCCAGCACCGGTTGGGGCAACTGGGTAAGCAGGAACAATAAATAGTGACGGTCCTTGCTGGTTGCTATGGAAAATGGCACAATGCTATGGACAATGGCAATTGTTACAGCACTGAAATAGGCAGAGCACACAAGTCATACAAAAAAATCACACGGTTTAGGTATACAAGGCTCATCTGGGGTAATCGGGGTAAGGGAAACCGGTGCAGTCCAGCAATAGGTACACCTTCCCAATATAGTTTTCTCCGTCCTCAGTAGTGTAGTATTAGGCGTTATAGCTACTGAGTATGTCCCTCTAAATTAATTAGGCATATAAAGAAGGGTGAAAAAGAATTTTCCAAAGAATTTATCAAAGAGGGACTAGCCATTTTCCCTCCCCGGTGTCATGTGACTCGTTAATGTTACAAGGTCTCAGGTGTGAATGGGGAGCAGGTGTGTTAGATTTGGTGTTGTCGCTCTCACTCTCTCATACTGGTCACTGGAAGTTCAACATGGCACCTCATGGCAAAGACCTCTGTGAGGATCTATAAAAAATTATTGTTGCTCTACATAAAGATGGCCTAGGCTATAAGAAGATTGCCAAGACCCTGAAACTGAGCTGCAGCATGGTGGCTAAGACCATGCAGTGGTTTAACAGGACAGGTTCCACTCAGAACAGAACTCGCCATGGTTGACCAAAGAAGTTGAGTGAACCTGCTCAGCGTCATATCCAGAAGTTGTCTTTGGGAAATAGACGTATGAGTGTTGCCAGCATTGCTGCAGAGGTTGAAGGGGTGGGGTGTCAGCCTGTCAGTGCTCAGACCATACGTCGCACACTGCATCAAATTGGTCTGCATGGCTGTCATCCCAGAAGGAAGCCTCATCTAAAGATGATGCACAAGAAAGCCTGCAAACAGTTTGCCGAAGAAAAGCAGACTAAGGACATGGATTACTGGAACCATGTCCTGTGGTCTGATGAGATCAAGATAAACTTAGCGCATGTGGCGACAATTAGGTGAGGAGTATAAAGACAAGTGTGTCTTGCCTACAGTCAGTCTAACAAAATTCTCCTGCGCTCTGGTGTTTCGCTAGACACAGGTAGTGTAGTCCAGTCTTAAGGCAAGGTCTAGAGTCTTGCAGCCCTCCTCAGAACAATGGGTGTTCATACGGCTAAAGAAAAAAAGCAAAAAACTGCTTGCCAACTACTGTTCCATCACCGCCCACGTCGCCCCGCGAGGAGTAACATAGGGGTAAGGACTCTTAGCCTTGGATTTGACCTGCACTTGCCTGCGGTCCCCCCCACCCCATTTTGCATCTGGGGAGATCATGCTGCAGCTTGTAATGTCCACTTTTTGGTGTGCACAGCTGCATCATTGGCCAGCAATAGAAAGGGGTGGTGCCATGGTGCCCCGTCCTTGGCCACTATGGAGTGTCAACTGGCTACCTCTCATGGGGGTGGGAACGTGGGAGTCCCATCCCCATGGGTGGGACAAGCTGTGATTGAGGGGCGGGGTTAGTTGATTGATGGTCACCTGAGCTTGGGCCTTTTTGCACATGTGTACACGTATATATTTGGGGCACACAGGAGAGAGGTACCACGGATCACCTAGGCTCTGAAGAAAGGGGTGCGCCCCAGAAACGCGTCAGCCGCTCAGCCATTTTGAGGTACCGTCCGATCCTCTTGTCATCAAATACTTCTTGCAGGTGCCAAGAGATCCAGCTTGATTGTCAGAAAAGCGTTTTACCTAAGCTCGTTTTTTGAGTAGGACCATTGCTTTATTCTATTTTTTAATAAAACTTTTTTTAAGTGCTAATTCACTAGGTCGGTGCACCCTCCCTTTTGCCTACAGTCAAGCATGGTGGTAGGAGTGTCATGGTCTGGGGCTGCATGAGTGCTGCCGACACTGGGGAGCTACAGTTCATTGAGGGAACCATGAATGCCATCATGTACTGTGACATACTGAAGCAGAGCATGATCCCCCTCCCTTCGGAGACTGGGCCCCAGACTGGGCCACAGGGCAGAATTCCAACGTGATAACGACTCCAAACACACCTCCAAGACGACCACTGCCTTGCTAAAGAAGCTGAGGGTAAAGGTGATGGACTGGTCAAGCATGTCTCCAGACCTAAACCCTATTGAGCATCTGTGGGGCATCCTCAAACAGAAGGTGGAGGAGTGCAAGGTCTCCAGCATCCACCAGCTCCATGAAGACATCATGGAGGAGTGGAAGAGGACTCCAGTGGCAACCTGTGAAGCTCTGGTAAACTCCATGCCCAAGAGGGTTAAGGCAGCGCAGAAAAATAGTGGTGGCCGCACAAAAAATTGACACAATTTGGTCATTTTCACTTAGGGGTGTACTCACTTTTGTTGACAGCGATTTAGACATTAATGGCTGTGTGTTGAGTTATTTTGAGGGGACAGCAAATTTACACTGTTATACAAGCTGTACACTCATTACTTTACATTGTAGCAAAGTGTAATTTCTTCACTGTTGTCACATGAAAAGATATAATATATTTACAAAAATGTTAGGGGTGTACTCACTTTTGTGAGATACTGTACAGGCATTGTGTCGACATTCATTTCTAAGTTTTCGATAGCAGATGCATAGAAATTTCAGCTATTTTCCTATTACTTTCTATTACAACAGAATCTTGGCAGCCTGCCAGACTTCTAAAGTAGACACACAGCAGAAATTTCTAAGAAATTTATCAACAAAGACTTTAAAGTTGGGTTTAGAGCCTGGCTGAAACACACATTTAGAATCTTTGTTGGGATCTTTATGGCTCTTTGAAAATGAATTACTCCACGGTAAAAACAACGAAAGAACTTGAGAATGGCCTGTTTTAAAGCTATTTTAAAAATATGTAAATACTTTAATGTCCATAGCTTGGACACAAATGCACCTTAAGTAAGCCACAGCCACAACACAATGGGACACACTCTGGGAGGTTGGTTAATATCTCCATACATAGAAATATTGTTTTTTCTTCCTTGTAATCACATACAGTACATATGCATGCCTGTAAGATACAATTTGATACATTTCAGTGCTGTCACTAATGTGACATTTTTGAATATGTTGTATATTGTATAACATGTTAGGATATCTGCATCACATTAGGAGGTCAGAACTGAAAAATAAAGTGCATGTAAAAGTAATTTCTTTCAGTTTTGGGTAGGGTGGAGGTGAGTAAAGCCCTCTGTCATGTTTTTATAGCTCTCTGTGACACCAAGGGAGGATTCACCATTTCTATTTTTCCTGGTATTTATTGTCACTGAGACAAAGTGATGGGATATCCAAAATTTTACAATTGTCACCAGAAGTGAGGGGTTATCTTCCAATTGAGACTCTGGCTGATATGGAAACTCTCTGAGATTGGAATTCCGTTCCCTTTAAAGGGATTCCTCTGATTTTATGTTGCGTCCTCAGGACCGGAAGCGAGGGGAAATCTCCTTAGCCAGACATAGGTGGCATAAAATAACACTTCTCTACTCTGTCTTAAATCCCCCCCAAATGTGCCTTTGATTACAATTTAGGCTTGGAAGTTGCAAATCGTAAACACAGTGTACTTACTTTATGTAGTAAATATTGCTTGTTCTCAATTATCCAACAAAATTACTGAAGAAATGACATCCATAAATACTTATTGAGATAGCATAGGGTTAAAACATAAAAACATAAAAAATTGTGCCTTAGTATACTCCTGTATTAATAAGGTGCTTGTATTAGCAGCAAGTGCTGGAACAATGGTAAAGTGCAAGGGTGCAACTAATCCGTGACACAGGAAAATTCAATATCTGAGACAGAAATAAAGGTGCATAAATATCCGTGGAGGGAGAAGGAATGGTACTAAGCAGTACCTATGCTGCCAATAAAGTGCAAAGGTGCATGAATCCGTGACATAAAAAATTATTGAGCAGTAACAAAAACAAAAACAGTTGCTTAGTTCATAGAATAAGAAAAATAAAATAAATGTCCTTTTAAATTCTGTGAGAGAAAAGACTTAAAAGTAAGCGTGCAGCAGAGCAACTATGTTGCTGTAAGAAAGTCCAAAAAACAGGAGGATTCCTTATGGACTGAAAGCAGTGCTGTGATAAGTGCTAGGTGATGGGTGATTTGGACTTCATGCCTGCCACACTGTGACTCCTATGGTATATGGTATATGGATGGCCCCTTACCTCACAGAGGTTACAGCATGTAAGTGAGAAAACCATCTGTTGGTCCGACCTCCTCCTGCCTGGATGGTCCCTTGTAACCTGGGGTGGTTGTACTGCCTGGTAAGGGGGGGGGGGGCGAATCCTCTGGTCATGAAGACTCCAAAGTGATGTTCATAAATGGGGGGAAGAGTGAAGGAATCTCGGAATAGTGTAATATTGTTTGCAAAAGGATTTATTTGAACAGTAAAATATTTTGCAAGTACTCACATTTAAAATAGTAAAATCAGGTATATCAAATACGAGCGCCAAGCTCGTCCGTGTCACCTCCGGTGCTTCTGTTGTCCCTACGCGTATCGTCATAGACCACGTGACTTCATCAGGGGATGAAAAACAAGCATTGGAGATGTCCTTATATTGGTGTAGTAAATTGTATTACGGCGGCCATTTTCCTGAAGTCTAATTGCAGGAAGTTCATGGCGGCCATATTGCTGTGGATTTGTTTACAGCGCTGGGCGCGACCATTTTCTTGGTTGATATATAAAAGAGAAAGCAAAGACGGAGGCGTCCTTTGTATTGGATATGACCAATAATAATGATTAAAACGAACTGCTGTATAAAAGATGTCCTTACTGGGTATATTAAGATTAATATATTTAATATAATAAAAGGTAATAAAAAATGAATGAATTTAGGGGAATCCAATACAAAGGACGCCTCCGTCTTTGCTTTCTCTTTTGTATATCAACCAAGAAAATGGCAGCGCCCAGCGCTGTAAACAAATCCACAGCAATATGGCCGCCATGAACTTCCTGCAATTAGACTTCAGGAAAATGGCCGCCGTAATACAATTTACTACACCAATATAAGGACATCTCCAATGCTTGTTTTTCATCCCCTGATGAAGTCACATGGTCTATGACGATACGCGTAGGGACAACACAAGCACCGGAGGTGACGCGGACGAGCTCGGCGCTTGTATTTGATATACCTGATTTTACTATTTTAAATGTGAGTATTTGCGAAATATTTTACTGTTCAAATAAATCCTTTTGCAAACAATATTACACTATTCCGGGATTCCTTCGCTCTTCCCCCCATTTATGAACATCACTTTGGAGTCTTCACGACCAGAGGATTCGCCCCCCCCCCCCACCAGGCAGTACAACCACCCCAGGTTACAAGGGACCATCCAGGCAGGAGGAGGTCGGACCAACAGAGGGTTTTCTCACTTACATGCTGTAACCTCACAGCAGTGAGGTAAGGGGCCATCCATATACCATAGGAGTCACAATGTGGCAGGCATGAAGTCCAAATCACCCATCACCTAGCACTTATCATAGCACTGCTTTCAGTCCATAAGGAATCCTCCTGTTTTTTGGACTTTCTTACAGCAACATAGTTGCTCTGCTGCACTCTTACTTTTAAGTCTATTCTCTCACAGAATTTAAAAGGACATTTATTTTATTTTTCTTATTCTATGAACTAAGCAACTGTTTTTGTTTTTGTTACTACTCAATAATTTTTTATGTCACGGATTCATGCACCTTTGCACTTTATTGGCAGCATAGGTACTGCTTAGTACCATTCCTTCTCCCTCCACGGAAATTTATGCACCTTTATTCTGTCTCAGATATTGAATTTTCCTGTGTCACGGATTAGTTGTACCCTTGCACTTTACCATTGTTCCAGCACTTGCTGGTAATACAAGCCCCTTATTAATACAGGAGTATACTAAGGCACAATTTTTTATGTTTTAATCCTATGCTATCTCAATAAGTATTTATCGATGCCATTTCTTCAGTAATTTTGTTGGATAATTGAGAACAAGCAATATTGACACAGAACATCACATATCTTTCATCAGCTCAGCACTATTTTTATACACATCTATTCACACTCAGGGTCACGGAATTTACCTTTCAGTGCTTTGCAGCAGATGATCATTTTATATTATAGTAGCGCGGAATTACTTTCTATACACATACTTTATGTAGTACCCATTGTACACCAGATCATTTAATAAAATCTTTTCAGTGACCTAGAAGTAGGAGCCCCTTTGGGTCAGTGTTTCTCAAGTCCTCAAGGCGCCCCAACAGGTCATGTTTTCAGGATTTCAATTATTTTGCACAGGTGATTTGATCAGTTTCACTACCTTAGTAATTACCACAGCTGTTTTATCTGAGGGAAATCCTGAAAACATGACCTGTTGGGTTGCCTTGAGGACTGGAGTTGAGAAACACTGCCTTTAGGTTATCTATTTATAATGCAGTGACTGCTTTAATTTTGTCTCTCACAAAAGGAGGCATGATGTATCATAATATCAGTACTAAAGGCCTATTCACACTTAAGTGTTGCGGTTATCACAAGGCAGGGAAATGCACCATACCAGCATTAGTGCACATATATTTGCAATGGCACCCCAATGCACTAAGGGAACAAACCCATGTTGCGGCGCACCATGACGCATTGTACACACCAACATGCATTGCGGTGTGCTGAAATGCAAAAAATGGTGCATACCCTTTTTTCTGTCTGTTACGATACATTGGCAGCACATTCAAATTAATGTTCTGCTTTAACATTTGTGCATTAACGCATCACAACGGTCATTAATTATAAACAAGCCTTTGAGAGCCAAATATATTAATCTTGTTACATAGCCTTTAGATTAGGATAATTTGTTATCGTGATTTTTATAGCTTTCATTTCATGTATTTTTTTTTAGCTTTCATTGATGATATTTTATACTTTATATCTTTGTCAGCACCCTTGGTTATTACAACACCAACATAGCTTCAAGTGCCCAGACACTATACAAAATGCAAATATAAAAAAGAAACTGCACTGGAAATAAATCTAATGCCGCATACACACGACCATTTTTCTCGTCGGGAAAAATTAAATTTTTTCTCTTTGATGAGAAAAACGACCGTGTGTGGGCTTTTGGTCATTTTTCCCAACGAGAAAAACGGCATTAATCACGACGAGAAAAATTCAAACATGCTCTAATTTTTCTCGTCGTGATTCACGGCATTTTTTTCCGCAGCAGTTTTCCCATAGGGAAACACTGCCGGGGAGCCTACACACGGTCGTTTTTCTCGACCAAGAGAAAAAATGACGGGAAAAACGGCCGTGTGTAGGGGACCAAGCCGTTTCTCGTTTTTCCCGTCTATTTTCTAGACAGTATTTTCACCGTCGAGAAAATCGATCGTGTGTACGCAGCATTACAATTATAGCAGCAACTCTGATGCCTAGTACACACAAACGTTTTTTCCGACTGGAAAACTGTGATGAGAAGTTTTGGCCGGGAATCCCGGCCATGTGTATGCTCCATCGCAGTTTTTGCGATGGGAAAACTGCCCAAAAAAAAAAGAGCAGGATCTCTTGTTTCCCGTCAGGAAAACCGTTCGTCTGTATGCTTTTCCGACGGGAAAAAAAAACGCGCATGCTTGGAAACAATTCGTTGCATGCTTGGAAGCATAGAACTTGATTTTGTTGGCTCTTCGTAGTCTTTTACGTCACTGCGTTTTTGGCAGTCAAAAGTTCACCGGACTTTTGTCTGAGCGTGTGTATGCAAGGCAGGCTTGAGAGGAATTCTGTCAGTAAAACCGTCGGTTTTTTATCCGACGGAAAAACTGGTCATGTGTACTAGGCAAAAGTGAAATACATACAAAATAGCAATAGATAAGAAATAAGCTGCGCTCTTAAGGTGACATGTTAAACAAATATGTAAACACAAAACAAGAAATTAATAAAATAAAAAGTGATTAAAAATTATTATAAGAAGTCCCAAATAGTGAAACATGTGACTTATGTAGAGTCCTTCAAAGACTATTAAGGATTTTGATGGTTCCTTCAATAAAGTACAGACCAGCAACCAAAAGTTCAGTGAAAATCTTGTGACTTTATAGTATGCACACAGTGAATCCACCACCACACAAAGTGCACGCAATGTCCAACCTTTATTGAAGGAACCATCAAAATCTTCAATAGTCTTTGGAGGACTCTACTTTACATAAGTCACATGTTTCACTATTTGAGACTTCCTATAATATTTTTTAATCACTTTTTATTTTATTAATTTCTGGTTTTGTGTTTACATATTTGTTTAACATGTCACTATACAAAATGCAGAGAAAGAATAGCATATCAGATGACAATAAATAAATAAATAAATAATTGTAGCGCTAAAAAGGTGTAGATCAACAAATAAATGATTGACCCTTATGAACAAAGGAAATATGAAAATTCCCTAGTATAAACAATGATAAACAACTAAAAATGTCTCTAGTGAATGAAAGCAAAATCAATTCAAATGATGTGAATAAAGGTCCAATAGTGTTCCACAGTGATCCAAAATAAATTCATAATGGTTGAACCGCAACAAACAATCCTGAGTTACTGCATGTGAAAGAAGAAATCACCACCAATATAAAGGAGGCTTACCGGACTCAATGGACCCTACTAAACATATGTCTAGAGGGTTAGCAAAGCTTTGAATGTGTATCCTTGAAGGATCAGCAGCTGGTGGTTCATCCAAGGAGCAATAATCACTGCAACTCACAATGGAAGGATGAATGCCGACTTGAAAGATGGTGGTCCAATGATGTTACACCAAAATGATAGCCAGATGTGAAAGGAAAAAAGAAGAAGGGCATATAGCGTAATACTGCTAGAAGAGTATATTTAATGTAGGTAGTTACACTTACATTCAGATGGTCATAAAAAGCGCTTCATAAAATATCAATGGCAACAGTGGAGAGTCCCGATGCGTGAAGGAGAAGGATCTTGATACCCACAATATAGGACACAAAGTGGATACAAATTCTATTCCAAATGAATGGTCGACCTTTAGGATTTGTTAATAAACAAATTTATATCCCATTCGACATTTAGGCCCAAAGGCCTATGTGTCTGAAGTTCATAAATCCAATATGTTTCAAGTTGTGAAACGCCCCTAGTTTTAGCCCCACCCCTCCATGGGGGTACAAAATGGTCAATAATAAGAAATTGGGTGCCAGCTGGATTCCTATTATGACATAACTTATAGTGTCTGGGTACAGTATGATTGACGTCACCACCCAAAATGAGAGAAACATGTTCACCCACCCTTACCGCAAAGGTGCGGATGGTACGGCCCACATATTGTTTGCCACATGGGCATGTAATTAAATATACAATATGTGTGGTGGCACAGGTGCAAAATTGTTTAATAGGATAGGTCCTGTCCGTGACGGTCGACCTAAAGGTTAGAGATTTTGCTCTCCCAGAGATTTTGTATTTTCACACATTACACCTTTTACAAGGATGATACCCTATCAATAGGGATGAGCTCGGTGTTCGAGTCGAACATACGTTCGACTCGAACATCGGCTGTTCGATCGTTCGACGAAGATCGAACGATTTGGGCCGTTCACGCCTAATTCGAGTGACGCGAACGGCCCACAATGCACTACGCCATCGCAGTGTCATCCAGGCGCTGTGATTGGCCAAGCATGCACTGTGACCCTGCATGCTTGGCCAATCACAGCGCCGGCAGCGAGGAGAGCAATGATTGGCCACAGGCAGGATGCCTGTGGCCAATTATTGCTGAGGGTGTTTAGTACACGCCCCACACTATAAAAGGCCGCCAGCACGGCAGCCTAGTGTAGTGTGTTCCGGAGCAGGGAAAGAGAAGCATAGGCAGGGACAGTGACATTTTTTTTTCTTGCTTAACCTGGATTCCTTTAGTTTAGGGAAAGAGAAGGATAGGTAGGGAGAGTGTCAGTGTGTTTTACTGTGCTAATCCTTGTTTGTAGGGACAGGAAAGGACAGTGAGGGAAATTCTCCTTGTGCTATACTGTGCTAAAGCATTGATCATCAACCATCTTTAAAAAAACATTTTTTATAGGGACAGAAAACTATAGGTAGGGAGAGTGTCAGTGTGTTTTACTGTGCTAATCCTTGTTTGTAGGGACAGGGAAGGACAGTGAGGGAAATTCTCCTTGTGCTATACTGTGCTAAAGCATTGATCATCAACCATCTTTAAAAAAACATTTTTTATAGGGACAGAAAACTATAGGTAGGGAGAGTGTCAGTGTGTTTTACTGTGCTAATCCTTGTTTGTAGGGACAGGGAAGGACAGTGAGGGAAATTCTCCTTGTGCTATAGTGTGCTAAAGCATTGATCATCAACCATCTTTAAAAAAAAAATTTTTATAGGGACAGAAAACTATAGGTAGGGAGAGTGTCAGTGTGTTTTACTGTGCTAATCCTTGTTTGTAGGGACAGGGAAGGACAGTGAGGGAAATTCTCCTTGTGCTATACTGTGCTAAAGCATTGATCATCAACCATCTTTAAAAAAACATTTTTTATAGGGACAGAAAACTATAGGTAGGGAGAGTGTCAGTGTGTTTTACTGTGCTAATCCTTGTTTGTAGGGACAGGGAAGGACAGTGAGGGAAATTCTCCTTGTGCTATAGTGTGCTAAAGCATTGATCATCAACCATCTTTAAAAAAACATTTTTTATAGGGACAGAAAACTATAGGTAGGGAGAGTGTCAGTGTGTTTTACTGTGCTAATCCTTGTTTGTAGGGACAGGGAAGGACAGTGAGGGAAATTCTCCTTGTGCTATACTGTGCTAAAGCATTGATCATCAACCATCTTTAAAAAAACATTTTTTATAGGGACAGAAAACTATAGGTAGGGAGAGTGTCAGTGTGTTTTACTGTGCTAATCCATGTTTGTAGGGACAGGGAAGGAAAGTGAGGGAAATTCTCCTTGTGCTATAGTGTGCTAAAGCATTGATCATCAACCATCTTTAAAAAAAAAATTTTTATTGGGACAGAAAACTATAGGTAGGGAGAGTGTCAGTGTGTTTTACTGTGCTAATCCTTGTTTGTAGGGACAGGGAAGGACAGTGAGGGAAATTCTCCTTGTGCTATACTGTGCTAAAGCATTGATCATCAACCATCTTTAAAAAAACATTTTTTATAGGGACAGAAAACTATAGGTAGGGAGAGTGTCAGTGTGTTTTACTGTGCTAATCCTTGTTTGTAGGGACAGGGAAGGACAGTGAGGGAAATTCTCCTTGTGCTATAGTGTGCTAAAGCATTGATCATCAACCATCTTTAAAAAAACATTTTTTATAGGGACAGAAAACTATAGGTAGGGAGAGTGTCAGTGTGTTTTACTGTGCTAATCCTTGTTTGTAGGGACAGGGAAGGACAGTGAGGGAAATTCTCCTTGTGCTATACTGTTCTAAAGCATTGATCATCAACCATCTTTAAAAAAACATTTTTTATAGGGACAGAAAACTATAGGTAGGGAGAGTGTCAGTGTGTTTTACTGTGCTAATCCTTGTTTGTAGGGACAGGGAAGGACAGTGAGGGAAATTCTCCTTGTGCTATAGTGTGCTAAAGCATTGATCATCAACCATCTTTAAAAAAAAATGTTTTATAGGGACAGAAAACTATAGGTAGGGAGGGTGTCAGTGTGTTTTACTGTGCTAATCCTTGTTTGTAGGGACAGGGAAGGACAGTGAGGGAAATTCTCCTTGTGCTATACTGTGCTAAAGCATTGATCATCAACCATCTTTAAAAAAACATTTTTTATAGGGACAGAAAACTATAGGTAGGGAGAGTGTCAGTGTGTTTTACTGTGCTAATCCTTGTTTGTAGGGACAGGGAAGGACAGTGAGGGAAATTCTCCTTGTGCTATAGTGTGCTAAAGCATTGATCATCAACCATCTTTAAAAAAAACATTTTTTATAGGGACAGAAAACTATAGGTAGGGAGAGTGTCAGTGTGTTTTACTGTGCTAATCCTTGTTTGTAGGGACAGGGAAGGACAGTGAGGGAAATTCTCCTTGTGCTATACTGTGCTAAAGCATTCCTCATCAACCATCTTTGAAATCCTTGTTTTTTGGACAGTCAGGGAAATTGTCGTTGTGCTATTCTGTGCGAAAGCAATCATCCTCAACCATATTTAGAAATCCTTAAGTAAAGGGACAGAGAAGGACACCTGAAGGTTGCCCTTATTGCTTTTTTCCCATCTCCCTGCAGGCCATCCATTAGAATGTCTGGAAGGCAAACAAGGAGAGGCAGACAGTCAGGAGGCAATAAAAGAGGGCAAGCAGGCTCTGTGTCTGGGGGCAACAGTGCTGGTCGTGGACGCGGTGCATTGTCATCAGCACATGGCCATGGGACACGCTTGTCCTTCTTTTCGGCAGCTGGACATGTTGAGCCACATCATGCCGAAGACTTGGTAGAGTGGATGACCAAGCCCTCCTCCTCCTCCTCATCCTCTCTCACCCAGGCTCAGGGTACTGGCAAAGCAGCTGCCAAAGCGTCCTCTTCCCTGGTATCAATGTCAGACTCATCATCAGTCACTCCTTCCCTAGACCCACCATGTCCTCCTCCTGAGGAGTCCCCCGAACTGTTTGAGCACAGTGTTGGGTACATGCTCCAGGAGGATGCCCAGCGTTTCGAAGGGTCTGATGATGAAACCCAGCTACAGGAAGGCAGTAGCGTGAGAGCAGACAGAGGGGATGCTCAAGAAGGACACCAATCTGGCAGTCATGTTCCATCAGCTGCAGCATACTGCCAGATTGGCTCCAGTGATGAGGAGGGAGGGGATGATGAGGTCACTGACTCCACGTGGGTGCCTAATAGGAGAGAGGAGGAGGAGGAGGATGAGGAGGAGGCACATCTCCAACGAGGCAGGATGCCCTTTGGTGGCCAGCGTAAGGGCAGTACACCGACGGAATCACACCGCAGAGCTCCGCCTGTGCAGGGCGCTGCCTCTGCCCGTCATTCAAAAAGTTCTTTGGTGTGGGCCTTTTTTGAGGCTAGTGCATCAGATCGCACAGCTGCTGTTTGCAACATATGTCTCAAGCGTATATCGCGTGGCCAAAACATCAGCCGCTTGGGTACCACATGCCTGACCAGACATATGTTGACCTGCCATGCAGCTCGTTGGCAAGCCTACCTCAATGACCCACACCAAAGAACAAAGCGGACCTCTCCTTGCACCGCATCAGCTGGGATCTCCAACCCCACTATAACTTCAGTCCTCTCTGAAACATGCACTGAGAGGAATGAAGGTGTAGAATTAGGTGTGTCACAGCCAAGTACTTGCGGCCACTCTGCTAGCAGTACACCGACGTCCGATTCTAGCAGGCAAATTTCCCTGCCCCAGCTGCTGGACCGTCGAAAGAAGTTCACTCCCAGCCATCCACATGCCCAGCGGTTGAATGCTAGCTTGGCTAAATTGCTAGCGCTTCAACTGCTGCCTTTTCAGTTGGTAGACTCGGCCCCCTTCCGTGAGTTTGTGCAATGTGCGGTTCCTCAGTGGCAGGTTCCCAAACGCCACTTTTTCTCACGGAAGGCTATTCCGGCTCTCTACCGGCATGTGGAAGGCAATGTCTTGGCCTCGCTGGACAGGGCGGTCAGCGGTAAGGTGCATATTACCGCTGACTCATGGTCCAGCAGGCATGGACAGGGACGTTACCTTTCTTTCACGGCCCATTGGGTCACTCTTTTGGCAGCTGGGAAGGATGCAGGACAAGGTGCAGTAGTGTTGGAGGTTGTTCCACCGCCACGCCTCCAAAATGCTACTACTGGTTGTGACACACCTCTCTCCTCCACCCCCTCCTCTTCTTCTTCCTCCATGGCCTCTTCCTGTGCTTTGTCCTCTGAACCAGCGGTGCTCCGTAGCCGTTCAAGGGGCTACGCAAGTACGCAGGCAAAAAGATGCCATGCCGTGCTTGCGCTGGTGTGTTTGGGGGACAGAAGCCACACTGGGGCAGAGGTCCTGTCTGCTCTGCAGGGGCAGGCCGAGAGGTGGTTGACGCCACGCCAGCTTAAGCCAGGAATGGTGGTTTGCGACAATGGCACCAACCTCCTCTCCGCCCTCCGACAGGGACAACTGACCCATGTGCCCTGTGTGGCTCACGTCCTTAACCTGGTGGTGCAGCGGTTCTTGGGCAGGTACCCGGGCTTACAGGATGTCCTGAGGCAGGCCAGGAAAGTCTGTGTGCATTTCCGCAGATCTTATAATGCCAGTGCTCGCCTGGCTGAGCTGCAAAAGGAGTTGAACCTGCCCAAGAACCGCCTTATATGTGACATGCCCACCAGGTGGAACTCAACGTTGGCCATGCTGCAGCGGCTGCACACGCAGCAGAGGGCCATCAATGAGTACCTGTGCGACTACGGCACCAGGACAGGGTCAGGGGAGCTTGGTTTTTTTCTCCACGCCAGTGGGGCATGATCAGGGATGCATGCACTGTCCTGGCACCATTTGAGGAGGCCACGAGGATGGTGAGCAGTGACAGTGCATGCATCAGTGACACTGTACCTCTTGTTCACCTGTTGGAGCACACGCTGCGTGGAATAATGGACAGGGCACTTGAGGCAGAACAGAGGCAGGAAGAGGAGGACTTCCTTGCCTCTCAAGGCCCCATTTACCCAGACAGTGTTCCTTCTGTCCCACCCATCGCACAGGAAGAGGAGGAGGAGGAGGAGGATTGTGTCAGCATGGAGGTGGAGGCTGGCACTCAGCATCATCAGCAGCAGTCTTTTAGGGATGATTTACAGTCCCAAGAAACCAGTGGACTTGTACGTGGCTGGGAGGAGGTGGCTGCGGATCATGTCGTCCTTAGTGACCCAGAGGACTCCGGACCGAATGCCTCAGCTAACCTACGCTGCATGGCCTCCCTGATCCTGCAAAGTCTGCGGAAGGATCCTCGTATTCTTTGGATCAAGGAGAGGGACCATTACTGGCTGGCCACTCTCCTTGATCCACGGTACAAGGGTAAGGTTGCGGACCTTATGTTACCGTCGCAGAGGGAGCAGAGGATGAGACAACTCCGGGAGGCCTTGCAGAAAGGTCTGTGCAACGCGTTCCCAGAGACTGGGAGGTTACAAACTCCTGGTCCTGGACAACGAGTTGCTGAGGCTTCGGCCAGTCAAAGAAGGAGCGGTGGGGAAGGTGGCCGTCTGACCGATGCGTTCAGACAATTCTTTAGTCCGCAGCCCCAAAGTATGATCGGTTCCAGCAACCATCGCCAGCGTCTGATAAACATGGTGCAGGAATATCTAGGGGCAACGTCAGACTTGGACACCTTCCCCACCGAAAATCCTCTGGCTTACTGGATCTTGAGGATGGATCACTGGCCAGAGCTTGCACAGTATGCAATTGAGCTACTGGCCTGTCCTGCATCCAGCGTTCTTTCGGAACGCACATTCAGTGCTGCTGGAGGATTTGTCACGGATCACAGGGTGCGCCTGTCCACCGACTCGGTTGATCGACTGACTTTCATCAAGATGAACCAGTCTTGGATCACCACCAGCTACCACACACCTGATGCTGATATAACAGACTAATTGATTTTAACATGTCACATCCCTTCAAGACTGATGCTGATGCTGAGTGCCTGTGCTGTTATGTTGACTGGCTATCCTCCTCCTCCGAGTCCTCAATGATACGATTGATGATGATAGCTTGGAAGATCATTTTTGTTTATGGGTGCCGCCACCAGTGGCCAAGGCCCAATTTTTCAGCCCCTGTTTAACAGGGGCGTGTAATTACAATTTTTGAAGCAATACTTTGCAACAGGGCTCATTGCTGTGCTCCAAGTACAGTATCTGTGAGGGGTTGGAGTGTTGTGCCACCAGTGCCTAAGGCCCAATTTTTCAGCCCCTGTTTAACAGGGGCGTGTCATTACAATTTTTGAAGCAACACTTTGCAACAGGGCTCATTGCTGTGCTCCAAGTACAGTATCTGTGAGGGGTTGCAGTGTTGTGCCACCAGTGCCTAAGGCCCAATTTTTCAGCCCCTGTTCAACAGGGGCATGTAATTACAATTCTTGATCTAATAATTCACAGCAGGGCCCATTGCTGCACCCACCAAGAGTAACTCTAAAGGGCTTACAGTGTTGTGGCAACGCCACCACCACCACCACCACGAAAGGCCCAATTTTTCAGCCCCTGTTCAAAAGGGGCATGTAATTACAATTCTTGATCTAATAATTCACAGCAGGGCCCATTCCTGCACCCACCAAGAGTAACTCTGAGGGCTTACAGTGTTGTGGCAACACCACCACCACCACGAAAGGCCCAATTTTTCAGCCCCTGTTCAACAGGGGCATGCAATTACAATTCTTGATCTAATAATTCACAGCAGGGCCCATTGCTGCACCCACCAAGAGTAACTGTCAGGGCTTACAGTGTTGTGGCACCAGCACCACCATCAAAGGCCCAATTTTTACTACCATTGTTCAACAATTATATGTAATTACAATTCCTGATATAATAGTTGACAGCAGGGCGTTCCAGCACCAACCAAGAGTAACTGTGAGTGCTTACAGTGTTGTGCCAACACCAACAACTAAGGGGCCTATTTCTGCAGAGTATATACGGCAGGTCCCTACTTTCAAACATCCAACTTACAAACGACTCCTACTTGCAAACGCAAGAAGACAACAGGAAGTGAGAGGAAATCTACCCCTAGGAAGGAAAATTCTCTCCTGTAAGAATTAATATGGGAGAAAGGTGTCTCCTCTGTACTGATGCTTTATCACCAATCCTTGTTTCCAGAAAAACACCACATTTCAAAAACAGTTGTCATTGGGACGGAAAGTGAGGTGAAATGTTCTGAACAGGGGCACAGACAGCAAAACAAATGTTACAGGGGTGATAACCCTTACCTATGTTTTCCAAAAAGTTTAAAAATAGATTTTTGGGCTGGAGCTACACTTAAACAATGTACCTGTTCAAAATTACAAACACATTCTACATAAGAACAAACCTACAGTCCCTGTCTTGTATGCACCGCCTGTATACGGCTGTTCAGAGTATAAAGGGCCTTTTTTATTTTGTGTGCGGTGTTCCCCTTAATATCCATACAAGACCCAAAGGGGCTGGTAATGGGCTGGGGTAGGGGGGGGGGGGGTCATGGGGTAGCTATGCCATTTTTCTTAAAGATTTTCATCCATATTACCGGGACCAGACATTACATTAAAGCCGCAAGCAGTTTTAAATGTTTTTTTTTCCTTTAGAAGTGGCATTTTGTGCAGGGACAGTTCTAAACACGGGAAACACGTGGCACTTCACAGGCATACTTTAGACACCCCCCAGGTACGATATTTAAAGGAATATTTGACTTTTTTTTCACTTTATGCATCATTAAAATGACTGCTCCCGAAAAACGACCGTTTTTAAAACTTCTTTTTGCATTGATACATGTCCCCTGGTGCAGAACCCGGGTTCCCAAACCCTTTTTAGGACAATAACATGCATAATAGTCGTTATAATTAGCACTTTAGAATTCGAACGTTCGCATCCATTGTATTTAATAGGGTTCTAATGTTCGTACGAACGTTCGGTCCGTTCGCGGGTTCTGGTGCGAACCGAACCCGGGGGTGTTCGGCTCATCACTACCTATCAATTGATGAAAGAAGGAAGGGCGCACAGGGGGGTTAATGATATTGGGAGCAATCTTGCTCTGAAGGGTTGGAGCCCTTCTAAACACTATCTTAGCCTGATCAGGCAAAACAGTGTTCAAAACCGTATCATTTTTCAAAATTCCCCAATGTTTAGCCATAATAGCTTTCACCCGTTTGTGTTGGGTGGAAAAGGCGGTAACCATGGACCATCTCATCGGTTTCACGTTTGGGCTTAATCTCCAATAAAGAGCTTCTATCGGTTTCCAGAGTCAGTATAAGATCTCTATAGATAGAAGCTCTTTATTGGAGATTAAGCCCAAACGTGAAACCGATGAGAGTTTTAAATGGTCCATGGTTACCGCCTTTTCCACCCAACACAAACGGGTGAAAGCTATTAGAGGGGCTCCAACCCTTCAGAGCAAGATTGCTCCCAATATCATTA
Organism: Rana muscosa; assembly: GCA_029206835.1. Taxonomy (NCBI): domain Eukaryota; kingdom Metazoa; phylum Chordata; class Amphibia; order Anura; family Ranidae; genus Rana; species Rana muscosa. Next base: position 1,003,441,834 of record CM055122.1, on the reverse strand, counting down.
ACCCCCCTGTGCGCCCTTCCTTCTTTCATCAATTGATAGGGTATCATCCTTGTAAAAGGTGTAATGTGTGCAAATACAACATCTCTGGGAGAGCAAAATCTCTAACCTTTAGGTCGACCGTCACGGACAGGACCTATCCTGTTAAATAATTTTGCACCTGTGCCACCACACATATTGTATATTTAATTACATGCCCATGTGGCAAACAATATGTGGGCCGTACCATCCGCACCTTTGCGGTAAGGGTGGGTGATCATGTTTCTCTAATTTTAGGTGGTGACGTCAATCATACTGTACCCAGACACTATAAGTTATGTCATAATAGGAATCCAGCTGGCACCCAATTTCTTATTATTGACCATTTTATACCCCCATGGAGGGGTGGGGCTAAAACTAGGGGCGTTTCACAACTTGAAACATATTGGATTTATGAACTTCAGACACGTGTAAAGGCTGGCCGCAGGCTAGCCTGTATTTGTGGGAGGAGGCTGAGAGCACTATTTAAAGCCTCCTCCCTTGCCAGGTCCTGCGTCGGCGTCGTTCTGGGTTGCTGCTGACATCACTTCCGGGTTTCACAGGGCATCCGCATCACTTAAGTTTTTTCATTCAGCGGAGCGGCAGCGTGGTTCCCGGCGGCATGGGCATGGCAGGAGGCTCCTCTTCTCCACGTCTCCCGGGGCTCGCGGTACTGGTAGGGGGGTGGAGGGCTTCTGCAGGGGGTCCACATCCGAGACCAGGTGCATGCTTGGGCCGGGGGGATCCATGCCGTGACCGCCGCTCACAGCTCACAGCAGGCCTTCATTCCGGGGGGGAAGCTTGCTGAGGGAGAGGGGGACGGAGGAGCCTGGGCTGTCGCTGGAGGTCTGGGGATAGGGAGTAGCGGGCTGGCAGTCTTGTGGGCCACTCACCTCCGGTTCGTGGGGGTCTCCCGCACGCCTCCCTTCCTTCTCCGGGTCCGGGCTTGCTCTTCCGGTCATCCTGCGCATCATCAGGGGGAGGGGGGAGCCGCTCACCGCCCGGTTCTCACGCCGGCTTAATGGGGGGGGTTCCGCATGCCTCCCTTCCTTCTCTGGGTCCTTGCAGGCTTCCGAGTGAGGGGGGGGCTTTGCTCGCCGTCTTCCTTGCGCACGCCAAGCACCATGAGGGGGGGAGGGGGGGCACTCACCCATTTCGGATGCTAGTCATCAGCATGGGTGGGGGGGTGTCATGCACCTGCTGTCTGCCCGGCCACGGCGTGCCTTTCGGGGGGAAGCTTGCTGTGTGAGCGGGGGTCGGAGTAGCCGCTCTGCCGCTGGGGGTGCGGAGACACGTGCTGGCAGTCTGCCATGGGTCACGCACCACCTCCCGGCATTCACATGGGGGACTCCTGCATGCCTCTCTTCCTGCTCCATGCAGGGGGGGGGCATTCGCCCGCTTACTTTCTCGGTCTCCACGCTCACCAGGGGGAGGGGGGTCGCTCACCGCCGGTTCTCATCCCGGCTCTGGGGGGGGAGCGGGGGGGGGGGCGGGGGGGGACTCTGCACGCCTCTTCCTTCACCGGCTCACGCTGCTTCACGGTTGGGGGGCGGGCGGCTGGCCCTTCCATCTGTTCTTCCTTCCATCCATTTCTCCCGAGCCTTGCTGGTGTCAGGAGGGGGTCTCCATTCCACTCCTCCCGGACCACGCTGGCAGCGTGAGGAAAGGGGGGGATTGGTCACCTCACTGCTATGGGGGGCCACCCGCAGGCGGTAGCAGTCCACCTTTTCTCCGTGGTCACGCCAGCGCTATGGGGGGGGGCTGTCCACCCATCGGCAACGCTGGCAGTATTTTTCTTGCGTTGCATGCTGGTCATAGGTTCAGCGTTTGCAGTGTCAGTGTTTCGGTCTTCACGTTATGCATCAGGCGTTTTTGTCGTCATGTCATAGCGTTCATGTCTGCCCCAGGTTTCTGTCATTTCTTTGCCTCAGCTTCAGGCTCAGCGTTTCTGGCATAGCGTTTTCCCAGTGTTTCTGCGTTTTCTCATTGGCTCTGCGTTTCTCTCATTGGCTCTGCGTTTCTCTCATTGGCTCTGCGTTTTAGCAGTGTCTCTGCATTTTAGCAGTATCCTGCGTTAGGCACCAGGCGTTTGTCTTGGGCGTTCTGGCCCGGCTGTTGCGTTTTCAGTCTCAATGTTTCTGTCAGTACTTCTGGCTCAGCCTCAGCATTTGGCTGCCCCAGGATTCTGTCGTCACGTTTCAGTCTCAGCTTTCTGGCCCAGGTTTCTGTCGTGGCCTTTTCTGTCATAGCGTTTTCTGCCCAGGATTTCTGCCTCAGCGTTTCAGGCTCAGCTTTTCTCTCATAGCATTTCTGCCCCAGGGTTCTGGCAGTTCATTTCTGCCTCAGCTTTCAGTTTCAGCGTTTCTGTCATGACGTGTCGGCCCCAGGTTTCTGTCATTACTTCTTTCAGTCACGTTCTTCATTGCGTTCTGCCCCTGGTTTCTGTCTTTACATTTTCAGTCACGTTCTGTCTTAGCACCCTGCCCCAGGGTTCTGTCATTGCATTTTCAGTCACGTTCTGTCATAGCATTCTGCCCCAGGTTTCTGTCGTTACATTTTTTCAGTCACGTTCTGTCATGGTTTCGGTCAGTGCATTTTTTCTGTCACTTTCTGTCTTAGCGTTCCGCCCCAGGTTTCTGTCGTTGCGTTTCTCAGTCGTTCTGTCATAGCATTCTGCCCAGGTTTCCGTCATTTCTTTTTTCAGTCACGTTCTGTCATAGCGTTCTGTCCCAGGTTTCTGTCATTACATTTTCAGTCACATTCTGTCATAACATTCTGCCCAGGTTTCTGTCAGTACATTTTTCAGTTATGTTCTGTCATAGCGTTCTGCCCCAGGTTTCTGTCGTTGCGTTTCTCAGTCGTTCTGTCATAGCATTCTGCCCAGGTTTCTGTCATTACATTTTTTAGGCACGTTCTGTCTTAGCGTTCTGCCCCAGGTTTCTGTCATTACATTGTTTAGGCACGTTCTGTCTTAGCGTTCTGCCCCAGGTTTCTGTCATTAAATTTTTTAGGCACGTTCTGTCTTAGCGTTCTGCCGTGGCATTTTCAGTCACGTTCTGTCATAGCATTTCCGCCCCAGGTTCTGTCATTACTTTTTCAGTCACGTTCGGTCGTAGCATTCTGGCCCAGGTTTCTGTCATTGGATTTCAGTCTCAGCATTCTGTCGTAGCGTTTCTATCATAGTGGTTCTACCCCAGGGGTTTTCCTGGCATTGCATTGGTCTGCCTCAGCGGTGCAGTCTCGTCGTTGTCATGCGTTTTTGCCCCAGGCTTCTGTTTTTGCGTTGCCGTTACGTTTCAGTCTTAGCGTTCTGCTCCAGGTTTTCTGTCATTGTATTTCTGCCTCAGCCTTCAGGCTCTGCGTTCAGCCTCGGCATTTCTCCTGTACATTTTCTGCCCCGGGTTTTCCTGTCTTGGCACATCGGCCTCAGCATGTTCACGATTTCTGTCATAGCGTTTCTGCCCCACGATTTCTGTTGTTGCATTACTGCCCCACAAGTTCCGTCATTGCGTTAGTCTCAGTGTTCTGCCCCAGGGTTCCGTCATAGTGTTGCTGCCCCCACGTTTCATGTCTGGCATTCCTGCCCCGTGATTTCCTGTCATAGTGTGTGTCATAGCATTGTCTTCTTTGTGGTTACCATGTCTCATCGTCCTTGTCATGTTACAACCTGTGTTGTTTAGCTAGTGTTCACGTTTCGGGATCTGTCATGTCTACAGATCCATACGGGCTGAGGTTTCGTTTTAATGATTGGAGACCACAATCTTCTCGCCCGTATACCACACTTCATACGATGTACGTTCATTTATTACACCTGTACGTTACCCACCACGGTCTGTGGGTGCACAAGCCCTGAGTGTTCAGTTCTACTGCCTGTCTGCGCTGCAGGCTACTCGGGCTCACATCAGGGTGGGGGGGGTGCTGGTATCATGTTCGTCACACGCAGTGGTCTTGTCCTTGGTCATGCTCGTTCTTAGGTAGTCACGGGGGGGGGGGGCGTTCGTTGTGTTTTTGTGTCTGGTTCTGTTGTCATGTCAGTTTGTGTTCTTGGTTGGGCTTGCTGCCCGTCTCTGTTGGATTAGTTCATGTGCATCCCTTCAACTTCATGGTGCTTGGTCTGGTTTCTTTGACTTCATTCCTTGAGTTCCTGTTGCATTGGTTCTTTGGGCTGCTTTTCCTGCTAGGTTTCCGTTAGGTGCTCGTCTGTGGTTTGGCGGTCCAGCACTTGCTCTACTTGTGAGAGGGTTGGATTGGCTTTCACGTCAACTGTCTTGCACTCGTTCCATCAGTCCTGCTGTTGATAGGGTTGGACTTGTGCATTCAGGACTCATGTTTGGGTCATGCTTCTGCCTAGGTTCTGCCGGCCGAGTCCGTCAGGTGGGATCGGTGTTTCTGTGTGTCTGGTTTCCATGTTCAGCGATGTTGGTTGCCTCAGCACATTGGCCTTTTCTACCTGCTCCTCCAGGTATCCAGCACTTCAGATTCCTGCCAGGTTGTCCTTTTGCAACTCACCCTCTCACTCCCCGTGCCAGGGTGGGTAGGCCAGGGGTTTAGGGGGTTCTTCTCTGAGCACTTCCCGGGGGGCCTGTTGAGGCATTTTTCATTCTGCATTAGCCTCGTTGCAGGGGCCCCTCGCGCCAGCTTTGCTTCTATTTCCCTTTCATATCCTCTCATCACGAGGATTTCAGTCATGTCTGGGTTGTCTCGGGTGCCAGGCTCTATCCATCCGTCTCAGGGGGTTCAGTCGATTTCTGGGCTGCGTTGCAGGTTCGATAGATGAAACTACCTGCCTTTAGTCGATGGGTTTCTCCAGTCATTGCGGATACTCACCGGATACATACTGCTGCCTTCGGGGCATGCGCTGCCTTCCTTGTCGGTCGGTACCTTCCCTTCTTCACCTAAACATGTGTCTTTTGCCCTCTTTTCAGGCATACCGACCAGCTAGGCCATGGCACACCTCAGGCCTTGGTTGTTAGGGTTTCAATGCTTACTTACTTGCTCGAAGACTCTGACTACAAGTGTAAAGGCTGGCCGCAGGCTAGCCTGTATTTGTGGGAGGAGGCTGAGAGCACTATTTAAAGCCTCCTCCCTTGCCAGGTCCTGCGTCAGCGTCGTTCTGGGTTCCCACCCACCCATTCCCCCAGCCTTCATACACATTCTTTATACATTTTTCTTGTTCTTACATTCAGGGTATGCCCTCTTTTCAGGCATACCGACCAGCTAGGCCATGGCACACCTCAGGCCTTGGTTGTTAGGGTTTCAACGCTTACTTACTTGCTCGAAGACTCTGACTACAAATAGGCCTTTGGGCCTAAATGTCGAATGGGATATAAATTTGTTTATTAACAAATCCTAAAGGTTGACCATTCATTTGGAATAGAATTTGTATCCACTTTGTGTCCTATATTGTGGGTATCAAGATCCTTCTCCTTCTATTTCAATGTTTTCTGCATTTATCATTAATCAAGTCACGTTTAGGGAACATTTACATGAGTGTTGTTGTATGTAATAATAGCACTTTTTATTGCTTTAGATGCATATGTATATACATTTTTTACATATAAAGTGTGTGGGGTTCTCAACCTTTGGATTCATTTAGTGAGTGGCACAGAAGTGAGGTTTTTATCTGCAGTATTTGCTGCTCATTTTCATGTATTTATTATTTTCCAATTTTGGGAACAGGTTCAACTTCCCACACATTTCCCATCATGTGAATAGTTCTATCAACTCATTTTGCCATGTATCTCACACACACGTGCAATATATGATCTAACATAGTGTTTAGTTGTTTTAAGTTATTAAGATTAATGGCCTCTGTGCCCGTCTCAATTTTTTAATTATTCTACATATGTAATTTTTTATTAAACTTTGCGCTATATTTTTATATCACAATGAATTTATTTAGGGGTCATACCTGGTCATTGGTTATTTTTAATTTAGACTCATTTTTTAACTTAGACTTGTTCACCAGTTCTTCCTTGTCCCCATTGAGACTTGGATTATTCATTTATTTACATTTTTAGAGTGGGAACGCATATCCGGTTCCTGTCCTTGTATTGTGTGATTTGTACCACATGATGGAAGGACGACAGACGTATTGTACCATCTTGCCGGTTCACATCCTTGCTGTTCTCCTTCTGGAGCGCATCACGTGATGGCGGGTGGATCGCCACACGTGGTTGCGCGTTGACGTGACCAGCGCGGGCGTCGCATTTTCATCTAGCCGGCGCAAGTCCCTGCAATCTCCGCTGGAGCGCATCACGTGATTGCGCGTTGGAGCGCAACACATGGTTGCGCGTTGCGTTATGGGACTGCGAGTGACGTGACTAGCGTGGGCGTTTTGTTTGTGTTTCTGCTTTTACATGGACAATGCCGCGCAGTCACAGGCTCCCCATTAAGTAGATTCACCACACTTCCTTTGTTTGGAATCACATCCACGCATCCATAGATGTTACCATTACCATCTAATTTGGCCACATTAACACAGTGAGTTAAGGGCTTCCCACAGAGCGGATTCATCTCACTTCCTGTGTCTTGGAATCATATGTGCGCATCTATTGATGTCACACATGACTGTTATTTTGGCCACACATACATGGCAATTCAAGGGATTAGTTGAATTAATTTATGGCCCATTTTTTTGATTTGCATATATGTTTTTAACACACAGCATGACCCCCGAATCATCCAGCATTATTAAAGTGTCACCCTTGATATCATGTGGAGGCGTGGAGCGCACGCTGGTGCGCCATCTTGGATGACCCAGGAACTAGTTGCTTATGTGATGAATCCACAGGTGAGGTCTCTTTCACCCCATTAAGGGGGTCTTGTTGTCTATATATTCTGTGGAGGCAGCAGTGGATGCATACCCCAGATGATGCAACTTCTTGCAAAGCGCGTCGGGACTCTCCACTGTTGCCATTGATATTTTATGAAGCGCTTTTTATGACCATCTGAATGTAAGTGTAACTACCTACATTAAATATACTCTTCTAGCAGTATTACGCTATGTGCCCTTCTTCTTTTTTCCTTTCACATCTGGCTATCATTTTGGTGTAACATCATTGGACCACCATCTTTCAAGTCGGCATTCATCCTTCCATTGTGAGTTGCAGCGATTATTGCTCCTTGGATGAACCACCAGCTGCTGATCCTTCAGGGAAACACATTCAAAGCTTTGCTAACCCTCTAGACATATGTTTAGTAGGGTCCATTGAGTCCGGTAAGCCTTCTTTATATTGGTGGTGGTTTCTTCTTTCACATGCAGTAACTCAGGATTGTTTGTTGCGGTTCAACCATTATGAATTTATTTTGGATCACTGTGGAACACTATTGGACCTTTATTCACATCATTTGAATTGATTTTGCTATCATTCACTAGAGACATTTTTGGTTGTTTATCATTGTTTATACTAGGGAATTTTCATTTTTCCTTTGTGTGTACTGACCACTCCCAAAAAACATAATTTCCTGCTTGTGTGATTGGCTCACCAATTTTCCCAGAAGTCTGCCTAAGATACAAGTCAGATTTCAGGCATCCCCTGCAACACAAATGTCATTTTTGGAGAAATACTTTCAATAGGAACAAGTCTAAAGGGATGCAGGCCCAGCAGCATTTCTTATTAGTTCCCTGCAGCTGCCACAGCTGACTGATAATTATGAAACCACTCCCATTAGACCCACCTAGCTCAGAGGCACAGAAAAACACACATGGATTACTTCAGAATAACAAAAAGTAGGAATCTGCAACAAAGGTTGTTATAATCCTTGCAATGTGCATAGATCACCCAGGAGAATGTTTTTTTTCTCCATAAAAGTGTTCTAATTCTTGTAGTAAAGTCACAGCCTCAAGGAAAACAGGGCCAGACACATTGAACAAATGACCAATTTCTATCTGCTGGTCAAAGCGGGTCTATTACTGTTTGATGAAAAAGCATGCGTCACTGCCAAAGCTACTCAAACTTCAATGAATCACATTGTGGTGCCGTGGCTGTATGTAGACCAAGCTATTTATTAACCTCTTGCCGACCAGCCTCAGTACATACACTGCGGCAAGTTGCTCTATTGCGCGAAACTATGTACCTGTACGTCATTTCGTGCAATAGCCAGCGCCGGACACCCGCGATCACTCTCCGATGTAAACAAGGCAGATCACCATTCTGACAGGAATAAACAGAGTAATCTTGTGTTCCTGCCAAGCAGGAACATGGATCTCTCTTTTCATCCAGTGAGTCCATCCCCCACACAGTAAGAAAGCATCCCCTAGGGCCACACTTAACCCTTTGATCGTCCCTGGTGTTAACCCCTTCCTTGCCAGTGTCAACAGTACAGTAACAGTGCATATTTTTAGCACTGATCACTGTAATAATGTCACTGGTTCCCAAAAAAGTGTCAGTTAGGTTTCCAATTTGTCTGCAGCAATGTTGCAGTCCCGCTAAAAATCGCTGATCACCGACATTACTAGTAAAATAATAAAATAATAAAAATGCCATAAAAATATCCCATAGTTTGTAGACGCAAACCAATCAATATGCGCTTATTGGTATTTTTTTGTACCAAAAATATGTAGCACAATATATATTGGCCTAAATTGGTAAAGAAATTAGATGTTTTTAATCGGTTATGTTTTATAGCAGAAAGTAAAAAAATTTCTTTTTTTTTCAAAATTTTCTTTTTCTGTTTCTAGCACAAAAAGTAAATACCGCAGAGGTGATCAAATACCATCAAAAGAAAGCTCTATTTGTGGAAAAAAAATGACATCAATTTTATTTGGGTACAGTGTCGAACAACTGCGCAATTGTCAGTTAAAATAACACAGTGCCGTATCGCAAATAATGGCCTGCGGTAATGAAGGGGTAAAACCTTCCGGGGCTGAAGTGGTGAAGAAGAAAAAAAACTATTCCACAGCCAAATATTCTGTGGCAGTGTATATCATTGCTTAGACTGTCCATAAAAACTATACAGTTCCATAATGCTATGTATCTGTCCCAAGCATGTTAATTAAAGGATTTGTGAATTTTGAGTGTTGCCATTAAAGCTGATTAAAAGGACATCTCCCCACTGCATGGTATTTAAAAATATTGCATTGGTACAGTATATGTCCCCATTATAATGCCCAACCTCCCATGTCCTTTTTGACAGTAGTTTTTCCTAATATGGCCTTAAAATAGCCAGAATTTACCAAATAGATTAGCCCCATTGACTTCACTGGAATTTGTCAAGTTCAGATTTGCTTAGATTTAAACAAGATTATCCTAGCCTTTGGAAAATCAAATCTGGCAAGAGTCCCCAATCATTATTCCCAAAGTATTTGCAGTGAGTGTTTTCAAAAACCGGCAAAGCCAAATGCAAATATATGATAGGATGTCTAATTTATAATGGAAATCTTAATGAATCTCCTGCATGTCCAGGGGTTTTTGATTCAGTTGGTTGAGTTAGACCCCATACACACTATTAGATTTTCTGCAGATTTATGTCTTCAGATTAACCAAAACCATATAATATGAGGTCAAACCTTAAGTTTTAATTTGTATGCAATCAAGCAGGACCCTGCACTACATGGTTTTGTTAAATCTGAAGACAAAAATCTGTAGAAAATCTAATAGTGTGTATGGAGCCTTAAAACCCAAAAGGAATTTCCTGAACATAGAACTAAGCTCAAGCAGACTAGTAAAATGCATTAAAAAGTGAGATTTTTGTTCCCCACATGGAAAAATGTGCTTGCATTACTAATGCAATAATTTAGTGAGTAGTTTCATTTCAATTTCAACTTGACTAGCAAATTACATTTAATAGTCACCGATGTAAGAAATAATTTTGTGTGTTTGATGGACTGGTAAGTAAAAAAAAATAAAGAAAAAAGAGCTAATTGTAATATGCTTATGTTTACAAAGAGAAATATTAGAAACAATACGAGCAATGCTCTATGAAATGCATTTAGCATTTTTTTTTGTTTTGTTTTGTTTTTTGGTTAAGGGGAGGTAACTAAAGTTTTTTAGAAGGTGGTGGGTAATAGGAGGGGAAGAATCAAAGGAACAGGAATATTCCAATGGAATTAGATTTATGCTCTATTTAAGAGCATAAGAATGTGTTATATGGTTTGGGCCCGTGGGGCATTTATTGGTTTAAACTGAAACAGAAAAATGTGCTATTTGATTACTTCCCCTGTATGTTGGATAAAATAGATAGATAAAGAAATTGAAATGCATTTAGCACCCATTCACTTCAGCGATGTTGGGCTGCATCAAAATTTGGCTTATGTTCTATTTGTTCAGTTTATACTAACACACTGCGTTGGTGTGTGATAAAAAAAAGTAGGACATGTATTTTTTTTTGCACAGTGTGTTTTGACATGCTGTATGCCTCAATGAATAACAATAACACTGAGAGGTTAAATAAAAAATAAATTATTGCAATATAGCATGCACTGTAGTATCAATGGTCCCTAGAAGATCAGAGCCAAATGGAGTTCATGTTTTTTGTAGGGAGATCAGTAAAACATAAAAACATAACATATAACATAAAACCAGACTGCAGCTTTAGATTAACACTACATGGGACCCTAGATAGAGCAAGAACATAACAGCCTTCATCTTAGATTAAGAGTTGGCACTACAAAGTGTCTTCCATTACCTTCACTATTTATGAAATCCTCTTCTGTTTACCTGGGACAGCGAGTGCAGTGAAAGAGACATTTTCCTATGAGGGGGTCTGAAAGAGAGACATCCGGTGTGAGAAGCCCCTGTTAAGCATCTCACCTGTCATACAGAGAGGATTCCTTCTCTCTCCCTCTGGTCCCTTCCATAAATCCCCTGGATCCCCCCCTAACTCACCCCCCCCCCAAAAAAAGGAGTTCATCCATGGTGGCTGTAAAAAATATATGCAGTGCTAAAAAAGAGCCCTCAACAACCAATCTGATTTCTTGATTCTCTTTGCCAAAGAACAAAAGATAAAAACTGACTTTAAAAAGCTGTTTTAAGGAGGCAAAGTCTATTTTGTCTTTTTTTTTTAAAATAAACCAGCATTGTGAATTGTGTATTTGGATCACGTAAGCACAAAATATTGTTTTTTATTAAACAATTCATCCTATAAATAGATTGGAAGCACTTGGTAACATATATTGCGAGTGTACAGTAGATTTAGAATATAGAATTATAATTGTTTATTCAAAAAGCAGTGAAAGGGGCAAAATATTTGTCTTGCTTACCTCATAGCAAACTGTATAACCTTGTTTAAACAGTCTGTGTTCTAATGTAAAATGACTCACAAGAATCCTACCTGTTGATAATGTTGGTAGATTTCTCTAGGACTAAATACATACGTTTTTCTCAATTGTTCTTATTTATTCAGACAAAGTAAAACTGTTGCTTATCTGCTTCCAAAAGAAACATGTAATTTATGTGACAAGGACTTACTGAGCATACCATATCTCCAGGATACTGGGCATCATGAGGAGCCAGATGGTACCTTTAGGCTCTGTTTCACCCTCTCTGCACAGCTACAGACTAAGATAGTTTCTATGCAAATATTGACTTTCTGAAAGTCAATGTGTGCTGTGCTTAGCAATGCATGCTGCCCCCCCCACCTGACAGGACTTGGGTCTAGTGGTAGGATATTGAGATGTAGTGCTGTCGTGTGGAGCTGTTTAGTGGAAGGCATGCTGACTCATCCATACCACTGAAGTCAGACGTTTCTTGCAAACTGTGGTGACACTGTTGGGAGAGGAGATTGGGCTAGCATATTGCACCATTTTGTGCCCAATAACCTGAAGGTTCAGTTCAAGGGAAAAAATATATTTAAAGCCTAACTTCAGAAAGATATGAAAGACAAAAATCAATGCAACAGTGTATTTATTAGCATACACCTTTTACATGTATTTTTTTTTTTTTATGCAGGCATTGTAAGTACCCACATTTGGCTTGGTATCAAGTGGCTCAAGGAGCATGCTGACAAGAGGATAGAGAAGAATGCCAGATAGAAAAGCTCATTAGTCTGCTGCTTCTCCTTTCACTGTTCAGTCACATGCTGGGCTGGGATGGAAATCTGAAAATGTTAGCAAACTTGAGTTTAGCTTTTACAAGTGTAACATCACCTCATAAGTAGTCTATTAATAAATAACCTTGTAAATTACTTAAAGGGTAATGAAACACGAATTTCCTTACCCTTTTCCCCTGCTGTCCTGATCAAGCTCATTGTCACACACCCCAATTGCTTTAATTGTGTAGATCTCACTCAGAGGCCCACGGTTTACATTCTTCCACAGGCTTTTTCATCTTCATAGAGGCTGGAATAGGGATTAATACGCTTCCATCTACAAGCCCTATAGAAACCAATGGAGTTGAATTGTGCATGTGTGGACATTGGATCCAGAAGCCAGTGGAGGAATGTAAACAATTGGGGGTTTCGGATCAAGATGCAGGTACTATAAGTTTAGTGATTTGGGGGGTGGGTTACCTCTGCTTAGGGGATAGGAGGAAAAGGGTAGGAAACTTTGTATTAAAGTTTCCTTGCCTTTAACCTTTTCTGGGTGTTTGCATGCTAGTCGGAGCTCCAGTCTCTTAAGTAAAAATTAAAAGTCAGCAGCTACAGTTTTTGTAATAATTTAATAAACAGCCACTCCCCTGTCCCACGATCCAGCTGTGTTCTCACCCTATTTGTGTTATCCCTGTGTCCTCCCTCGCCGGTGCCGGCATGTTTACTATGGGCATCCGTCTGTGACAGCTTGCGGCTTCACAGCCAGGTGCCCACTGCGCATGTGTGAGCAGTGCTGTGCTCTGTGACTAGTCCCGTAGTCTTCTGGGACCTGTCATGTGTCCAAGGAAGACTTTGGGAGGGAGGAGGGAAGGAGATCTTCTGTTTCCGATTATATAAGGCGATCGCAGCGGAAGTGGGAGAAGGTACCTGTCAATCAGTTACCAGCTCCTCCCCTCTAACCCAAAAGCTCCATTTCACAAACAGGAGTCGGGAAGGAGGCCTTAAAGCAGAACTTCCCCTGTTGGGTGAAGCTCCACTTTAAAAAAAACATTTAACAGTTCAAAAAAAAAGGAGCATTTGTAATATGTCCAAGACCATAACAGGCAGAATTCTGAAATAAAGTTGCCCTTTTAAGAAAAGGCAAAATGTATCTACCCTATAGTTAAACTGAAAAATAAAACTAAATCCCTTACATTATTTAGTTTGTATTTTGCTAATATTATAAGTGAATGGTAGTATATAAAACTAGGTGAAACATTTGGTAGCTTGATTTGACACTGTGCACTGGGCAGTTAGGACCCCCTAATAAATCAAATACTGTAAGTCTGCTTGCATTCCAAAATTTCGAGAATATGGTTAGTGTATGATTTTCTTGCATTCATTAATGTCATTCCATCCAGGCAATGACGTACTTTATCTCTATGCATTCATTTAATTATTAAATAATTAAAGATGCCTGGCCTTACCACTTCCTAATAAAAACACTTAATTTAAGGAGAATGAAATATGAAAAACAGATCATGTTTCTACTTTTAAACAAAGTTGTCTTGCTGGTGTATTTCTCCTGAAGCATATCTTGGAAAAAGGGTCATAGATTCAAAAGAGGTGATATTTCAAACTGTGTGCTCAGAATATTTATTTGACACTTAGAAATTAAGTCAAAATGTAACACATGGTAACATGATCAGCAAAAGATAAAATTATTTTTCAATTTTTTTAACCTAATATACTAACCCAGTTATTGATATTATACATGTATTAAAATAATTTACCATCTGTCCAGTAAAAAATACAGCATGTCAATTTAAAAAACAGCAGGAAATTACGGGAAATGCTTTTTACATTTTGAAATAAGGATTAGAAATCCTGTGATAACTATATGAATTTTTCTAGGTTATACAGAACAGGAAAGCATCAGCAATGGCAGAAGTAGTCATGTAATGGTTACAGCCCCTATAAGCAACATAGAAAGTAAGAAGAAATATCTCCAAAGTCAGAAAATCTCCTGTAAGACACATGTGACCAAAAGAAGTGTGCCCATATGCACATTTACCCTCTATTCCTGTATTGGTGACACTCAAATATGTCCATCATTCCCTCTTTCTGTAAGATGTAGAAAGCTTGACGATTTTGACCTGTGGAATTTGCCCTTCTATTTAGGGTTATTTGTTTGAAAAGTTGTTCTGTCTTCCTATTGTACAAGTCAAAGTTACTTTTAGCAAACAAAAATGTTCTAAATGCGTACCTACCCTTCATAGTTCTCTGGGAAGTCCAAGAGCTAAAACAATATACTAATAGTATCAGAGTAAAAAACATATTAATAAAACAATTAATAACACATTTGTCAGGGTGTAGGAACAACAGAGATGCCCAAGGTAGAAAACAGAAGCTAATGTTGTTTGGTACAAAATTCTACTTTTTTTTTTCATTTGGATAGAGTAAGGTAGGGTTATAACCTCTGTCAGGATTTTTCTTTTTTTTTTTTCTTTGCAATATGTGTCCCATTGTGGAGATTTCCCTTCCTGTCCTTTAGACAAAACAGGAAGTGAGGGAATCTGGGGTGTCACCAGCTTCACCAGAACTAGTGTCCTCACTGGAAGATTCCTGTTCTGATGTCAACCCAAAATCTGGGATTTTCTTTTACTTTCTCTTTTAATAACAGTCAATAGGACAAATCAAAAGGGTTAATCTCCCTAACATGGGCACAGAAAGCAATAAAACCTAAGTAGAGTTCTAATCCCTCTCCACTCCACTATCCAAAACGAAAAAAATGCCTTTAGAGACACTTTAAGGTCCTAGATTGGCAGCAATGATGTCAGAAAATTAGAGGGAATACCACAGGTTTGAAAACCAAAATACAGGACACATGACACACTATAAGTTCATGAACTAAAGAAGCACAGTGACCAGAAGTACTTACACAATGTCTATTCCAATTACCAAGGAGGACTATGGTCAGGATGGAACCCAGGACAAAGCAGAATTTCACATTTCTACAGCTTTCCCTATCATTTTTTGACATCCATGCTGACAGCCTAGAACTCTAAGTAGAATTTTGCAGGCAGATTTATAAAACTCCATTCTTTCTTTTTTGATTCATCTTGTAGGACCACAGGTGTGATTATAGATCCATTTGAGACTATTACTGGGACTGTTACTGTACACGTGAGTCCAATTTTTATATATAATTTAATTTCTTCGTACTTTACCATCTTTCACATAAATTGATACTGACAATGACTCTGTTTTTCAAACAATCTACTATTTGAAGTAATATGTGTGTGTATGTATGTATGTATATATATATATATATATATATATATATATATATATATATATTAATATGAACATGTGTGATCCCACTGCCTCAATAACAAGTTAAGATGTTTACTGAAACGGGACAATAACTAACTAAAAATATATACACTTCACATATTTACAGTGCCATGACATAGCTAATGGCTATTGGTTTGTACTTTGTTTACTAGGCTGCCACCTTTGTTGCCCCCTCTCTTTCCCCCATAACATTTACATTCTAGACATAGCATAACAAAACATGCAATTTTAACATTATCCTGATAGCTACAGGTCCCATTCTTAAAGTGAATCTTTTCCCCCGAATATGGACATGAAATATTTACAAACTCTTAACAGTCAGTAAAAAAGACTGTTAACATTTTACAGTTATCACTAGAACATAACCTGAAGAGAAACCTTCCAAAGGAGACCACTATTAAAGGCTTTAAGCCCTGTACACACGATCGTATTTCCTATGGATTCTAATCCGATGGATTTTTCCATCGGAAATCCGACGAAGCTGACTTCCATCAGTCTTGCCTACACACCATCAGTCAAAAATCCGACCGTCCAAAACGCCGTGATGTAAAACACTCTGACAAGCCAAGAAAAATTAAGTTCAATGCTTCTGAGCATGCGTCGACTTGATTCGGAGTATGCGTGGGATTTTTGTCCGATGGAGTTCCACACAGACAATCAGAATTTGCTATTGGTTCTTTGCCCATCGGATAAATTTAAAACATGTTCTATTTTTTCTCACCGATGGAAAAAAGACCGATGGGGCCCATACACGATCGATTTGTCCGATGTTTTCATTGGTAAAACCGATCGTGTGTACACTGCTTTAGAAACTTTTCCTCACTTTTGGAGAGAATCCCACACACATCCTGTCTTGTCTTTGGAACAAGAAGTGAACAGAAATCCCCTGTCTCTGTGGGGACACAGAGCAATACAATCCTGATGAAGGTTCTAGCTCTTTCCCACTCTGTACAAAAAACAAAAAAAAACCCTTTTGGCTGAAATTCAGCTTTATTCTAGCTGCAAAGCCATGCAGGGAAATGGTGGAGATTGTGCTTGGACTGCAGGGACACTGACCCAATCCTTAATTTGGCCATAGATGATTTGTTTTTTTCGATAAGCCAAAGAGCTGATCACCAAAAAAGAACAGATTTCCCCATCGACACAAGTGAGGTGGATGGAGGAATCCTCATTGCTGTGCTATTGTATTCTGGCAGCATGGACTCCTCCGCTGTCAGAATACACTGATTAGGCAATTGGCTGCAGTCGCTGATTGATGAAAGTTTTCAACAGCCTCTTTCGACAGAAGTAAATTGTAAGATCGACTTCTGTTGAGTGGGAATGATCATAGATGGATTGTAATTTCACTTGCTCCTGCTGAAACAGCTGAATTTCAAACCATCTATATGGGCAGCTTTAAGCTTGACACAGATGCCTAATTTTTTTTATCAGCCAGAGGGTTGATTGAAAAAAAATGCATTATCCCATCCACCCAGGAAGGAATTCTCCCTGCTGTGCTATTGTATTCTGATAAAGGGGGCATCGCCTTGGAAATGCATCACTGCGTCCACTTCTTCTCCTGTGGTGTGTGATGTCATGGACAAGCCTTCACACTTTCACAAGCACTGTCCACAGCACTGTTATTAGATCTTGCATTCAAGCATTGGCAATTCCCTGTTTCTGACAAGCACTCGTTGGGACTTACATTTGAGGTGATATTCTCATGAGGGGTGATTCTTTATACGCCTCTTTGCTCAGAGGTCATGTAAGTGGCCTGCATGTAAAGTGCACATTTTCTTACACCAGTGCCACACAAGGACTCTGTTATCTACCTCCCTATAAATACCTACCTTCTGTATCCCCCCCTACCATGTGCTACCTGTGTGTACCCTAGGTTGAGGCCTGGCCACACAAGGACCCAGTAATGTGCTGCACTGCAAGTACCTTCCTGCTGTGTTCTACTTCTACAATGTGCTAGCTGCATGGACCCTGAGTTGAGGCTAGGCCACACAAGACCTTTCTGCTGTGCTTCCCCCTCCTGTAATCTAGAAACAACCTGTACCTTCCTTGCTGTATTTTGTTGATGCCTGCCCATTGCCAAGCCTGAAACAATTCCCTTTGGCCATGGACTCCATTCTCACTGTATTCTGTAGCCACTTGCCTCTCTGTGTTCCCGTAACCCTGCCCTCCTTGCTGTAATATACTTAAAAATTGGCCTGTAGTTCCACCAGATTAACCTTAGCTGCACCTCCAGTCACTATCCCTTTGCTTCTGGACTTATCAATGCTGTTTCCCATTGCCATTTTGGGCCCCTGTACTTACTATTTGCTATACAGTGGGGTAGATTTGCTAAAACTGGTGCACACAGAATCTGGTACAGATGTGCATAGTAACCAACCAGCTTCTATCTTCAGCTTGTTCTATTAAGCTTTGACAATAAAACCTAGAAACTGATTAGTTACTATCCACAGCTGCATCAGATTCTGTGTGCACCAGTTTTAGTAAATCTCCCCTAGTGTCTCCATTTAGGGCTTATCCTTTGTTTAGCTTTGTTACCACCTGTAACCTTGCAACCTGTTCATCTTTTGCTAGACCTGATATTGCTGCCCCGAGGACTACCCCCCCCCCCCCTTTGCCTAATTTTTTTTATTTTTTAACCCTTTGGCTTAGTGACCTAAACTACTGGGTCTCAACATGTGCTCTGTTCTGCCCACTCCTCCATTATATTGCCTTTAGTAAATCAACCCCCTGAGTAGTATTCAGAAAAAAATGCAATTTTGTACTCAAGGTAGCTGTCAAAAATTATTATCGTTGTTGAAAAGGAATGGCAGAAAGCTCATCAATCTATAATTAGAAAAAATGGTGCATTTGAAAAGACTAATAAATATTCATTAAACAATTGCAGCAGAAAATAATGCAAACAGCCAAAAAAGGGATTCAACAAAATCCACTTCTAACATTTTACAAAAAGCAGAGGTCTTAATTCCATATGTTCACAATACACACAGAAGCCTCACAGCAATTAAAAGATTTGACTTTATTCAAATCTGAGAGCACAAACACTGAGATGTATGTAGTGTGTACACCCCTCACATTTTTGTAAATATTTTATTATATCTTTTCATGTGACAACACTGAAGAAATTACACTTTGTTACAATGTAAAGTAGTGAGTGTACAGCTTGTATAACAGTGTAACCAGTTGCCGACCGCCGCATGACTATATACGTCGACAGAATGGCACGGGCAGGCATATTGGCGTACAGGTACGTCACTGCCTCCCAGCGGGTGGGGGGCTCGATTTAGCCCCCCCCCCAGTGCCCGCGGCAGTCAGTATCGCTTCAGGAGCGATCCATGACGAGGGGGCGGCCATCGATTCGTGGCCACCCCCTCACGATCGCTCCTGGCGAATGAGAAGCTTTCTCTGCTTCTGTAAATGTAAACAGAAGCAGAGGAAGTGATGTCATCTCTCCTCGCGATGGTCTTTTAGTCCGGAGGGCAGAGGAGAGAAGACATCAAGTACACTGACACCAGTACACGTAGGCACACTTTTTACCCCCGATCACCCCCCAGATCACCCCCTGCACCCCCAGTCACAGTGTCACTGATTGCAGTGGTCATTTTTTTACTGATCACTGCATGCAGTATCATTTGTGACTGTAAAAAGTGTTAGAACAGTTAGTGTTAGGCCCCTTTTAGGTCTAGGGTACCCCTATCCCCCCTAATAAAGGTTTAACCCCTTGATCGCCCCCAAGGTAAACCTTTCACCCCCTGTCGCCAGTGTCACTAAGCAATCTTTTTTCTGATCGCCGTATTAGTGTCGCTGGTGACGCTAGGTAGCCAGTTAGTTATTTAGGTTCACCGTTAGGTTTTTATATTGTCAGGAACCCACATATACAACCTAATAAAGGTTTTAACCCCCTGATTGCCCCCGGTTAACCCTTTCACCAGTGATCACTGTATAAGTGTCACTAGTGACGCTAGTTAGCCAGTTGGCTATTTAGGTTCACCGCCAGGTTTTTATATAGCGTCTGGTACTCCCATATATTACCTAATAAAGGTTTTAACCCCCTGATTGCCCCCTAGTTAACCCTTTTTTTATTATAAATTCTTTATTTAAATTTTTTTCTTTCACAAAGACAGTCAAACAGCAGCATTAAACAGTATGCATCTCTACAACAATTCTATTCTTTTATGCAAAAATAATATATCTTCTTTACATTGATGTTAATTCATTTTTCACACATAATAAGGATTTTTTCAATTCTCATACATCCATCTCATCCTTTTAACTGCCCCTTAATACTAATCTGCTGTAATGGCATAACCTTGTTATACTTTCATTAACCTGGGTCCCAACCCCGGTTTTCCCCCCTGTCCATAGAGGATACCTCTGAGATTCAGGCCAAAAGAAAAAGAAAAAAAAAGAAAAAAAGGAACAAGAACAGTAAAGGCAAGAGATGGAAAAAGGAAAAAAATAAAAAAACCCTCACATCTCACCTCTCCTCCCTTCTCCCTCCTCCCTCCTCTACCCTAATTGCTCCCTATATGTAATATAGGGAGTCCAGATTTGTCGGAACTTATCCTCCTGCTCCCTCATCATAGTGAGATTTTCCATTTGTTGAATTTCTGTTATTTTCGCGAACCATTGTGGTCTGTTTGGTGAGATAGTGCTTTTCCAGAGAACTGGAATGCATGCTTTCGCAGTTGTAAGCAAATGTCTCACCAATGATTTTTTTATATTTTTCCATCGATACAGGGATGTCAAACAACAAGAAGGCCACTGGATTCTCTCCAAGAGACACATCAGTAATTTCTTTGATTGTTACAGATACCATTTTCCAAAAATCTTTTATTCCCGGACATTCCCAAAAAATATGTAGCAAGGTACCCACTTCTCCTTGACATCACCAACATAGATTTAATACCTGAGGAAACATCCGGTTCAGTATTACTGGAGTTCTATACCACCTGCTCAAAATCTTATACCCCCTTCTTGATATCTGGTTGCAATGGCAATGATGCCTTATGTGTGAACCTAAGGCCCCATGCACACGAGATGCCGGTGCAAACTCTGCTGAACACACATTTTTAAAGGCTGAAACCGGCATCTAGAAATGCTAATTTTGCCGCGATAGCAGCCGCGTTTAGCAGCGTTTTGCCGCGTTTGCGTCTATAAGCGTTTAGTTAAGAAACATCATAAGACCCTGTGTACTTGTGTACTTGTATTTAGTGTATCACTTGCCACATCACCTGTCACAAGCTGTGGATTGTCCACTTGCTACGTCACCTGACACGTCACCTGGCCAAGTCACCTGCCACGTCACCTGGCCACGTCACTTGCTACAAGTTGCGAATTGTCCACTTGCCACGCCACCTGGCCACGTCACCTGCCACAAGTTGTGGATTGTCCACTTGCCACGTCACCTGGCCACGTCACCTGGCCACGTCCCCTGGCCACGTCACCTGGCCACATCACCTGCCACAAGTTGTGGATTGTCACCTGGCCACGTCTCCTGGCCACGTCACCTGGCCACGTCACCTGCCAAAAGTTGTGGATTGTCCACTTGCCACGTCACCTGGCCACATCACCTGGCCACGTCACCTGCCACAAGTTGTGGATTGTCCACTTGCCATGTTACCTGCCACAAGCTGTGGATTGTCCACTTGCCACGTCACCTGACACATCACCTGGCCACGTCACCTGCCACAAGTTGTGGATTGTCCACTTGCCACATCACCTGCCACGTCGCCTGGCAGCGTCACCTGCCACAAGTTGTGGATTGTCCACTTGCCACGTCACCTGCCACAAGTTGTGGATTGTCCACAATGCAATGCAAGCAATTACAGTTTTTTTATATTTTTTTATGTTTTTTCATCATTTGCCATCATTTTTGAGATTTCTAATGTAAAAAAATAGGTCACCTTTAAAAACGCTTATAAACAAAAACGCGGCAAAACGCCAGTACCGCGTTTAGCCGTGTTTAGCGGTGTTTCGCGTCTGAAACGTGGACAACGTTTGCGTCTGAACCCATTTTTTTGCTTCAGGAAAAACGAGGTTAAATGCAACTGCCTAAAAATGGCAATAAATGAGACTGTGTGCATGGACACATAGGATAACATTGAATGTGTTCAGGAGCAGTTGAAAATAGTGTCCAACTGCCCCTGAACGCGCGTTTAACAGCGTCTCGTGTGCATGGGGCCTTAATATCTTGTTCTTCTGCATCTCTGAGAATGTAAACCCCAGGTCTCTTTCCCAGGCCTGTATAATGTCCAATTCTTGTTGGACTTTTAATTCAGTCAACAATGCGTATAGCAATGACAGCGAAAGTCTCACCATCTCCCCCTTAAGCATATCTTCTCAAATTTAGAAGGTGTCGCTATCTCTGTCATCCGCCTTGAAATTGACTGAAGAAAAGCACTTAGATGCCTTTGCCTGAATGGATCTAACTCCTCTGAAAGTTCATGCTCGATCTCCTCACTGGACATGACTCGATTGTCCTTCGAAAAATGTGTCAGTCTACTTTAGCCCCGCAGTTTTAGGTTCATAAAACCTTGGTCTTTTAGGCCTGGCTCAAAAGCCGGGTTACCCAGGATTGGTATCATCGGGCTCATTTGGGTCGCTCTATTTGTTTTTTTAAATGTCTTTTTGACCGATCTAACAGTGGCACCTACCATCGGATGTCGCTTCACTGCCTGCGGTAAAACCGATTCCATGAGCCATACTAGACCCTCCAAAGGTAACTCGGACATTGCCTGTTCCATATGGATCCATGGCTTGTCTTTTGGAGCTACACACCAGTCCAAAACCCTTGTTAAGTGTAGTGCCTCATGATAGCCGACTGGGTCTGGAAATCCCACCCCTCCTTTTTCTTTTGGTAAAGTCAAAATGTCTCTACGCACTCTTGCTGGTTTTCCGGCCCATATGAACCCCACAAACTTTGATCTCAAGTCTCTCAGGAATCCCTGAGGGATCTTAATCGGTAGGGTCTGTAACAGGTATAACAATCTCGGCATTACGTTCATTTTTATAATGTTTTTTTGGACTGACACAGCTCTCATACTGTTTACGTGTGGGTATATGTCCCTGCTTGCAGGAGAAGACCTAGGCAGAATGTTAGATGTTAGAAACATTCTAGAACAAAACCAGAGCTGAGCAGCCCCGTCCAGGGGGGCGGTCCCTCCGGACATAACCCCCCACTGCCTAGCAGAAGGAGAAGACGTGGCTCTCTCAGGAGCCAGTCTCCTGGAAGATTTTACTTTTAATTTTTATTCCTTTGGGAATTTTATTATTTTATTTTTGAGACCTTCAATCAACTGTCAGCTGGGCAACAGGTTGGGTACACTGGTATCCTCGTAGTCTTCCCTGTCCGACCATCAAGCGTGCTGATCCTCGCCTTGTGTGCGTGAGACTCAGTTCACGACATACCCCATGACTCCAGGGGTGGCCGGGTTGCTTTTAGCTCCCGCGGTCCTCTCAAGATTGAACAGTACCTGTCTGTATCTTTCGCGGTGGACTGGGCCGACAGCTACGCAGTACTGCTCCGTGATAGGTCTGTCTGAAACGAGCCAGTGGGTCCCTCTGGGACGGGTAAGTAGTCTCTCCTGCTACAGGTGAGTACATGCTGGCTGTGTTTCTTTATATGGGGGGTTTCTCCCTGTCTCCCCCTGTTATGCTGCTCTCTGCACCCTGTACTGGTGCTGTGCTGTGTGGGGGTGCTTGGGGGTCACTCTGCGGGCCTCGACCTGTGGAGTAGTGGTTAGCATGCATGCTTGGCAACGCTAAGCTTCACAGGTTCATTTCCTGATTGGGGCTGCTTGTGTCTAAACAGCTGCCCCAGCGCGTGCCGTGCCATAGCCAGTGACAAAGGGGGCGCTCATGTCTGTTTTTATTGGCCCTGGGAGAGGTGCAGTGTTCTGGTGTGTGAGTGTTGTGCATTACTGTGTGCGCCATTAGCGCAGTGAGGTGATTTGAAAACCGCGCTCAGTGGCCATTTTGCCGTGGATCGATGGCGCAGTAATGTATGTGGCCGGCGGCCATTTTCTTGAAGCCGCTGCGTTTTTGCTTTCGGTTTCGGCCTCTATCGGCCGCTGCTGCGGTGCGAATCTCACAGTCTCCTCGCAGTCTCCTCACAGTCTCCTCACTCTCCTCAGGCTTCACCCGCGCGGCAGCGCGGTTTCATACAGCGAATGAACGGTCCTTACATGGTGAGTACTCTGGGTATCCCCTCCTCAGCTTCAGCATAGCCAGTGGGTGGACCGTGTTACTCACTATAATAGTGTTTAAAAGTCTCAGAGGGTGGCAGTATGGAGTCTAGTTCACCTGCTTCTCCACACTTGTCTGAGGCAACTGGCAGTGCTCCTGCACCTGCGGTCCCTAGCGACTAGTTGTCGGCAGTCCTGGAATCATCCTTGTCAGGATGGAAGCGGTGTGTGAGCGCAAGGGAGCTGTAAAGCACCCCCTCCCCACACATTCTCCTGTAGGGGAGTGCTCTGTCTCAGATATGGGCCTAGCTATTGCTGCTTAGGACCCTAGCTCTGGGGATTTTCATGTTTTTGAACAGGATATTCCCTGTGAGGAAGACCCCAGTTCTGAAAAACTGACAGGGTGCTTGTAAGTGAACTCATTGATGCTGTGAGGAACACTCTCAAGCTGAATGTTGAGGCTGAGGAACCTTCAGGTGGAAGCTGTCTCCTTTGGTTCCTTTAAAGCCGTTTATTCAAAAAGGTTTTTCCATATGTGCCTTTTTTTGATACATTCATTGACTAAGTCTGGGATAAGCCGCAGAAGACTTTGACGGTCCCGCAGCGCCTAGCCATGAGGTACCCCTTTAAGGAGGACCTGGTTATGAAGTGGGCTCTTCCCCCAGTGGTCGACCCCCCGGTAGCCCGTTTGAATAAGGCTACCACGCTCCCAATGGAAGGGACTCCTGCATTTAAGGATCCCACTGACAGGAGGTCAGCAGTAGTGAGTAGAACTATGTTTACCTTATTGGGGTCTGCCTTACGCCCTATAGGGGCGGTGACACTTGTGTCTCAAGACACTCACAGGATGGGCAAAGATTTTGCACCAGACAGTGCAGGAGCATAATCTCCCTCCTGAGACCATTACCCTGGCTCACAAACTGGCGCAGGGTATAGTCTCTGTGTGCGATGCCACTTTGGATGCGGCCCCTTTAATTTCTGGGGCCTCTATCTGCTGTGGTGCTGCGTTACCTTATCTGGCTGAAATGCTGGTCGGCCGACCTAGCTTCCAAATAGCTCCTGGCTGACTTGCCCTTTAAGGGCGGTAGACTGTTTGGGGCCGCCCTGGATGCCATTATTATGGATGTCACAAGGGGTAAGAGCACCTTCCTTCCTCAGTCTGTTACGGAAAAAGTAGCCCCACCGTAGGCCGGGCCCTTCCTTTCCGGCAAAGAAGAATGAGTTTTTTTTCATCAGTCAGAATCCAAGGGTAAGCCCTCCCAGACTGGAAAAAGTGCGGCTGGGGGACATAAGCGTCCCTGGGTGCGTAAGCCTACAAGCAAGCTCCCAAGCCCACCACCGCATGAAGTCTTGCCCCTGCCCGTCTCTGGGGTGGGGGGACGTCCTTGCAGGTTCACGGTTCGGTGGACATCCCGGATCTCCGACCGGTGGGTGTGCGAGGTGGTCACCTCAGGATACAGGATAGAATTCCGTTCCTGGCCCCCAGACAGATTCTTTCCCTCAATTCTCCCTCTCCTTCCTGCCCGTCGGGCGGCCCTCTTAAGGGCCGTACAGGATT
This sequence comes from Rana muscosa, assembly GCA_029206835.1. Taxonomy (NCBI): domain Eukaryota; kingdom Metazoa; phylum Chordata; class Amphibia; order Anura; family Ranidae; genus Rana; species Rana muscosa. The sequence continues at coordinate 1,003,416,772 of CM055122.1, read as the reverse complement.
GATCAGGTCCAGAGTGATTGTGCCGGTTCCGTCACAGGAGAGGTTTTTCAGGGTTTCTACTCAAATCTGTTTGTAGTCCCGAAAGGTGGACGGGGGTTCGGCCAATCCTGGGCCTCAAGGCCTGAATGCCTTTGTGATGGTGTAATAGTTCCGCATGGAATCCATTCGCACGGTGTTCGCTACACTCCAAGGGGATTTTCTGGCATCTTTGGACATCAAGGATGCCTACTTGCATGTTCCGATCTCCGCACGTCAACAGTAGTTTCTGCGCTTTGCGATCGGCGAAGTCCACTATCAATTGTGGCTCTTCCCTTCGGCCTAGCCTGGGCTATCTGGATGATCTTCTTCTAAGAGCAGACAATGGCTCAGAATCAGAAGAAGTGTGACTATTGTCAGTCAGACCCTTAGGGACTTCGGGTGGCTCCCGAACATTCAGAAGTCGGTCCTAGTCCTGGCTCAGCATTTGGAGAATCTCGGTCTGCTCCTGGACTCCACGGAGGCGTAGGTATTCCTAACCCTGGAGAAGTTACTGACTTTTCAGTCTGTAGGGCGGGTCCTGACATCTCGGAAATGGTCATCAACCTGTTTTTTGCATGAGAGTCCTGGGACTCATGAGGGCCTCGTTCGAGGCTGTTCCATATGCCCAATCACACGCACGGGCATTACAGTAAGAGATCCTGTCCACTTGGAACAAATCCCCGTTGTCCTTGGATCTTCAGATCCAGATGAGTCACCCACTCAGGGCGTCCCTGGCATGGTGGTTGGGGTCCCCGGCTCTTCGGTCCGGGAAGTTGTCCCTCCCCATCCAGTGGGCGGTGTTCATGACGGACGTCAGCCTGACTGGCTGGGGTGGAGTCTGGGGAGTCCTGTCAGCCCCAGGGCTTTGGACTCCGGACAAAGCCCGTTTACCGATCAATGTTCTGGAAATACGGGCAATCAGACTATGTCTCCCCACGTGGTCTCTATCGGCCGTCTACATTCAAGCGTAGACAATTGGCAGGCGGACTATCGGAGTCGCCGGACGCTGGACCAGGAAGAGTGGTCCTTACACCTGGAGGTCTTTCAAATTCTGTGCCGGCGGTGGGGCATGCCGGAGGTGGACCTGAGGGCCTCTCGACTCAATCGTAAGGTGTCAAGGTTTGTGGCCAGGTCCAGGGATCCTTGGGCGGATGCCTCGGATCCGTTGGTGGGCCCCATGGGGTCATTATCACCTGATATCTGTTATCCACCGCTGCAGCTGCTTCCTCGCCTGCTGCACAGGGTTGTGGCCGAAGGGATTCTGGTGATCCTCTTTGCGCCGGGTGGGTCTCAGCGTCATTGGTACGCTGATCTGGTACGTCTCATCGCGGACGTTCCTTGGCGGTTGCCAATAAGGGAGGACCTTCTGTTTCAAGGTCCTATTTTTCATCCTGTTTTACAGTCTCTGACTTAACGGCATAGCTATTGAAAGCCAGGTGCTGAGAGTCCGAGGTCTCTTGGATTCGGTCATTTCGACCATGTTCAGGGCACGGAAGTCTTCCGCTTGAAAGATATATCACCGTCCCTTGGAATCTTACATCACTATGTGCGAAGAGCTGGACTAACGTCCACGGACGTATTCCGTCCCCAGTATCCTGCGGTCCTTGCAGCATGGTGTGACCCAAATGCTTGCTTTGAGTACCATTAGGGGTCAGGTTTCGGCCTTGGCCGTCTTCCTTCAGCAACCGCTAGCGGGTCATTCTTTGGTATCACCTTTGTGCAGGGGGGTTCGCCATGTGCTCCCTCCTGTTGAAACCTCCTCTCCTTCCTTGGGATTTGAATCTGGTGCTCTCCGTTCTCCAGGAACCTCACTTTGAAAATTTCAGAGATATTCCCCTCTTGACCTTGTCTCAGGAGGTGGCCTTCTTAGTGGCCATTACTTCTGTCAGACGGGTGTCTGAGTTGGCGGCCTTGTCCTGCAAGTCGCCCTATTTGGTCATCCATAAGGATAAGGCGGTGTTGTGTCCGCGACCTTCCGTTTGCAAAAGGTGGTCTCGGCTTTTCTCCTATATGTGGACATTGTCCTCCCATCCTTGTGTCCTCACACATCACATTCCAGAGGGTTTGCGCTTCACACATTTTATGTGGTATGTGATATGACTCACTAGTTGTGTCTGTCTCTGGTCCGAAACAGGGCCGAGCGGTGTCGTCTGCCACCTTTTCTAGATGGATCAGACAGACTGTTATACAGGACTATGCCATTAAGGGGGTGGCCCCTCCCTTTCCGGTTTCGGCACATGCCACCAGGGCAATTGGTGCTTCCTGGGCTTTTTCAACATCAAGCGTCGGTTGCTGCTTCCTTCGGCCGCAAAGTGTTGCAGGCTGCTGCTTAATGTTGCAACTCCTCCACTGAGGAGCTCTGCTGGTTTGGAGTGAAGTTTTGGTTGTTCCTTTACTATTTGCTCCCACCCTTTTCTTATACTGCTTTGGGACGTCCCACACGTAAACAGTATGAGAGCTGTGTCAGTCCATGGACGATAAGAGAAAATAGGATTTTTGTACTCACCGTAAAATCCGTTTCTCTGACGTCCATGGACTGACACAGCACCCACCCTTCTTTTCAAGGTTTGTACTGCTTTGTTACGAACTGAGGTCTGCTGACTGCAGTGGGAGGGTTATGTCTGGAGGGACCACCCCCTGGGCGGGGCTGTTCAGCTCTGGTTTTGTTCTAGAATGTTTCTAACATTCTGCCTAGGTCTTCTCCTGCAAGCAGGGACATATTTCCACACGTAAACAGTATGAGAGCTGTGTCAGTCCATGGACGTCAGAGAAACGGATTTTACGGTGAGTACAAAAATCCTATTTTTTCATATGTTTCTACACATAGTTCCAGTTAATCTTACATAGTCTTGATATAACATTTGTATTACATTCTACAAATGGTATACATTCTTCCGCTTCCTAAATTATTATGTTAGCTTATCCACTACTCTTCTATCTCCCTCCCCACCCTCCCCCCGCACCCCACCCCCAGAAAAAGAAAAAAAAAAGGAAACCCCTCCTCTGAATTGCTCCGCCTCTCCCCTTCCCCCCCCCCCAACCAGAACAATCCCCTAATCCTCTGTTCTAGTCTCTTCTCTATACGTCATATATGGGGCCCATGTCTTTCGGTACCTCTCATCTTGGTCCTTCATCATCAGAGTAAGATTCTCCATTTGTTGGATTTTTGCAATTCTCGAAAGCCATTGTGCTCTTGAAGGGGGACTTTCACACTTCCACAGCACAGGGCCACAGGCCCTCACTGCCCCCAGCAGGTGTCTTACTAAAGAGTTTTTATATTTCTCCAGTGACATAGGGTTATCAGACAACAGATATATGGCCGGATTCTCTCCTAATGATACTCCTGTTATTAATTCAATAGTTTCAGCTACCATTCTCCAATTCTTTTATTTTCGCACATTCCCAAAAAATATGCAATATAGTACCTTCTGCTTCCTTACATCTCCAACAGATTTCTGATATTTGGGGGTACTGTATATTCAATGTAGCACCGTCAGTGTTCTGTACCATCTTGTGAGGATTTTATATCCCCCCTCTTGGTATCTACTCGTGACTGAGGCTTTTTGATTGAACACTAGAATCCTGTTTATCTTTTCTTGGGAAAATGTTAATCCCAAGTCTCTCTCCCACTCCCGTAGGAAGGAGAATTCCTGCGGTGTTTCCAAATCGGTTAATATAGCATAGAAATATGAGAGTGAATGTTTTAATGTTTTCCCCTTCAAGCATATTTTCTCGAACCCTGTCAATGGTCTGACTTCCGTGTACGTATTTAACTTAGTTCTAATGAAGGTATCTAATTGCATCCTCCTTAACCCCTTCCTTACTGGGCACATAACCCCCTTCCTGCCCAGGCGAAATTTCAGCTTTCAGCACTGTCACGCTTTGAATGACAATTGCGCGGTCGTGCGACGTGGCTCCCAAACAAAATTGACGTCCTTTTTTTCGCACAAATAGAGCTTTCTTTTGGTGGTATTTGATCACCTCGGCGGTTTTTCTTTTTGGCGCTATAAACAAAGATAGAGCGACAATTTTGAAAAAAAAGAAATATTTTTTGATTTTTGCTATAATAAATATCCCCATTTTTTTTTTAAATATTTTTTTCCTCAGTTTAGGCCGATACGTATTCTTCTACATATTTTTGGTAAAAAAAAATCGCAATCAGCGTTTATTGATTGGTTTGCGCAAAAGTTATAGCGTTTACAAAATAGGGGGATAGTTTTAAGGCATTTTTATATATATATTTTTTTTATTAGTAATGGCGGAGATCAGTGATTTTTTTTGTGACTGCGACATTATGGCGGACACATCGGACACTTTTGACACTAATTTGGGACCATTCACATTTATACAGCGAACAGTGCTATAAATATGCACTGATTACTGTATAAATGTGACTGGCAGGGAAGGGGTTAACACTAGGGGGCGAGGAAGGGGTTAAATGTGTGCCCTGGAGTGATTGTTACTGTGTGGGGAGGGGACTGACTGGGGGAGGAGACCGATCTGTGTCCCTATGTACAAGGGACACAGCATCGGTCTCCTCTCCCTGACAGGACATGGATCTGTGTGTTTACACACACAGATCCATGTCCTTGTCTCTGTAACCGCCGATCGCGGGTGCCTGGCGGACATCGCGGCCGCCAGGCACGCGCATCGGCATTGCAGTGAAGCGCCGGGCACGTGCGCGCGCCGCCGGCGGCGCTCGCGCGCCCCCCAGTGGCCAAATAGCGGAGGCCGTATAATAACGGCCTCCCGGCATTTGACAACCACCTTGCGGACGTATATTCTCGTACGGCGGGCGCGAGGTGGTTAAAAAGTCTTAATCTGGTACTATCTCTTTCAATCTCTTTTATTGTCATTAGCCGATTGTTTTTATAGAGAAATTAACAATCCTGCTAATACCTCTTCGATATATTGCTCTAAATCTGGGGTCTTTAAGGCCTGGCTGAAATGCCGGTGTCCCCAGAATCAGGGGTCATCGGACTAGGATACATTGAAATGTTCGTTTTTTTAAATATCTTTTTAATTGCTAATAAGGTGGCACCTATTGTCGGGTGTTTTCTTACTTCCCCTGGTATGTCTGCTTCTGCTATCCAAATCAGACCCTCTAAGGGGATATCAGTCGTTGCCTGCTCCATTTGTATCCATGGTTTCTCTCTTTATTTCTCACACCACTCCACTACTCTAACTAGGTGGGTTGCTTCTTGATATCTTACTGGACCTGGAACCCCAATCCCTCCTTTTCCTTTAGGAAGTGTTAGAATAGTTCTATGTACTCTTGCTGGTTTCCCTGCCCAAATAAATCTCAGGAATCTCCATCTAAGGTCTCTCAGGAAACTTAGGGGGATATTAATTGGCAGCGTCTGTATAAGATACAGAAGCCTTGGCATCACGTTCATCTTTATAATGTTTGTCCTTCCAAAGCAGGTAAAAATGTATTTATCCCATCTCTGGAAGTCTAATTTGATCTGTCTTGCCATTGCTATGTAATTAAGCTCAAATAGCTTAGTCAGGTTCTTAGGTATTTTAGTCCCTAAGTACTATAACTTATATAAGACGCTGTCCATCTAAAATCAAATTGTGTAGAGATCATCTGTAGTAAGGGCGTGTTTGTTTCTATTCCCATTGCCTCTGATTTCCCATAGTTTACTTTAAAATGAGATACTTCACCATATTCACGCAACTCTGCTAGCAGTGAGGGTAAAGATATGTTTGGGGAAGTTACAAAAAATAGGATTTTTATAACAGCTTACCTGTAAAATCCTTTTCTTGGAGTACATCACGGGACACAGAGCGACATAGTCATTACTAATGGGTTATATAGATACCGTCAGGTGCTGGCACTGGCAACTTCCAAAACCGGAAGTACCCTCCCCTATATAAGCCCCTCCCATCCGGGAGCACCTCAGTTTTGTAGCAAAGCAATAAGTGTCCCCAAAGAGGGGCGGGAGCTCTGTGTCCCGTGATGTACTCCAAGAAAAGGATTTTACAGGTAAGCTGTTATAAAAATCCTATTTTCTTTCTCGTACATCACGGGACACAGAGCGACATAGTCATTACTAATGGGATGTCCTAAAGCAATGCCAAATGAGGGGGGGGATACACCATATATAAGCTGAGCGCTATCAGACATGAGGATCTTTTGCGGCCTGCAACACACTGCGCCCAAAGGCGACATCCTCCTGACTTCTAACGTCCACCTGGTAGAACCTAGTAAACGTGTGAACTGAAGACCATGTTGTGGCCTTACAGATTTGAGCCAGGGAGGCCTGGTGATGCACTGCCCATGAAGTTCCAACTGCTCTCGTGGAGTGCGCTCTAACTTTGAACGGAGGCGGTCTCCTTCTCAAGCCATAGGCTTGTATTATGACCTGTCGAATCCACCTGGCTAAAGTAGATTTTGACGCTGCCTGACCCTTTCTGGGGCCTTCCGGCAGAATAAACAAAGTATCCGTTCTGCGAATCTGAGCAGTGGCTTTTAGATAAGCTTTAACTGCTCTTACTACATCCAAAGAATGCAATAACTTTTCCTCTACCGAAGTAGGTTTGGGGAAAAAAGAAGGAAGAACCACATCTTGGTTCAAATGAAACCTCGATACCACCTTAGGAAGAAAGGCTGGCTGAGGACGTAATACTACTCTGTCCTTATGGATAACCAGATATGGCTCTTTACAGGACATAGCTGCTAATTCCGACACTCTTTTAGCCGAACAAATGGCTACTAGAAAAATCAATTTCCTGGTGAGAAGCACCAAGGAAATATGCTGTAATGGTTCAAATGGTTGTTTCTGTAAAATCGACAGAACCAAGTTTAGATCCCATGGACATATGGGAATATTAACCGGAGGACTAATACGCATCACTCCTTGTATAAAGGCTTTGACTAGTGAATGCGAAGCCAAGGGCCTTTGAAAAAATATTGACAAGGCCGAAATCTGACCCTTGATAGTACTCAAGGCAAGCTTCCTATCTACAGCCCATTGTAGGAAGTCCAGAATCCTACCTATTACGTATTTACGTGGATGCCATTTCTTGGCCTCACACCAGGCGATGTACGCCTTCCAGATTCTATAATAGATCTGCCTGGATACCGGCTTCCTGGCATTGATCATGGTAGATACCACAGCATTAGAGAGCCCTCTCTTTTTTAGAATGTGGGCTTCAATAGCCAGGCCGTCAAACCTAGGGCTGGTAAGGAAGGGTGGTATATCGGTCCTTGCGAAAGCAGGTCCGGACGATGTGGGAGGGTCCAAGGACTCCCCACAGACATTTTTACAATCTCCGCGTACCATGCTCTTCGGGGCCACGCTGGAGCCACCAGAATCACTGGTTTCTTTTCTACCCTGATTCTGCGGAGTAATCGAGGTAACAATTGTGGCGGTGGGAATGCATATATCAGCTTGAACTGATCCCAAGGGAACACTAGGGCATCCGAGCCGCAAGCTAGGGGATCCCTTGTCCAAGAGACAAACCTGTCCACTTTTGTGTTGAATCTGGATGCTAGCAGATCTACATCCGGTGTTCCCCACCGCTGACATATTGTCCGGAAAACCTCGGGATGAAGGGACCATTCCCCTGGGCATAATTGTTGGCGACTTAGAAAGTCCGCCTTCCAATTCTCCACTCCTGGAATGAATACCGCAGATATGGCTGGGACATATCTTTCTGCCCATCTCAGGATGTAATTTACTTCCCTTTGGGCTGCACGACTCCTGGTGCCCCCCTGACGATTGATATATGCCACTGCTGTGGCATTGTCTGATTGAATTCTGACAGGGGACCCTTGGAGTTTGGATGTCCATGCTACTAGGGCATACCGAGCTGCTCGTATCTCTAAGAGATTGATGGGCAGGGCCTTTTCCGCATCTGACCATCTGCCCTGGAGAGACCATTGCTCCAGTACTGCTCCCCAGCCTATAAGGCTGGCATCTGTAGTGACCACCTTCCAGGAAATCGGACTGAAGGATTTCCCTCTTTCCAGATTCTGGGGAACCAACCACCAGCGGAGGCTCTTGCGAACGGAAGGGGACAAGGACATTGGTAAGTCCAGAGCCTGAACTTTTTTGTTCCAGGCTGACAGTATGGCCCTTTGCAACTTCCTTGAATGGAATTGACCGTAGGGTACTGCTTCGAATGATGCCACCATTTTTCCCAGCAGCCTCATGCACAGGCGTATGGATGGCTGTCTTTTTGAACCCACTAAGTGGATCAAATCTCTCAAAGACGACCCCTTTTCTTGAGGCAAGAAAATTTTTCTCTGGTCTGAATCCAGCCTTAGCCCCAAGTATTCCAGACTTTTGACTGGTTTTAGGGCTGACTTGTCTCGGTTGATAATCCAACCGTGATATTCCAGATACTTGATTGTCTCGTGAACAACCACTTCTAGTTTTTCCACTGAGTGGTCTATCAGCAACAAGTCGTCTAGATATGCCATTATCGTTACACCTCGTGTTCTTAGATTGGCCAATAATGGGGCCAGAATTTTTGTGAACACTCTTGGTGCTGTGGCCAGACCGAAGGGTAAGGCTCTGAACTGAAAATGGCGCCCTTCTACCGCAAAGCGTAGAAATTTTTGGTGGGCTGGAAAGATGGGAATGTGCAAATAAGCATCTTTGATGTCGATCGAGGCTAACCATTCCTCCCTTTGTAGGGCAGTGGCTACCGATCGGATCGACTCCATCCGGAAAGTCCTGATATGTAGGAATTTGTTTAGCCCTTTTAGATTTAATATGGGCCTCACGTCCCCGTTTGGCTTCGGGACTGTAAAGAGGTTTGAGTAAAACCCGAACCCCCATTCTTCCAGGGGAACCTCTATAATTACTGCTTGGAGCAATAATTGTTCTAGTGCCAACAGGAGGGATCCTCTCTTCTGGGGATCCCTTGGCACGTTTGACCTTATAAAGCGGGAAGGAGGGGAGTTTTTTAACTCCAATTTGTTTCCCAGATTTACTGCGGAGAGCACCCATCTGTCTCGGATCGTGTCCCGCCAGGTCTCTGTGAACAACTGAAGTCTTCCCCCCACCCGATTGGGTGGGGGCAACCCTTCATGCATTTGACTTTGGGGGAGGTTTTGTACCTCTCCTGCTCCAGGGCTTCTTGTTACCCTGCAATTGTCCCTGATTTTTACCTCCGGGATTTGACCGAGGAGGCCGTCGGAACTGTTTCACAGCCGATGTCCTAGGGACTGGAGAAGCAGGCCTCTTAAAAGAGGGACCTCTAACTCTATTTTTAACCGGCAAAAGTGTACTTTTACCGCTGGAAATTCTCTGGATATATTTGTCCAGGTCTTCCCCGAATAAGCGTTCACCATGAAATGGGAAGCTGACCAGCAATTTTTTACAGGGAGCTTCAGCAGACCAGTTTTTGAGCCATAGAAGCCTGCGCATATGTACCACAGACAGCGTAAGGCGGGAGGCCTGATGGATTGAATCCTTTATAGCGTCCACCGCAAAGCATAAGGCTCTAGGTAGATCAGCTAGGGCAAGAGCCTGCTGATCTGGCAAGTCCCTTAAGACCTGTTTCAACTGATCCTTCACTGCTTGGCAGACCCCAATAGCTGCCACTGCTGGTTGTGTCACCAATCCTGCTGTAGAGAAAGCAGATTTTAATAAGGACTCCAATTTTTTATCTATTGGGTCCTTGAACATTTGGACATTATCCACCGGACATGTCAGTGATTTATTCACACAAGAGATGGCTGCGTCCACTGTAGGGACCCTCCATTTTCTGATGAACTTATCCTCCATGGGATAGACCACCGGAAATCTCTTGGGGGGAGTAAATATTTTGTCAGGATGCTCCCAATCCTGGTAAATGAGCCCTTCCAGTAAAGGATGGATCGGAAAGGAACAAACAGTCTGGGGAGCTTTTAGCGACCCCAACGAGGAGACAGAAGTGGATGATGGCTCCGCAAGTGGCATTTTAAATGCTGATCGGACCATATTAGTCAGGGACTGAACCCATAACCTTTCAGCATGTGATGCTGAGAACGGCTCTTCCACTGTTGATTCCTCTACAACCGAATCGACCTCATCCTGATCCCCTTCAGGTAGGTCGATCCCTGTATGGGACTGTTGCTCTGTTAACAGACACTCTGAGGGAGGAGACGGAGATCGGGCGCTTTTCTCCTGTGACAGGGAAGCCGCGATCAATGCTGACAATCTCTCTTCCAGCCCTCCCAGAGCTGAGGAAAAAACCTCCTCTGTTACATACACAGGAGCAGGTGAACTGAGGACAGCCACAGTACCAGGTACTCCTGAGGGTGCTCTACGGTCACTAACCTCTGATTCTTCAGGGGAGACTGGTGCAGCCAAAGCATGCCCAAGATCCTCAGAGCCCGATGGAGACCCCCTATTCCTCCTGGAATTTCTAGTCCCGGAGTTTTTAGACGGCATATTCCTAAGCCACAAAGCTGAGGTATTCCAGCCGAAATACACCAGTTACTGACAATAGTCTAGCATAAATGCTGCTATAAGAAACAGTTGGTGTCTACTAATGTGCCTTTCTAGGGGATGCCTGTATCAACCGCTTGCTGTATGCCTTCTTTAAATGTTGCCAGCTCTGTCTCTGTACTTCATAGCCAGCTCACCACACAAAATTGTGGTTTTTAACATGCTGGGACGCCCGCACATGCGCAGAAGCGCTGCGGCGCGCACAGAGCGTCATCCCCCAGGCTCCGCCCCCTTTCCCGGCTCACCTCTATATATAGAGGCGCGTGCACGCGCACGCGCGCGGCCACGTGCGCCTTCGGCGCTAATTTCGAAAATGGAAACCAGGGACAAGAGCCAGGGCCCCTTTGCCGCAGGCCGGGGGATGGACGAGCATTGCAACATGGCAGAGGAAGCAGTTTCCCATAAGAGAACTCACCATCTGCCTGGACTCGCTCTGATGAGAAGAAACTAGTCCACATGACAAGAAACGTTCCACAGCGGCCTCTAGTGGACAAACACAGGTACCGCAGTCTAATATATTAAATATATATATATATAATTTTTTTTTTTTTTTCTTGACCACCATTAAAAATTATTACATTTTTTTAGCAGTTACAGGCATGCACAGATATTAGCGGGAATACCATTAGGTAACAGACAGAAAGACAAATTAGGCTTGGGGGTCCCCCAATAGAACCAAGTTCCTGGGGGCCCCCACTTACCTGTTCCCCGCCGCAGGACTTTGTTTGGTCCACAAAAGCCCAAACTTCACCTATCACGGCAGGCATTGTAATCAAACCTTCAGGGACCGGGTTCCCAAGGATTCCACTCCCCTGGACCTGTATAGCACCCTGCACAGAAAACATCTTGGTCGTGGGTATGACCAGAGCTCTGGATCCCAGGGTCCAGCTCTCCTAAGAGAAGCATTACAGGCAAAACCTTGCTCTTCTTTGCAAGGCCCGGGTACCGACCGTTTAGCTATGAAGCTTTTTTGGTCGGATCCGGAATAGCTTACTGAGGCCCAAAAGAACCTGTACGCAAGCTCAGTGAAAAACACATGTTTCTTCTTGGCCAACACCTTAGACACTGGCAAAAAACTGAGGTGCTCCCGGATGGGAGGGGCTTATATAGGGGAGGGTACTTCCGGTTTTGGAAGTTGCCAGTGCCAGCACCTGACGGTATCTATATAACCCATTAGTAATGACTATGTCGCTCTGTGTCCCGTGATGTACGAGAAAGAAAAATTAGGTCATCAGCGTAAGCTGCGAGTTTCAGTTCTTCTTTCTCTGTGGTTAGCCCCTTAATGCTCTGATTTGCCCGTATTTTCCTCAAAGGTTCTAATGTCAGAATAAAAATAATGGGCAAAAGTGGGCATGCCTGTCGTGTGCCATTAAAAATAGGGAATGGCTCCGAAATTCTATCTTCTATCTTTACCCTCGCTCTTTTTATAATGTTGATTCTACCAAACCACGTGAAAACTTCCTTGTCCCACCTCTGCAGATCTAGTTTAATCTGTCGTGCTAACGGGGCAAAATTAAGTTCAAATATTCTATTCAGTTTATTTGGTATTTTAGTCACCAGATATCCTATATGGGAGTCTGTCCATCTGAATGCAAAGACGGTGGATAATTGCTGTTGCAGCACTATGCTCATCTCCACCCCTAATGCTTCTGATTTACTATAATTTACCTTGAAGTTGGACAGTCCTCCATATTTGCATACATCCGATAATAGTGGGGGACGGGACAACACTGGAGCGGTTATGAAAAACAGAAGGTCATCCGCATAAGCTGCAAGTTTATGTTCCTTACCTTTTAGTGAGATGCCCCTAATATCTGCGTTAGCCCTTATTGTTCTTAAAAAGGGTTCCAGCGTCAGGATAAAGATAATAGGTGATAGTGGGCAACCCTGCCGTGTTCCGTTGCATATTGAAAAAGGTTCTGACAATATCTCATTTATCTTAACCCTGGCTTTAGGTAAGGAATATAGACTCATGACCCAGTTTTGCATCCCCTCCCCCAGTCCTATATGTTGCATAGTAGCTCTCAAGAAGTTCCAGTCTACCCTATCAAAATGCTTTTTCTGCATCTGTAGATATGAGCACTAAGGGTTTCTGATAGACTTGTGAGAAATATATGGCACTTAGAACCCATTGCGTATTTTCTCTACCTTCTTTCTCTGGGGTAAACCCCACTTGGTCCGGGCATATTAAGGAGTTGATATACGGTAATAATCGATTTTCCAGTATTTTCGTGAGAATCTTTAAATCTACACTTAACAGCGAAATTGGGCGATAACTCGAGCATTGTGTTGGATCTTTCCCTTCTTTGGGTATCAGTGCTATATGTGCCATTAATGTTTCTACAGGCATCTTTTGTCCTTCTCGTATTGAATTAAAAGCATCCAAAAATCTTGGCATCAGTTTTTCAGTGTAAGTCTTATAATATAGTAGAGTAAACCCATCCGGGCCGGGGGCCTTGCCTGGTTTTCGTGTTTTAAGGGCATCTGAAAATTCTTCTGCTGTAATTGGCCCGTCTATATCCTCCACTCTCTCCTCTGGCAGTCTGGGCATTTCTGAAGCCGCTATATATTCCTTAGCCCCACCCTCTCTATTGGGTATCTTTGATGTCCTTTGTTGGTCTCCTAACTGATATAGACTCACATAGTAGTCTCTAAATGCCTTAGCGATTTCCTGTGAAGAGTTAACTAGGACATCTCCCTGGGTTTTAATACGGTCAATATGATTTCGTGCCCTCGCCTCTCTGAGCGCGTTAGCTAGCATCCTGCTCTGTTTATTTCCGTATTCATAAAAAGCTTGTTTACACCGTTTTATTGAGGCTTTGGCTTTATCCATTAATAGTGAATTCAGTTCCTCCCGTAAGCGCAAAAGTTTCTCCTCTGTAATGCCTGAGATTTTAGTTAACCCTTTCACCAGTGATCACTGTAAAGTGTTACGGGTAACGCTGGTTAGTTAGTTTGCTTTTTATAGTGTCAGGGCACCCGCGGTTTATTACCCAATAAAGGTTTAACCCTCTGAACGCCCGGCGGGTGATATTAGTAAGATTTTGGCATCAGATAGGGTCTGCGTTGCCCAAGGCAGCGTCAGGTTAGTGCCAGTAGCGCTAACACCCACACACACAGCATACACCTCCCTTAGTGGTATAGTATCTGAACAGATCAATATCTGATCTGATCAGATCTATACTAGCGTCCCCAGCAGTTTAGGGTTCCCAAAAACGCATTGTTAGCGGGATCAGCCCAGATACCTGCTAGCACATTCATTTTGCCCCTCTGCCCAGCCCAGCCCACCCTGTGAATCTTACTAGTGTACCAGTAAATTTAGAGCCCAAAATGACAAATCGAAGGTACACTAATGAAGAGGGCTACACGTTTCTGAGCATGACAGATAGTCACTCATCTGTCAGATTCAGGCTCAGAATACGATCCTGTAGACAACAGCGGCTCCATGACATATAGCACCGACGATGAAGTTGTGGTCCCTGCCAAGGTCAGGCGTACCCGACCCCATTCTTTTTCTTCTGTTGTTGAGGTGCAAGAACCACAGGGCTCTCATATGGAGCAGAGAAGTACTAGTGCCACTCATCCTCTGGTGAACTGGCAAGCACCAGTGGCCTAGTATACCCTGGTCGTACATCCAGCACTGCAGTAACACTTGGTGATGTGGCGAGTCCCATAAGTGCAGTTCAAGCTGGCGAGGTGGCAAGCACAAGTAGTGTCCCGCTGCCACCAAGAAGAAGACAAAGACAGGCCCGTCGTGCCCATAGTGTCCTTCCTGCAGAATTCGCCAATCCTGATTGGATGCCCACCACTTCTGCAGCACCTGTACTTCCCCCATTCACTGGCCAACCCGGAATTCAGGTGGAAACAGTTGATTTTACGGTACTTGATTTTTATTCACTGTTTTTCACGGAAGATCTCTATAGATCTATTGTGGACCAAACTAATTTGTATGCTGGTCAATACATCGCCGCTAATCCCCAGTCCTCCCTTGCCAGAGAATGGAAACCAATTACGGTTTCCGAATTAAAGACCTTTCTGGGCCTTTCCCTCGACATGGGCATAGTTAAATTGAGTGAGCTGCGGTTATATTGGTCCATTAACCCAGCTTACTATGTGCCCGTGTTCTCTGCCTCCATGGCCAGGGCACTATACGAGCAGATCTTGCGGTTCATGCATTTCAACAACAATGAACTTTGTCGGCCCCTCATAAACCACTTCAACTAACGTTTTGCAGCCTTGTATACTCTCCATCAAGTTGTCTGCATTGACGAGTCCCTCATTAAATTTTCTGGCCACTTGTCTTTCAAACAGTACCTTCCCAGCAAGCGTGCCAGATATGGGGTCAAGATGTATAAGCTCTGTGACAGGGCCACAGGCTATACATGTAGTTTTATGGATTATGAGGGAAAAGATAGTCACGTAGAGCCGGAGAACTGCCCAGATTACATAGGGAGCGCTGGCAAGATAGTGTGAAACTTGGTGTCGCCCTTATTCGGAAAGGGGTACCACTTGTATGTGGACAATTATTACACGAGCGTGCCACTCTTTAGTCACTTGTTTGATCATCAAATTGGCGCATGTGGCACCGTGCGAACTAATCACTGGGGCTTACCCCAGTGGCTTGTAGATTCCCGTCTTAGGCTGGGGGAGAGAGCCTGCTCAAGGTGTAGTAATTTGCTTGCTGTGAAGTGGAGGGATAATAAGAATGTTTTCGTTCTTTCCTCCCTTCACGCAGACACGACAGTCCAAATTCGTACGGCGACTGGTGTTGTGGAGAAACCCCTCTATGTCCACGAATATAACCAAAATATGGGAGGGGTGGACCTCAACGACCAGTTGTTGGCGCCGTACCTAGTTGCCCGTAAGGCCAGACGCTGGTAAAAAAAAGTGTCTGTATATTTATTTCAAATGGCTTTGCTGAATGCTTTTGTGCTTTACAGAGCTTCAGGGCGGACTGGATCTTTCTGTAAATTCCAGGGAGATATTGTCCTAGCCCTCCTGTATCCAGGCAGTGCTGCACTTCACCATCCCCAACCAAATGCAGTAAGCCGGCTGCATGAGAGGCATTTTCTGTATGCCCTCCAGATTACCCCTACCCAACGAGCCCCCCAAAGAAAATGTTGTGTCTGTAGAAAGCGTGGATTTAGGCGTGACACCCGTTATTATTGTCCACGCTGTCCTGACAATCCTGGTCTTTGCATTGGTGAATGTTTTGAACGCTACCACACACTAGTGCAGTATAAGCGTAGGGTACAGCATTTCACAGACTAGGACACACTTACACAGGGTCTCCCAAGATGCCATCGCATTTTGAGAGACTTAAACCTGGAACCGAACAGTTGAACAGTTACAGTTAGTTACAAAAAAAAGTGTTAAAAAAAAAGTAAAAAATAAAACGCCAAAAAAATATAAAATAAAAAAAACGAAAATAGTTGTCGTTTTATTGTTCTCTCCCTCTCCATTCTCTCTCTATTGTTCTGCTCTTTTTTACTGTATTCTATTCTGCAATATTTTATTGTTATTATGTTTTATCATGCTTGCTTTTCAGGTATGTAATTTTTTTATACTTTACTGTTTACTGTGTTTTATTGTTAACCATTTTTTTGTTTTCAGGTACGCCATTCAGCTGCAGCGCGGATTTATTTATCTTGACAGCAACAGCGTTTGCTCCAACGATACATAAAGCCGTGACTCCAGTGCTGTAGGAGGTGATTTCACCACCACAGTTAAAAAAAAGAGCATATATGCCGAAGCATGGGGGCAGCAGGGGCGGAGGAGCAATTTTCTCCCAATTTTCTCCTAATGCGACGTACATTCGGTCGAAATTCCGACGGAGGCTTGCCCGTGGAAAAGTCCGACCGTGTGTACGCGGCATAACTTTTGCGGGAGGATGCCCCCATTCTTCGGCATATATATATTTTAGGCACAGGTTGCGTTAATAAAAAAATTTTACTATGTTTTTTTTGGTATTTGCTTTGCAGGTATAGTATGGTAAGGTCTTACTGTTATACTGTAATGTTACTTTGTTTTAATGTTAACCATCATTTGCTTATCAGGTACGCCATTCAGTTGCAGCGCGGATTTATTTATCTTGACAGCAACAGCGTTTGCTCCCACGATACATAAAAGCCGTGACTCCAATGCTGTAGGAGGTGATTTCACCACCACAGTTAAAAAAAAAAGCATATATGCCGAAACATGGGGGTGGAGGAGCGATTTGCTCCTAATGCGGCGTACATATGGTTGAAATTCCGACGGAGGCTTGCCCGTGGAAAAGTCCGACCGTGTGTACGCGGCATAACTTTTGCGGGAGGATGCCCCCATGCTTCGGCATATATAAATGGTGCATTTATGCCCATCATTGGAAGTGGGTGGATGAAGGGAGGTATTCTAATGGTGGGCATACCCACCGATCAATATCTTTTTTTTGTTCAGCCAACAGGCTGCATGAAAAAAAAGATTACAATACATGCCCAACAAGGACCAGCAACGTACTGGTATGTTGCTGGACTTTGAATGGTTATACCAGAATGATGCCTGCGGGTTTAGGTATCATCTTGATATCAATCTTTTCAGCCAGCGGTCGGGTTTCATGTAAAAGCAATCCTAGCAGCTAATTAGCCTCTAGACTGCTTTTACAAGCAGTGGGAGGGAACCCTCCCACTGTCTTCCATGCTTTTTCTGGCTCTCCTGTCCCAACAGGGAACCTGAGAATGCAGCCGGTGGTTCCGCCAGCTGACCATAGAGCTGATAAGAGACCAGAACGGCTCCAATCATCTCTATGGCCTAAGAAACCGGAAGCTACGAGCATTTCATGACTTCGATTTTGCCAGATATAAACAGCACCATTGGGAAATTGGGAAAGCATTTTATCTCACCGATCTTGGTGTGGTCAGATGCTTTGAGGGCAGAGGAGAGATCTAGGGTCTAATAGACCCCAATTTTTTCAAAAGAGTACCTGTCACTACCTTTTGCTATCATAGGGGATATTTACATTCCCTGAGATAACAATAAAAATGCACAAAAAAAAATGGAAGGAACAGTTTAAAAATAAAATAAAAAATCAACCTGCCCCCCCTGCTCTTGCGCAAAGGCGAATGCAAGCATTGGTCTGGTGTCATATGTAAACAGCAATTGCACCATGCATATGAGGTATCACCGCTAAGGTCAGATCGAGGGCAGTAATTTTAGCAGTAGACCTCCTCTGTAAATTTAAAGTGGTAACCTGTAAAGGCTTTTAAAGGCTTTTAAAAATGTATGTAGTTTGTCGCCACTGTGCGTTTGTGCGCAATTTTAAAGCATGTCGTGTTTGGTATCCATGTACTCGGCCTAAGATCATCTTTTTTATTTCATCAAACATTTGAGCAATATAGTGTGTTTTAGTGCATTAAAATTAAAGTGTAAAAAATTCAACACCCACCATTTTAATCTGTAGGGCCTTTGCTTTAAAAATATATATAATTTTTGGGGGTTCAACGTAATTTTCTTGCAAAAAAAAATGTAAACAAAAAGTGTCAGAAAGGGCTTTGTCTTCAAGTGGTTAGAAGAGTGGATGATGTGTGGCAAAAGCTTCTAAATGTTGTGCATAAAATGCCAGGACAGTTCAAAACCCCCCACAAATGACCCCATTTTGGAAAGTAGACACCCCAAGCTATTTGCTGAGAGGCATGTTGAGTCCATGGAATATTTTATATTTTGATACAAGTTGCAGGAAAAAGACAAAAAAAGTATTTTTATTTTTTGCACAGTTGTCACTAAATGATATATTGCTCAAACATGCCATGGGCATATGTGGAATTACACACCAAAATACATTCTGTTGCTTCTCCTGAGTACGGGGACACCACATGTGTGAGACTTTTTGGCAGTGTACGGGACCCCAAAAACCAAGCACCGCCTTCAGGCTTTCTATGGGTGTAGATTTTTGATTTCACTCCTCACTGCCTATCACAGTTTCGGAGGCCATGGAAGGCCAAGATGGCACAAAACCCCCCAAATGACCCCATTTTGGAAAGTAAACACCCCAAGCTATTTGAGAGATATGGTGAGTATTTTGCAGATCTCGCTTTTTGTCACAAAGTTTTGAAAATTTAAAAAAGAAAAAAAAATGTTTTTTTTTCTTTCTTCATTTTCAAAAACAAATGAGAGCTGTAAAATACTCACCATGCCTCTCAGCTAATAGCTTGGGGTGTCTACTTTCCAAAATGGGGTCATTTGGGGGGGGGGTTTGTGCTATCTTGGCATTTTATGGCCTTCGAAACTGTGATACAGTAGGTAGTGAGGAGTGAAATCAAAAATTTACGCCTCTAGAAATGCTGAAGGCGGTGATTGGTTTTGGGGCCCCGTACGCGGCTATGCTCCCAAAAAGTCCCACGCATGGGGTATCCCCGTACTCAGGAGAAGCAGCAGAATGTATTTTTGGGGTGTAATTCCACATATGCCCTTGTCGTTCTCCCGCAACTTATGGCAATATATAAAATATTTCAAGGACTCAACATTCCTCTCAGCAAATAGCTTGGGGTGTCTACTTTCCAAAATAGGGTCATTTGGGGAGGGGGGGGGGGTTTGTGCCATCTTGGCATTTTATGGCCTTCAAAACTGTGATAGGTAGTGAGGAGTGAAATCAAAACTTTACGCCCTTAGAAATGCTGAAGGCGATGCTTGGTTTTCGGGGCCTTCAAAACTGTGATAGGTAGTGATAGGTAGTAAGGAGTGAAATCAAAAAGTCCCACATATGTGGTATCCCCGTACTCAGGAGAAACAGCAGAATGTATTTTGGGGTGTAATTCCACATATTCTCATGGCATGTTAGAGCAATATATCATTTAGTGACAACTTTGTGCAAAAAAAAAAGTTTGTAATTTTCCCGCAACTTGTGGCAAAATATAAAATATTCCATGGACTCAACATGCCTCTCGGCAAATAGCTTGGGCTGTCTACTTTCCAAAATGTGGTCATTTGTGGGGGTTTTGTGCTATTTTGGCATTTTATGGCCTTCAAAACTGTGATAGGTAGTGAGGTGAAATCAAAAATTTGCACCCTTATAAATCCTGAAGGCGTTGCTTGGTTTTTGGGGCTCCGTACGCTGCTAGGCTCCCAAAAAGTCCCACACATGTGGTATTCCCGTACTCAGAAGAAGCAGCAAAATGCATTTTAGGGTGCAATTCCACATATAACCATGGCATGTGTGAGCACTATATCATTTAGTGACAACTTTTTGTAAAAAAAATGTTTTTTTCATTATTAAATCACTTGGGATGTGTAAATTCCAGAAAATGTACCCTAGTTTGTAGACGCTATAACTTTTGCGCAAACCAATAAATATACGCTTATTGCCATTTTTTTTTACCAAAGACATGTGGCTGAATACACTTTGGCCTAAATGTATGACTAAAATTTAGTTTTTATTAGATTTTTCTTATAACAAAAAATAGAAAATATATAATTATTTTTCCCAAATTTTCTGTATTTTTCCGTTTTATATGGCAAAAAATTAAAATCGCAGAGGCAATCAAATACCATCAAAAGAAAGCTCTATTTGTGGGAAAAAAAGGACGCAAATCTCGTTTGGGTACAACACTGCATGACCGTGCAATTGTAAGTTAAAGCAGCACAGTGCTAAATTGTAAAAAGACCTCCGGTCTTTAAGCTGACAAATGGTCCGGGGCTGAAGTGGGTAAATTTGCTGTCCCCTCAAAATAACTCAACACACAGCCATTAATGTCTAAACCGCTGGCAACTAAAGTGAGTACACCCCTCAGTGAAAATGTCCAAATTGGGCCCAAGTATCCATGTTCCCTCCCCGGTGCCATGTGACTCGTTAATGTTACAAGGTTTCAGGTGTGAATGGGAAGCAGGTGTGCTAGATTTGGTGTTTTCGCTCTCACTCTCTCATACTGGTCACTGGAAGTTCAACATGGCACCTCATGGCAAAGAACTCTCTGAGGATCTGAAAAAAAGAATTGTTGCTCTACATAAAGATGGCCTATGCTAAAAGAAGATTGCCAAGACACTAAAACTGAGCTGTCAGCATGGTGGCCAAGACCTTGCGGTTTAACAGGACAGGTTCCACTCAGAACAGGCCTCGCCATGGTCGACCAAAGAAGTTGAGTGCATGTGCTCAGCGTCATATATCTAGAAATTGTCTTTGGGAAAAAAGGTATGAGTCAGCCTGTCAGTGCTCAGACCATACACCGCACACTGAATCAAATTGGTCTGCATGGCTGTCGTCCCAGAAGGAAGCCTCTTCTAAAGATGATGCACAAGAAAGCCTGCAAACAGTCTGCTGAAGACAAGCAGACTAAGGACATGGATTACTGGAACCATGTCCTGTGGTCTGATGAGACCAAGATAAACTTATTTGGTTCAGATGGTGTCAATCGTGTGTGGCGGCAACCAGGTGAGGAGTACAAAGACAAATGTGTCTTGCCTACAGTCAAGCATGGTGATGGGAGTGTCATTATTTGGGGCTGCATGAGTTCTGCCAGCACTGGGGAGCTACAGTTCATTGAGGGGACCATGAATGCCAACATGTACTGTGACATACTAAAGCAGAGCATGATCCCCTCCCTTCGGAGACTGGGCCGCAGGGCAGTATTCCAACATAACGACCCCAAACAAACCTCCAAGATGACCACTGCCTTGCTAAAGAAGCTGAGGGTAAAGGTGATGGACTGGCTAAGTACGTCTCCAGACCTAAACCCTATTGAGCATCTGTGGGGCATCCTCAAACGAAAGGTGGAGGAGTGCAAGGTCTCTAACATCCACCAGCTCCGTGATGTCATCATGGAGGAGTGGAAGAGGACTCCAGTGGCAACCTGTGAAGCTTTGGTAAACTCCATGCCCAAGAGGCTTAAGGCAGTGCAGGAAAATAATGGTGGCCACAAAAAATATTGAAACTTTGGGCCCAATTTGGACATTTTCACTTAGGGGTGTACTCACTTTTGTTGCCAGCGGTTTAGACATTAATGGCTGTGTGTTGAGTTATTTTGAGGGGACAGCAAATTTACACTGTTATACAAGCTGTATTCTCACTACTTTACATTGTAGAAACGTGTAATTTCTTTAGTGTTGTCACATGAAAAGATATAATAAAATATTTACAAAAATGTGTGGGGTGTACTCACTTTTGTGAGAAACTGTAAGTAGGTACAAAAATTACAAGGAGGTTACCACCACCCTCCTAAATTAACAATTGTCAGAAATATGTAGCATGGTATTAATACCTTCTTTCTGAAAATTTCGAAAATTCTGAATCTGCCTCTGATGCTTTCTGTCCCAGTGACCTGGAGTAAGTATGCATACAGTGAAACCAGAACTTCACGAAAATATTGGGGTTGATTTACTAAAACCAAAGAGTGCAAAATCTAGTTACAACTGTGCATGGTAGCCAATCAGCTTCTAACTTCAGCTTGTTCAATTAAAGTGGTTGTTAACCCTTACAGACCACTTTATGCTACAGGTAAGCCTATACTAAGGCTTACTTGTAGCTACCCAGGATATCTCCTAAACCTGTACGGTTTAGGAGATATCCCTTGTATTTGCATGTGCCGATGTAATCAAGACATGCGCACTGAAGCAATGGCGAATGCGCGGGAGTGATGTCATCGCGGCTCTGGTTAATCACAGCCCCGGAGCCACGATACCTGGAAGTAACTCCAGGACAACATGTTGCGGGCCGGTGCTATGTCGGGCACCGCAGCGGGGGCTTTGATCCCAGATAAGTATTACATAATGAGCTAGTATGCTATGCTTACTAAGGAAAAGCGTGAAAAGATAGCTCAAAAATAGAGATACCTGGGGGTCGGACTTTGAAGGCAAGGACACATAAGATAAACAAAAAAATATTTTATTTATAAAAGACAAGACAGAAACTATAATAGAGTAGATTAAAACACTGTATACGAGATGATTGTACAGATGTGGTCCCTGTGTGCGTCTACGCGTTTCGCCGTGAGGCTTCTTCAGGACGAACAGTGATAGTAGGTAAACACGCCTTACTATCTGTAATACAACATATTCCATGAAAAAACATGTGTATACATAATCAAAAAAAACAACATATAGTGAGCATAAAAAAGAAGGATTTTATCTAAAATGTGCTCAACAGACAGGTGGTCATAGCAAGTAGGACTCTCATAAATACCTTGGGAGCAGGAGGGTATAATATATATTATCCCTTGATCAAAAAGTTTTTTTGTATATATTATTTTATAAGCAGGCCCAGAACCGTTGTAGTGAGCGCGGAAACAATTCACATCTGCAGATACAAATAGTAGTAAATAGCCCTCAGTAAAGAATATATATATATACAAAAAAGAATAACAGATATAGCTCATAGAGCTTAGATCATATCTATATTTGATTAAATATAATAGCGTAAACAGCAAATACCTCGCAGAAAAACAGGATGAAATTTCAGGTGCTTCTTAGAGCAAAAGGCAGCTAGAGACGAAAACCTCAAGACTCAGCGTACCAGCTGAAATAGCAGCTAAGACATGAAAATAATACATAAATCAATAGATGAGCAGCTATCCATTAAGTGCTATATGCAAGGAATACGTAGGAAGTACTTACTCTGTATGCAGAAAAAGACTGCATGGGGACACCAGTGAGCAAAATTGAGGCTAACAAAATAATGCAGCCAAGCATGTATGGGAAACAAGTAGATCCCTTAGATCCAGCCAGAATTGTAAGCAGAAAGTAGATCAAGCCCTCTAGAAAGATATAAGTAAATATGTACTATGACTAAAGAGAATACACAGTCAGAGATTTATACAGAGCAATGGCTGCAGTTTGCTAGATGTATACTTACAGTGGCCACAGATAGTATAACACGCAGATGTCCCCAGGAGACAGCAGGATGCTGTACACATCCCCTGGGGCAGAAGACATCATTTAAATAGCCTCAAAACGCCCGCAAAAGTAAAATCGCGGCACCGGGTGATGACATAATAGGCAAGCGCCGTGAAAATGTCAGTGGGTAATGTGCCAGAAAGAAAAATGGCGATCCGAGTTATCGCGCATGCCCACTAGCGCCGCGGGGCCGAAATAAGCACTGGTTAGCTAAGATGACAGAACAAAAGCGGGTGGTCATCCATCTGAAATGTAAGAGGAAGCTGGTAATGCTGTTAGCTGCCCGAGGTCGCCCCCGAGTGGTCAGAAAGTATAGAAAATCATATTAGACCAAGCAGAATAAATAAATAAATCAACACATTTGGCTGACCATGGAGGTCTCCCCCCAGTGGTCAAAAAACAGAATTACGCCGGAAAAAGAATAAGTGTAAAATGAATGTGATATAACACAGAAAAAAAAAAGAGAGCAGCTGAATGTTAAGCATGTCAACGGACATATTGTGATAAAAGATATGCATGAGGCTAAACAAGCGTTGACCAAAAGTCTGTAGAGTATTAGACGAGCAAGACAGAAAATTCCTTCTTAACATTTAAAATAACAATACATAGAACTGTCTATGCAATCAGGTAAGTATTTAGATTGTCTATCAGTACTCCAAATCAGGAGTTAAAGTATGTGTTCAGGTAAATGAATTCATATATACACTATCCAGTAATGTCCTAGTATAATTAATTTATATTATATAATAAATTAATGAAGTATGGTAAGAATATACCAGAGATTGGGTTTTATTATCCCCCAGTACATAGCTATTCACAGGGCTATATACTAATCCCTATAATGGGTATTATGTAAGAGAGATTGTTATGGCAAAGCAGTGGTATCTATATAAAATAGAACAATGCGTAACAAGAAAAGGGAACAGTCATGTCAGGAAATAAAACAAAATAAAACAAAACACAACAGGAACAAAGTAGATGTAGCACTATATCTGAATAGGCAAGCTATCGAACAAGTCATGGTTTATAGGAACGGTTTGAAACTGAGCATATCGTTCATACCAGGGTGAACAGTAGCTCGTAGATTATATACCCATTTGGTTTCGCACTGCAATACCCGTTGGTCAAAGTTTCCACCTCGAGGGTCTTCATAGACTCGGTCGAGGGCGGCAAATTTGAACACAAGTGGCTCGTACTTGTGTCTGAACGCTACATGGTGGCCCATAGTGGTGTTTAGTAAGCCATTTGTTGCATAGTAGACATGGTCCTTCATTCTCTTCCAAAATGAACGTATTGTTTTGCCAATATAAAAGGATCCACATCCACATAATATAATGTAGATGATTCCACGTGTTTGACAGGTGATATGATGTCTAATTTTGTGGATCTGACCATCGGGGAGAGAGAATGAAGGACCTTCCACCAGCAGGTTACAATAATCACACTGGCCGCATTTAAATAGGCCACATGGTTCATGAGATTTTGCCTCACGTCTGCAGTAATTACTTGAAACTAAACGGTCCCTGATGGATTGGGATCGTCTGAAAGTAATTTCAGGGTTGGTGCCTATATATTTACTGAGAGTGGGGTCAGCAGATAAAATAGACCAGTATTTCTGCATGATCATGCGAATTGTTGAATGTTGATCGAAGTAGGTCGTAATAAACCTCACTGTTTTAGACATAGGTTTTTTCGGGGCGCTGGCCAGGATGCTGTTTCGAGATCTGCCAGTGGCTTTATTAAAAGCCTTCTTAAGGCAGTTTTTGCTATAGCCTCGAATCTGGAGGCGTTCGTAAAGTAACTTGGCCTCTTTTCTAAATACAACTTCATCCGAGCAATTCCGCCTAAGTCGGAGATATTGCCCGAATGGGATGCTCTGAATCAAGGCTGTAGGATGGGCACTAGCCGCGTGCAAGATGGTATTGCCGGCTGTGGGTTTGCGATACAGGGAAGTATTAAGCATACCATTCTCAGATATATAGATGAAGATATCTAGATAGACAATCCTGATAGGACTGAATGTCATGGTGAACTTGAGGTTGTATTTGTTGTGGCTGAGCTTGTGCATGAAATCCTGTAAGGTTTCCTTTGATCCCGCCCATATAAGGAGTACATCGTCAATATAACGAAACCATCTTAATACATGGGTCAGGAGGGGACAGTTTTCCTCATTGGAAAATAGATCTCGTTCCCACCCCCCCAGGTACAGGTTCGCGTATGAGGGCGCGCAACATGTGCCCATAGCGACCCCCTGTACCTGGAGGAAGTGGGACCCGTCAAAGGAAAACACATTTTTGGTCAGGATATGGCTCAACAGGCAGAGTATGAAATCATTTAGATTATGCGACTTGGGACCGCGCTCTCTAAGAAATTTGTTTACCACTTCCAATCCACCATCAGGCACCAAATTATTGAGACAGCCCAAACTTTCACAAGACCAAGTAGTATGCCCCATGGTGGGGCTATTCCTAAGGATCACAAATGACTTATTGATCACTATTTCCCTCGGATTCCACGTACTTGTAATGATAAGGACGCTCGACCAATTCCCCCCCCCCTTACAAATATGAACTCACAATTACCTTCCTGTTCACCGGCTATGCCTAACACAGAGGCTCTAGAGTCGCAGACTAGTCCTTCACATCTTGAGGTGATTAACCTCTCTACATATATCCTAAGTAAAACAGAATTAGAAGTTCTAGGCTTTGGTCTGAGCTTCTGTCCTAACGCTTCGGCAAATAAATTCACGCTTATAAAAGATCTATATCTCTTTGCTAGAAAGCTCACATACAAATTCATGTTTGACAGCGAACGACAGAAAAAACAGATAGAACTGTCAAACCAAGAAATTTGGAAAGACTTCACAGTTGCGGACTTTAGAGCACTTAAAAATCTTGTGTTACTGTTGGATGAAAGTGAAGGTACTGACCAACAGGAGGACACCCTAGAAACAGACGTTGAATTAGGCCGACGCAATCAGGCCATACAGTTTGAAAACGACATGAAGGCCCTCAGTACAGCGGTCAAAAAGAAATCTACCAAATTTCCATCTCTGCACACAAACTCCAATATCTGGGCCTTTCTGACCCAGACGATTGCGGACCTAGAAGCCACACCCCTACATCTGTCCAGTAATCCAAACCTTAATTACCAACAGAGACAAGCTTTGAAAGGATTGAGTGACAACCATAGTTTGGTGATCAAACCCTCGGACAAGGGCGGGAATGTGGTAGTCATGAACGATTTAGACTATCGTAATATGTGCTGGGATATCCTCAAGAACCGTGATTGGTATAGACCGATATCTGAGGATATTGTTACCAAATTTAACCAACAGTACAATGACACCATACAGTCCGCCCTTGCCGATGGTTTGATCACCAAAGACATATTTGATGGAATCCAGGTGCCTTACCCTAGAACCCCGACCTTCTATTCCCTACCTAAGACCCATAAAAATGTACATCATCCGCCTGGGCGCCCGATAGTGTCAGGGATAGGCTCCAAGACCGAGAGAGCAAGTATACTCGTGAATGAATACCTGCAACCACATGTGACTACCTTACCTTCTTTCGTTCAGGACACTCCGGACCTTTTAAGAAGTTTAGATGGCCTCAGTGTTCCTCCAGGATGCCTCCTTGTCTCTATTGACGTAGAGGCTTTATACTCATCCATTCCACACACACATGGATTGGAAGTGGTAAACAAATTTCTTAGAGAGCGCGGTCCCAAGTCGCATAATCTAAATGATTTCATACTCTGCCTGTTGAGCCATATCCTGACCAAAAATGTGTTTTCCTTTGACGGGTCCCACTTCCTCCAGGTACAGGGGGTCGCTATGGGCACATGTTGCGCGCCCTCATACGCGAACCTGTACCTGGGGGGGTGGGAACGAGATCTATTTTCCAATGAGGAAAACTGTCCCCTCCTGACCCATGTATTAAGATGGTTTCGTTATATTGACGATGTACTCCTTATATGGGCGGGATCAAAGGAAACCTTACAGGATTTCATGCACAAGCTCAGCCACAACAAATACAACCTCAAGTTCACCATGACATTCAGTCCTATCAGGATTGCCTATCTAGATATCTTCATCTATATATCTGAGAATGGTATGCTTAATACTTCCCTGTATCGCAAACCCACAGCCGGCAATACCATCTTGCACGCGGCTAGTGCCCATCCTACAGCCTTGATTCAGAGCATCCCATTCGGGCAATATCTCCGACTTAGGCGGAATTGCTCGGATGAAGTTGTATTTAGAAAAGAGGCCAAGTTACTTTACGAACGCCTCCAGATTCGAGGCTATAGCAAAAACTGCCTTAAGAAGGCTTTTAATAAAGCCACTGGCAGATCTCGAAACAGCATCCTGGCCAGGGCCCCGAAAAAACCTATGTCTAAAACAGTGAGGTTTATTACGACCTACTTCGATCAACATTCAACAATTCGCATGATCATGCAGAAATACTGGTCTATTTTATCTGCTGACCCCACTCTCAGTAAATATATAGGCACCAACCCTGAAATTACTTTCAGACGATCCCAATCCATCAGGGACCGTTTAGTTTCAAGTAATTACTGCAGACGTGAGGCAAAATCTCATGAACCATGTGGCCTATTTAAATGCGGCCAGTGTGATTATTGTAACCTGCTGGTGGAAGGTCCTTCATTCTCTCTCCCCAATGGTCAGATCCACAAAATTAGACATCATATCACCTGTCAAACACGTGGAATCATCTACATTATATTATGTGGATGTGGATCCTTTTATATTGGCAAAACAATACGTCCATTTTGGAAGAGAATGAAGGACCATGTCTACTATGCAACAAATGGCTTACTAAACACCACTATGGGCCACCATGTAGCGTTCAGACACAAGTACGAGCCACTTGTGTTCAAATTTGCCGCCCTCGACCGAGTCTATGAAGACCCTCGAGGTGGAAACTTTGACCAACGGGTATTGCAGTGCGAAACCAAATGGGTATATAATCTACGAGCTACTGTTCACCCTGGTATGAACGATATGCTCAGTTTCAAACCGTTCCTATAAACCATGACTTGTTCGATAGCTTGCCTATTCAGATATAGTGCTACATCTACTTTGTTCCTGTTGTGTTTTGTTTTATTTTGTTTTATTTCCTGACATGACTGTTCCCTTTTCTTGTTACGCATTGTTCTATTTTATATAGATACCACTGCTTTGCCATAACAATCTCTCTTACATAATACCCATTATAGGGATTAGTATATAGCCCTGTGAATAGCTATGTACTGGGGGATAATAAAACCCAATCTCTGGTATATTCTTACCATACTTCATTAATTTATTATATAATATAAATTAATTATACTAGGACATTACTGGATAGTGTATATATGAATTCATTTACCTGAACACATACTTTAACTCCTGATTTGGAGTACTGATAGACAATCTAAATACTTACCTGATTGCATAGACAGTTCTATGTATTGTTATTTTAAATGTTAAGAAGGAATTTTCTGTCTTGCTCGTCTAATACTCTACAGACTTTTGGTCAACGCTTGTTTAGCCTCATGCATATCTTTTATCACAATATGTCCGTTGACATGCTTAACATTCAGCTGCTCTCTTTTTTTTTTCTGTGTTATATCACATTCATTTTACACTTATTCTTTTTCCGGCGTAATTCTGTTTTTTGACCACTGGGGGAGACCTCCATGGTCAGCCAAATGTGTTGATTTATTTATTTATTCTGCTTGGTCTAATATGATTTTCTATACTTTCTGACCACTCGGGGGCGACCTCGGGCAGCTAACAGCATTACCAGCTTCCTCTTACATTTCAGATGGATGACCACCCGCTTTTGTTCTGTCATCTTAGCTAACCAGTGCTTATTTCGGCCCCGCGGCGCTAGTGGGCATGCGCGATAACTCGGATCGCCATTTTTCTTTCTGGCACATTACCCACTGACATTTTCACGGCGCTTGCCTATTATGTCATCACCCGGTGCCGCGATTTTACTTTCGCGGGCGTT
Organism: Rana muscosa; assembly: GCA_029206835.1. Taxonomy (NCBI): domain Eukaryota; kingdom Metazoa; phylum Chordata; class Amphibia; order Anura; family Ranidae; genus Rana; species Rana muscosa. The sequence continues at coordinate 1,003,387,428 of CM055122.1, read as the reverse complement.
TTGAGGCTATTTAAATGATGTCTTCTGCCCCAGGGGATGTGTACAGCATCCTGCTGTCTCCTGGGGACATCTGCGTGTTATACTATCTGTGGCCACTGTAAGTATACATCTAGCAAACTGCAGCCATTGCTCTGTATAAATCTCTGACTGTGTATTCTCTTTAGTCATAGTACATATTTACTTATATCTTTCTAGAGGGCTTGATCTACTTTCTGCTTACAATTCTGGCTGGATCTAAGGGATCTACTTGTTTCCCATACATGCTTGGCTGCATTATTTTGTTAGCCTCAATTTTGCTCACTGGTGTCCCCATGCAGTCTTTTTCTGCATACAGAGTAAGTACTTCCTACGTATTCCTTGCATATAGCACTTAATGGATAGCTGCTCATCTATTGATTTATGTATTATTTTCATGTCTTAGCTGCTATTTCAGCTGGTACGCTGAGTCTTGAGGTTTTCGTCTCTAGCTGCCTTTTGCTCTAAGAAGCACCTGAAATTTCATCCTGTTTTTCTGCGAGGTATTTGCTGTTTACGCTATTATATTTAATCAAATATAGATATGATCTAAGCTCTATGAGCTATATCTGTTATTCTTTTTTGTATATATATATATTCTTTACTGAGGGCTATTTACTACTATTTGTATCTGCAGATGTGAATTGTTTCCGCGCTCACTACAACGGTTCTGGGCCTGCTTATAAAATAATATATACAAAAAAACTTTTTGATCAAGGGATAATATATATTATACCCTCCTGCTCCCAAGGTATTTATGAGAGTCCTACTTGCTATGACCACCTGTCTGTTGAGCACATTTTAGATAAAATCCTTCTTTTTTATGCTCACTATATGTTGTTTTTTTTGATTATGTATACACATGTTTTTTCATGGAATATGTTGTATTACAGATAGTAAGGCGTGTTTACCTACTATCACTGTTCGTCCTGAAGAAGCCTCACGGCGAAACGCGTAGACGCACGCAGGGACCACATCTGTACAATCATCTCGTATACAGTGTTTTAATCTACTCTATTATAGTTTCTGTCTTGTCTTTTATAAATAAAATATTTTTTTGTTTATCTTATGTGTCCTTGCCTTCAAAGTCCGACCCCCAGGTATCTCTATTTTTGAGCTATCTTTTCACGCTTTTCCAAGTTATCCAACGGATGTGGCATTGTGAGTGCTTCCCTTTCCCTCATTTATATACATACCTATTGGGTGGCAAACACCAAGTTCCCTTGTTTTTGCACTCTGGGTATTGAGTTGCTGTTTATAGCACTCTTTCCCTTCCATCTTCCCTTCCCTATCCCCCTAGTGTTTTTTTTTCTCCCCCTTTTAATATACAACTTATTGTTGTATATCAGTTTGTAAGATAGAGGTGTACCAATGGCGGACTTTGCAGGCAATGACTGGGAGGATTTCATGCTTGGTATAAAAAAATCTTGCTCTTCCGGTACTGGCAATCATGTAGAATCGGAAATTGTATATCAGAAACTTGTGCACACCTTTGAACGTAAATCTAGTCTGTTCTGGCACATTAGGTACTTTGAACAATATCTAGGGGAGAACCTCAACCCTAAGGGATTGAGGGTTCAGGTGTTCCCCAACATTTGGGCCATTGATGAGGAGTTTCGGATCCGTTGGGAGCAGAATCTCCTATCTTGTTCCAAAACCATGATGGAACTCATGGTGGAGTACTACATGAAAGAACTCAAAATGGTGGATTGTGAAATTAAAAGGATTTATGATGAGAACACTGCGGTATTAAACAACCCTGATTTCAAACCATTTGACTCGCAATTAAAAGAATATATTCAAAAATTCACTAAGGATCTCCTTGTGAAAAAAGAAGAGAAATATTCTCGTGACAAATTGGCCTTTGCGGGCAAATATGCCTACAATTGGCCAACCATCAATGGCCAACGAGGGGGGCGTAGAATGACGGGCCAATTCAACAATAGTAAAAAACGTAATGAACAAGCCAATGACTCTGACTCTTCTGCAAACTCTTATACTTCACAGAATTCAAGAACTAATGGCCGAGGACGTCAAAGGGGGCGAGGCTCTAGAAAAAGACCGCAACGTGGTGGTGGGTATGAAACCGGCACTGAAAGCAAGAAACGTATAGTAGATGATAGGATAGTTGACAATCACTCGACTGATACACCAAGGAGAGACCCGAATATGACTAATAACAGGGGGATCTCAATGTTTCCCAACCAGGCACTGGGTGTTTCTTCTGAACTTCCTCCTACTCTATCCAACCTTTCTCTTGCTAATAGACCTGACCTTGACACCACCATCAGGCACCAAATTATTGAGACAGCCCAAACTTTCACAAGACCAAGTAGTATGCCCCATGGTGGGGCTATTCCTAAGGATCACAAATGACTTATTGATCACTATTTCCCTCGGATTCCACGTACTTGTAATGATAAGGACGCTCGACCAATTCCCCCCCCCCTTACAAATATGAACTCACAACTACCTTCCTGTTCACCGGCTATGCCTAACACAGAGGCTCTAGAGTCGCAGACTAGTCCTTCACATCTTGAGGTGATTAACCTCTCTACATATATCCTAAGTAAAACAGAATTAGAAGTTCTAGGCTTTGGTCTGAGCTTCTGTCCTAACGCTTCGGCAAATAAATTCATAAATTCACGCTTATAAAAGATCTATATCTCTTTGCTAGAAAGCTCACATACAAATTCATGTTTGACAGCGAACGACAGAAAAAACAGATAGAACTGTCAAACCAAGAAATTTGGAAAGACTTCACAGTTGCGGACTTTAGAGCACTTAAAAATCTTGTGTTACTGTTGGATGAAAGTGAAGGTACTGACCAACAGGAGGACACCCTAGAAACAGACGTTGAATTAGGCCGACGCAATCAGGCCATACAGTTTGAAAACGACATGAAGGCCCTCAGTACAGCGGTCAAAAAGAAATCTACCAAATTTCCATCTCTGCACACAAACTCCAATATCTGGGCCTTTCTGACCCAGACGATTGCGGACCTAGAAGCCACACCCCTACATCTGTCCAGTAATCCAAACCTTAATTACCAACAGAGACAAGCTTTGAAAGGATTGAGTGACAACCATAGTTTGGTGATCAAACCCTCGGACAAGGGCGGGAATGTGGTAGTCATGAACGATTTAGACTATTGTAATATGTGCTGGGATATCCTCAAGAACCGTGATTGGTATAGACCGATATCTGAGGATATTGTTACCAAATTTAACCAACAGTACAATGACACCATACAGTCCGCCCTTGCCGATGGTTTGATCACCAAAGACATATTTGATGGAATCCAGGTGCCTTACCCTAGAACCCCGACCTTCTATTCCCTACCTAAGACCCATAAAAATGTACATCATCCGCCTGGGCGCCCGATAGTGTCAGGGATAGGCTCCAAGACCGAGAGAGCAAGTATACTCGTGAATGAATACCTGCAACCACATGTGACTACCTTACCTTCTTTCGTTCAGGACACTCCGGACCTTTTAAGAAGTTTAGATGGCCTCAGTGTTCCTCCAGGATGCCTCCTTGTCTCTATTGACGTAGAGGCTTTATACTCATCCATTCCACACACACATGGATTGGAAGTGGTAAACAAATTTCTTAGAGAGCGCGGTCCCAAGTCGCATAATCTAAATGATTTCATACTCTGCCTGTTGAGCCATATCCTGACCAAAAATGTGTTTTCCTTTGACGGGTCCCACTTCCTCCAGGTACAGGGGGTCGCTATGGGCACATGTTGCGCGCCCTCATACGCGAACCTGTACCTGGGGGGGTGGGAACGAGATCTATTTTCCAATGAGGAAAACTGTCCCCTCCTGACCCATGTATTAAGATGGTTTCGTTATATTGACGATGTACTCCTTATATGGGCGGGATCAAAGGAAACCTTACAGGATTTCATGCACAAGCTCAGCCACAACAAATACAACCTCAAGTTCACCATGACATTCAGTCCTATCAGGATTGCCTATCTAGATATCTTCATCTATATATCTGAGAATGGTATGCTTAATACTTCCCTGTATCGCAAACCCACAGCCGGCAATACCATCTTGCACGCGGCTAGTGCCCATCCTACAGCCTTGATTCAGAGCATCCCATTCGGGCAATATCTCCGACTTAGGCGGAATTGCTCGGATGAAGTTGTATTTAGAAAAGAGGCCAAGTTACTTTACGAACGCCTCCAGATTCGAGGCTATAGCAAAAACTGCCTTAAGAAGGCTTTTAATAAAGCCACTGGCAGATCTCGAAACAGCATCCTGGCCAGGGCCCCGAAAAAACCTATGTCTAAAACAGTGAGGTTTATTACGACCTACTTCGATCAACATTCAACAATTCGCATGATCATGCAGAAATACTGGTCTATTTTATCTGCTGACCCCACTCTCAGTAAATATATAGGCACCAACCCTGAAATTACTTTCAGACGATCCCAATCCATCAGGGACCGTTTAGTTTCAAGTAATTACTGCAGACGTGAGGCAAAATCTCATGAACCATGTGGCCTATTTAAATGCGGCCAGTGTGATTATTGTAACCTGCTGGTGGAAGGTCCTTCATTCTCTCTCCCCAATGGTCAGATCCACAAAATTAGACATCATATCACCTGTCAAACACGTGGAATCATCTACATTATATTATGTGGATGTGGATCCTTTTATATTGGCAAAACAATACGTCCATTTTGGAAGAGAATGAAGGACCATGTCTACTATGCAACAAATGGCTTACTAAACACCACTATGGGCCACCATGTAGCGTTCAGACACAAGTACGAGCCACTTGTGTTCAAATTTGCCGCCCTCGACCGAGTCTATGAAGACCCTCGAGGTGGAAACTTTGACCAACGGGTATTGCAGTGCGAAACCAAATGGGTATATAATCTACGAGCTACTGTTCACCCTGGTATGAACGATATGCTCAGTTTCAAACCGTTCCTATAAACCATGACTTGTTCGATAGCTTGCCTATTCAGATATAGTGCTACATCTACTTTGTTCCTGTTGTGTTTTGTTTTATTTTGTTTTATTTCCTGACATGACTGTTCCCTTTTCTTGTTACGCATTGTTCTATTTTATATAGATACCACTGCTTTGCCATAACAATCTCTCTTACATAATACCCATTATAGGGATTAGTATATAGCCCTGTGAATAGCTATGTACTGGGGGATAATAAAACCCAATCTCTGGTATATTCTTACCATACTTCATTAATTTATTATATAATATAAATTAATTATACTAGGACATTACTGGATAGTGTATATATGAATTCATTTACCTGAACACATACTTTAACTCCTGATTTGGAGTACTGATAGACAATCTAAATACTTACCTGATTGCATAGACAGTTCTATGTATTGTTATTTTAAATGTTAAGAAGGAATTTTCTGTCTTGCTCGTCTAATACTCTACAGACTTTTGGTCAACGCTTGTTTAGCCTCATGCATATCTTTTATCACAATATGTCCGTTGACATGCTTAACATTCAGCTGCTCTCTTTTTTTTTTCTGTGTTATATCACATTCATTTTACACTTATTCTTTTTCCGGCGTAATTCTGTTTTTTGACCACTGGGGGAGACCTCCATGGTCAGCCAAATGTGTTGATTTATTTATTTATTCTGCTTGGTCTAATATGATTTTCTATACTTTCTGACCACTCGGGGGCGACCTCGGGCAGCTAACAGCATTACCAGCTTCCTCTTACATTTCAGATGGATGACCACCCGCTTTTGTTCTGTCATCTTAGCTAACCAGTGCTTATTTCGGCCCCGCGGCGCTAGTGGGCATGCGCGATAACTCGGATCGCCATTTTTCTTTCTGGCACATTACCCACTGACATTTTCACGGCGCTTGCCTATTATGTCATCACCCGGTGCCGCGATTTTACTTTCGCGGGCGTTTTGAGGCTATTTAAATGATGTCTTCTGCCCCAGGGGATGTGTACAGCATCCTGCTGTCTCCTGGGGACATCTGCGTGTTATACTATCTGTGGCCACTGTAAGTATACATCTAGCAAACTGCAGCCATTGCTCTGTATAAATCTCTGACTGTGTATTCTCTTTAGTCATAGTACATATTTACTTATATCTTTCTAGAGGGCTTGATCTACTTTCTGCTTACAATTCTGGCTGGATCTAAGGGATCTACTTGTTTCCCATACATGCTTGGCTGCATTATTTTGTTAGCCTCAATTTTGCTCACTGGTGTCCCCATGCAGTCTTTTTCTGCATACAGAGTAAGTACTTCCTACGTATTCCTTGCATATAGCACTTAATGGATAGCTGCTCATCTATTGATTTATGTATTATTTTCATGTCTTAGCTGCTATTTCAGCTGGTACGCTGAGTCTTGAGGTTTTCGTCTCTAGCTGCCTTTTGCTCTAAGAAGCACCTGAAATTTCATCCTGTTTTTCTGCGAGGTATTTGCTGTTTACGCTATTATATTTAATCAAATATAGATATGATCTAAGCTCTATGAGCTATATCTGTTATTCTTTTTTGTATATATATATATTCTTTACTGAGGGCTATTTACTACTATTTGTATCTGCAGATGTGAATTGTTTCCGCGCTCACTACAACGGTTCTGGGCCTGCTTATAAAATAATATATACAAAAAAACTTTTTGATCAAGGGATAATATATATTATACCCTCCTGCTCCCAAGGTATTTATGAGAGTCCTACTTGCTATGACCACCTGTCTGTTGAGCACATTTTAGATAAAATCCTTCTTTTTTATGCTCACTATATGTTGTTTTTTTTGATTATGTATACACATGTTTTTTCATGGAATATGTTGTATTACAGATAGTAAGGCGTGTTTACCTACTATCACTGTTCGTCCTGAAGAAGCCTCACGGCGAAACGCGTAGACGCACGCAGGGACCACATCTGTACAATCATCTCGTATACAGTGTTTTAATCTACTCTATTATAGTTTCTGTCTTGTCTTTTATAAATAAAATATTTTTTTGTTTATCTTATGTGTCCTTGCCTTCAAAGTCCGACCCCCAGGTATCTCTATTTTTGAGCTATCTTTTCACGCTTTTCCAAGTTATCCAACGGATGTGGCATTGTGAGTGCTTCCCTTTCCCTCATTTATATAGCTATGCTTACTAACTCATTATGCCTTTGTCTTGCAGGTGTTATTTTTTTTCAAAATTGGGTTTACAACCACTTTAAGCTTTGACAAAAAAACCTGGAAGCTGATTGGTTTCTATGCAGAGCTGCACCAGAGTTTACACTCTCTACAGTTTTAGTAAATCATCCCCATTGTTACATGCTGCACAGGGGGGGCCAATGGTGGTTACTTCTGTGACTAAATGAAACAGCAGAAGAAGTGAGCTTTTCTTGGTTTCTACTCTCCATGCTCTACTATAAATCTTATATCAGCTTATCTAATTTTGGCTGTTATATTCAGCTAGTGCACAAATGCAGGTAGTAAATAAAAGAATAATTTGAAAATGCCAGTTTTTTCCTCTCTATTAAAGCGTAAAAAAATAGATCCTGTTCCTTTAAAGCATGTTATACAGCACAGTGCTGTGCCATTTGGCCTCCTGTAACACCTGAAATACCTGGCTGATCCTGCCTGGCTATACCCTCCCCTCTGTAAACTGACCACGGTCAGCCTGTACAAGCCTGTCAGCTTGTACACCTTCCCGCCTCTCCTCTCCTGCTACTAAAATTACGCTTACAATTTCACACAATCTTCTCTGTTTGCTAATGACAGGTGTCCCAGTGTGTGTGCTTTATAAATAAAGTGACGTTCTATACCTGATTCCAGAGCACCGTTCGGAGCTCACGTGACTGGCTGTCTCTCTCCTCCTCTCCTCCTCCCCTCCCGACTGCGAGACTGGGTCTCGGCCCCTCCCACTCTAGCTGTCAGATTGGGAGAGGGGAGAGCATCCGGACACGTGAGCACCGAGAGACTCTCTGAAATCAGGTATAGGACGGCATTTTATTTATAAAGCACGCACACTGGGACACCTGTCATTAGCAAACAGAGAAGGTTGTGTAAAGAGAACAGAGTGGCTTAACAATCACTTTAACTATAGTTAAAATATTTATATTTACTGTATTTTAAAATAAATGTATGTAAAGGCAATTTTTGTTTTGTTTTGTATAGAATGTTGATGGTTAAAACCCCTATCAAAAATCTAAAATTTTGAGTTGTCACCAAAACAGGAATAGAGAAGAAATCTTCCAAGTGGGACCCTTGCTCCTGTGACAATTGTCTGAGGGGGAATTTGTCTCACTTTGGAGATACAGTATATTCTCTCACTGCCTGTTGAATCTATACGATAGAAAGTTGAGAGAAAAACCCCAACAAGGGTTTCAACCATTTCATAGTCTATATAATAATAATAAAAAAAGTATTGCTTTATGTTATATATTAGTTTGTATATCTATGTCTATGGTGGGTAAGTTGCTAACCTGCTCTCCTTTTAGCTCTAGGCCTAAGGCTTAGCAACAAGATGTGCCATTCTTTTAGAAGCTTAATGCCTGCTCCCAGTGAGTGAATGGAGAATCTCTGGCCTTGCTTGGTGACAAGTAGCTTAATCAGATATTCTGATTTTCAAATAATTTTATGGTTTCTAAATGCTTTTGTCAACATTAGGAATTGTATTCTATTTTGTATGGTTTCTGGAGAAAGGTTGGTATAGACTAGAGAATAATGTGTGCATGTTTCCCAGAAAGAGGAGGATTTTTTTGCTGCCATTACTTTATCCTTTATGTGAAAAAAATAATATTCTGTACAATTTATGTATGTATTGTGCAAATACATCACAGGGTACTTTCTTGGGTAGAAAATCTGGTTTTCAAGTGTGGTTGCTTTATCAATCATAAGCTCATAATCCTTTGAGTCAGAAGCTCGGTTATAAGTTAGAAAAAATTCTTGTAAGTGAAATTTTGAGACTGTTTCCGAGACCTCTCTAAACTTAATGTTATTGCATCTAGATCTGTTTTCTAGATCAGCAAGTGTGGAGTTGACCAATGGAGATCAGAATTTTGGTCATTGTAATTACTAGGTTTTTATGAGCTTACATGGTATTTTCAATGTGAGAGACTCTGTGATTTTTGCACTGTGGTGTCATTATCATGTTGGACATATCAAAATTAAGGGAATTTAGTATGTCAGTTTCTGCAGACTGGATCATGTATTTCCTCTGTTTGGCATGATGGGGTGTTTTAGTTGAGTGAACAGGCACTGACAGTGTAGTGAGAGATGTCTCGAGGTAATTGCTGCATTGCTATACAGGCAGTAGGCTGACTTGAAGCTTTTTTTATTCAGTGGCCATCCTGGATGCTATCCAGCCATGCCCCCTAGATCTTAGGTTAAAATCCTACCTAGGTCACTATATGCATTGAGTTTTTATGCTGTCCCTGTATATGGGGTAAATATTACCCAAAAGAGCACTTGTGAGTCATCTGGCTTGCTCCCTATTCGAGTGTATTATTGTGGAAGTGGAATATAGTTTTTGAACTTCTTCAGGGTAAAGGAATAGTAAATGATGATAACAAACCTACTTTGTCACTCTTATTAATATCTTGTCATCTAATCCTCATCAGCTCTTCTGTACCTTTTAATGCTATGCTTTGTCCCCCACCCTCTCTACTCACTAACTCACTCACTGCCCAAGAGATTGCCAATCACTTCAAAAACAAGATTGATGCAATTCGTGAGGATGCCTCCACTATACAGATATCTTCCCCACTTAACATACCTTGTCTAACAGCACAGTCAACACTTTCCTCTTTTGAACTGGCTACTACTGAAGAGGTTACTAAACCTTTCTCAGATGCACACCTAACCGATTGTCCCCTGAATCCTGTTCCCTCGCAACTACTACAGTCAGCCTCTTCTTTTCTATGCTCTCTCACTCACACCTTTAATATCTCCCACTCTACTGGCACCTTCCCCTCCTAAAGCATACACAGATCACTGCCATACTTGAAAAGCCCTCACTGGACCCCACCAATCTGAACAATTTAAGACAGATCTCATTACTCCCATTCACCTCTAAACTTTTAGAACACTTAGTCTACAACCGTCCTAGCTCTTACCTCACTGAAAACAACCTTCTTGACCCCCTTCAGTCTGGCTTTGGCTTGCAGCACTCCACAGAAACTGTCCTACTAAAACTAACGATTCTTCTCAATAAACTCCACTGCATTGGCCTCCAAGATTTTGCGCTATCCTGGTTCTCTTCCTACCTATCACAGTGCTCCTTCAGTGTTACCTATAACTCTGTCTCTTTATGTAGGGGTCCCCCAAGGATCTGTTCTTGGACAACTTCACTTCTCTATCTACATCTCCTCCTTTGGTCACTTGATAACGTCCCAGGGCTTCCAATACCACCTCTATGCCAACGACACCCAAATCTATCTCTCTACTCCTGGCCTCACCCCTTCAGTCTCCCCTCACATTACTAACTTACTAACTGACATTTCAACATGGATTTCACACAACTTCCTTAAGCAAAATCTCTCTAATACAAAACTGATAATATTACCCTTGCCCGTGCCCCCCTCCATGACCTGTCCATCAAGATCAATAATGTCACTATCAGTCCCTCCCCACACGCCAGTGTACTAGGTGAAACACTGAACTCTGGCCTGTTCTTTCGGCTTCAAAGCCAATCACTGTTAAAAGCTTATAGACTTCACCTCTTTAACATCTGTAAAATTTGCCTCATTTTTAACAAATGAAACCACCAAGCTACTCACTCACTCCATTGTTTTCTCTCGCCTCGACTATTGCAACTCCCTTCTCACAGGCCTACCTCTCCATAGGCTATCTCCTCTTCAGTCTATCATGAATACTGCAGCCAGACTCATCTACCTTACCAACCCCTCAGTGCCCACCACCTCTCTCTGCCAATCCCTCCACTGGCTTCCAATTGCCCAGCGAATTGAATTCAAAATACTAACAACAACATACAAAGTCATTCACAACTCTGCCCCAGGCTATATCACCAACATGTCTCCAAATATTACCCAAACCATCCTCTTTGCTCCTCCCAAGGCCTCCTGCTCTCAAGCTCCTTTGTCTCCTCCTCCCATGCTCGTCTCCATGATTTCTCCAGAGCATATCCCCTCCTCTGGAACTCTCTACCTCAATCTATCCAGCTATCTGCTACTCTGGCTGCCTTTAGGCGATCCCTGAAAACTACTGAAATTGTATCACTTCCATCAGCTCATCTCCCCCAGTTATAACCCTTTGTACCACTTGCCCCACCCTACTAGATTGTAATCTCTTATGAGCAGGGAATTCTCAACCCTCTTGTATTTTATTTTATTGTAACTGTACTGTCTCCCTTTATATTGTAAAGCACTGTGCAAACTGTTGGCGCTATATAAATCCTGTATAATAATAATAATGATGCTTCCACTTAGTAAAGTTCTCCATAATATACTGCCACTATATAAATAATGCAAATAAATATTTAATAAACATAATACTGTATTATGTTTGTAAATTCATGACATTTAGCTTTTTATTGTGTATTGTAAAGTTTATTACAGAGCAAGCAAAGCTTTTTTGTAGCCGACTTGAGTATTTTCAAAAGGATTACTAAGTAAAACACAAAGCGTATAAAAATAAAATATTTCACTGACATAAACCTTTCAATACCGCAGTTTATTAATTCTGCTCAGTATAAACAAAGCACTTTGGGCAAGAAACTAACTTCAGTCTTCTGCCTCATAAGATTTATGGTTGATTTATGAATAACAACTACTGTATTCAGAGCTGTAAACTAATGCAGTAGAGCTTTTAAAAACAAAAAGAATGTCACACTAAAAATGCATTTAGCTGATACAAGTAAAGGCAAAATATATCTCAGTCAACTGTACCATATCCTTTGTCATGTGTGCATTGAAGTTTATTTAGTAACTTTGCTACCTCCGCTGTTAAAATTAGCATAGCATTTTTATAAAGCAGCATATGTGACACTTTTTTTTATATTTGCTGATTTGGGGCTAGTGAACTATTTACTGCATTAATAAGGCACATCCAGTGGAAAAATGTATCAACACATTTAATGGAAAGATTCTGCTGCACATTTGCCACATGTTACAACATCCAATGCGCCCATTTATATTGTAAAAAAAGCAATAATAAAAATAATAATAATAATATTAATTTGGCACTCCATATTGATGACACTCTGGTATTTTTATAATTTGTGAATGGATGTAGCTGATTTGTCTCAATAGTTTTTATTGCGTTTTTTTGAAAAGTATGGTGAAAGAAAGGTAGAAGTCATACAATTTGTGCTAGTATGGATATTTTTTGCAGCTACATCAAAGGGTCCTCTAATAAACATATCATTTCTAACAAAGGCAATGGTCTTGAGCTAACATCATAGGTTAAAAGAAAAGATGACTTTGCCACATGGGGAATATTAAGAGATTTTCTTTGTGTGTTTGTTGGGCATATGGAGGTGATCAACTAGAAAGTTGTGTGAGTGGAGGTATCATCCCTATAGTAAATATATTGCAACAAAAGGTAGGTAGTAGGATTGTAAATACCCCTCCAGTGATTACACAAGTACTCTTGTGTAAGAAAAAATATGTACAAAATCTTTATTTTAACAATAAAATATTAAATACACATGTCAAATTGTGATGGCTTGCATACTGATACCAGCAAAACATTATCCACTGCAAACATGTATAGCTGTTTGTCAAGATGAGGAACTAGGATCAATGCATTTTGCAGAAATTACCGCTTCTTCAGTGAAGGAATATGTAGCATACATCTGTCTTTCATTTTGTATATTCAGCAGCCGTTTTATATCTAAGCTAGAGCACATATTATTTATTTAATTAGTTTATGCTTTCTAGTTTCCAGTTTCTATTTCCTAGCCTGTAGATTTGATTTACTAGAAATTTGATAAGCCAAGTTTCTATATGACTCATGTAGGATGTAACCTTTTAGAAGCTCCTGCCCACATCACATATATGTTTTTGCTGTGAGAATAAATGACAGATCACTCTGTGAAACTGTACCTCTGTGTGCGTCTCTAAGTTTCTACAGGGTGGTCTCCAGGAATCCTGCTGAGTTCGAAGGGCACCTTATGCAGATGGGTCGAGGGTCTATCACCCCTAGCAACAGAATTTATTTTCTTACAGAATTGGAGGCTTGTCCGGGATCGGTCATTTATGTCCGGTAAGTACGATATATTTAATTTTTCTTGCCGTGACCTCTGAATAGAGACCGATCCATTTTATGTAGATTCTGTAAATTATTGTTAGACCTCGACAGCTTAACTGTTCTGAGAAACAGTAGTAGAAAGAACTCTGGGGGAGTTCTCTGGACTCTGAGAAGTCCTAAGAAAAAAGATTAATAAAATACAGTACTGTGAAAAAGAAATCTGATAAGGTGTGCCGGAAAAACTCAAACCTCTTTCGCTTTCCTTTCTGTCGCATAACAATATAAGTTTATCTGTTTGTGTGGATTTGTCTAGAAGCCATGGGTGAGACGGCCTCTGTCCACTGTATTACAATTATGGGAAAGGTACAAGGAAAGCCTATACATCCCTCTGAAGTATTAAAAACATGTAAATGTTTTGTGGCTCGTGTGTCTGGTACAGATTATGTTTATGTTAACCCATGGGTGGATAATATCGCAGGGTGGACAGAAGCGATGGATAGTAATAGTCCTTCCCCCGGGATGGTGACAATGATGAATTCCACATGGATATGGTAAAAGGTCTTTGTCTGAGTGACAGGGAGGCTTTTTCATATTACACCGGGGACCCCAATGGGACATGGATTATATGCGCAAGGGAGGAGAAAGTTGGTTAACTGATGCACCCTATTGGTATGATAGGACAGATAAAAAGCAGAAGAAAAGGACAGTAAATCCTAGGAATAAAGAAGCTCCAGGCTTACATGCCTGTGAAAAGAGAGTAAAACCCTCCGTCCCTATGATGACACCCAATGCTCCCCAACCACCGCCCTATGTCCCTCCACCACAACAACCCATCCAATCATGATATCCTGCCTTCTCTAAAGAGGACATGGATTATCTACTTGTGGCAGCCCATGGTGCCGGCGCAACTACACGACCAACACCGCAACAACCCCTACCCGTTTTACAGCAAATCCCTGTTAGACAACAGAATATAGATTCTGTTCCCGTCACATCTAAAACTGATACAAATCGGTCACCAGAGGATGATCAATCCAAGCAAGGTGCCTCGGGAGGATCATCTGTGATAAAAAAGTCGCAGTTAACTTTGCAGAGTACTAGCCCACCAAAAACTAAAGCGGGAACACATTATGGACCACGCATACAATCTACAGGACATTTTCCCTTTATGACAGTAGGAAACAAGTTAATTATGAGACCAATTGACATTGAAGATATTAATTGCATTGTCAAACACTGCCCCAAACCCAATATATCTGCACGAGGAACTACACACAAGAAGATATGAGGCTTATAATAGATGGCATAGTTGGCAGCACTTCCCCTTGGCAGTAGAATAATGTTGCTTCAATTAATGTCCCTGAACCAGCCGACACCTCTGCCGATACATATAGCCTCAACACCATAGCAGGTAAGGCTACCATGTGGACCCAGTTAGATACAGAAATGAAGAGAGCATTTAAAAATAAGCCTTCTCTTCCCACTGCCGTAGCTTGTAAACAAAAATCAAGTGAATCTGTGTTAGATTTTTGGAGAAGATTTACCACAGTATGGACTCAAGATGCAGGACTGTCTCTCCAAGCTGAAATGCACAGCCTCATGACACAAACATTTCTAAATAATTTAGGCCCTAAATATGCACTTACAGTAAAACAACTAGCGTCAGAATGTGCCACACTTTCTATGGAGGATTTTCAGAAAGTTATAACAGAAAAGGATGCTGCAGGATGTTTTGACATCCCAAAACCAACCCCAGTACAGGCTCATTTCCAAAATGGTGATTTCCAAGGGAATCAAAGGGGGACTTTCAAAAGTCGAGGCCAACAACGAGGAGGGATACAGAGGGAGAGGTCAAGGACAGAGAGGTGGTTTTCAGCCTAGGCAACCAAAAACAGGATGTTTAAATTGTGGAGAGCCCAGTCACTGGAAAGCACAGTGTCCCTATTATAACAAGGATCTGATGAATTCGGAACCTGCTCATGATCATCGGAACTTGACCCGTCCCACCCAACAGCAACAAGGTGTAAAATACCCCATAACATGGCAACAGCATCAACAACAAAAATGAAGCTGCCCTGAAGGTAGTACCGAAGCATTGCCCCTTGCCTCTCATTCTTATACTAAACAACCAATTATTTCTCTACATGTAAATGGTAAATTGATTCAATTTTTATTAGATAGTGGAGCTACATGTAGTACAATTTTGAAAAAAAATTATAGTGGAGAGATGATAAATGCTGAGCCTTCATTGGGAATAAACGGGACACTTACCAAAACCCACAAAACCCCACCCCTTGTGATTATTGACCCTACTGGCATGGGATTGATAATTCAACATAGCTTCAGGATAATACCTAATTGGTTCGTCTATTGGGAAGGGACCTATTGGGCAAGTTGGGTATTACGATGTCAGTAACAAAGGAAGGGGGATTGACTGTCCGGTCTAGCAAGATGAGCATTCTTACCTGCCTTCTGACAGAAACGGTACACCCAAGTGAGATAGGGAACAAAGTAAATGAGGCAGTATGGGCCGAGACCTCACTAGATATAGGTTTCATCCCCTGTACACCTTATAAAGCCACCATAAAACCATGGAGTCACCCTGTATATCACAAACAGTACCCAATTACAAAAGAAAAAGAAGGATTAAGGCCAATTGTGGATGAATTTCTCAAGAAAGGAATTTTGAGAGACATCATCTCACCATATAACACACCCATTAATCCAGTAAAGAAACCTGATGGTAGCTACAGATTTGTTCAAGATCTGAGAGCTATAAATAATTTAATGGTACCAATTGCCCCAATAGTACCTGATGTGCAATCACTCTTGTCAGCCATTCCATCTGATGCAGTGTTTTTCAGTGATTGATTTAGCACATGCCTTTTTTTTGTCCCAGTTGATGAGGAGACACAGCCAATCTTTGCATTTTGCTTTAGAAAAAGCCAATTAACATGGTGTAGAATGCCCCAGGGTTATGTAGAATCCCCTGTAGTCTACTCCATTGTCTTACAAACCACGCTCCGAACTTGGACTCCTAAAAGTAGTTCCGTCCTGCTACAGTACGTGGATGATCTCCTCCTCTGTAGTAAAAGTAAGGAGGCCAGACAGGAGGATGGGGAGGACCTTTTGAAATGTCTTTTTGAAAGTGGTCACAAAGTGTCAAAGAAAAAGTTACAATGATGTCAAGAAATTGTTGAATACCTTGGTTTTGTACTCTCTAAAGGAGAAAGGAAGGGCAGTCACAAAAGAGCTGTGGCTCTTGTGGGTCTAGCCCGCCCACTTACAAAGAAAGACATGCTCACCTTTCTTGGTATGATTGGTTACTGCCGCCAATGTATACCTGACTGTTCCTTCTATGACAATCTCCTGAGACAAGCCACAGCCTCAGACATGCCAGATTGTGTAAAATGGTCAGATGAAATGTGCAATGCTTTTGTGTATTTGAAAAATGCTATGGTACAAGCCCCTGGTCTAGGCCTCCCAGAATATGGAAAAATGTTTCATTTGTTTGCAAGGGACAATTGCAAACCCAATAGCGGGAGTACTCGCTCAGGAGCATTGAGGCAAGTTGCGCCCTATTGTTTTTTTCTCAAATATGGTTCCGGTGCAGGTTCAAGGCATGCCTGTGTGTCTCAGAGCTCTGGCATCCTGTCCAATGGCTGTGGAAATGGCAACATCATTTACTCTGGGTCATGATACCACCCTTCACACCACCCATAATGTGTCTATTCTTTTGAAAAATATTCACACCCAACATATGTCTGCTCAGAGATTGAGTGGATATGAAGTAATTTTGCTTTCAAATCCAAAACTAGAGATAAAATATGCCTCTCCCACATCGGGTCCAGCCCCGATTTTTAAATGCCCTTTTAGGATTAAAAGGAGAACAGGATGAGGTAGTACCACAACATGACTGTATACACATTGTGCAACAAGACACTTTTCCCAGGTCAGATATGTCTTCCACTGCTTTACCTGATGTACAAAATGTTTTTGTAGATGGATCCTGCTCAAGGCCTAATGACAACACATATCATACTGGTTATGCTGTAGTACAACTACCAGATAAAATACTCGAGGCCCAACCCATCCCGTATCAATCAGAAGAGGCTGCAGAACTGATTGCACTCACTGGAGCATGTCAGCTCTTTGAGGGGCAAGATGTAAACATTTACACTGACTCAAAATATGGTTACGGGGTCGTGCATGACTTCGGAGTCATATGGTCCCATAGAGGATTCATTGCAGCAGATGAAAAAGCCTCACACTCTTCCCTTGTAAAATCATTACTAAATGCAATCCAGCTGCCCAGAAAAATAGCTGTAATCCACTGCAGAGCACATACAGGACAACAAACAGATATAGCTAGAGGAAATGCTTTAGCTGACATAGCGGCTTAACAAGCTGCTACCTCCCAACAGGCACACATGCAAATGCCTTTATTAACACCAGAAATGCCACTCCTTGACCAGACCTTAAAAGACTTACAAGAATATGCCACTGACAGTGACATAAAGGATTGGAATACAACTGGAGTGCAGACAGATCCACAAACTGGACTGATTTGCAAAGAGGGGAAACCATGTATCCCCGCTGCTAGTGCATCCATTTTCATTTCACAGTATCATGGAATATGTCATTGCAGGTCTCCCAAGACTAGCCAAGGATTTTGTATCCAGATGTGTCACATCTATCCGAAATAACCCAAATAACCCACATGAACATCTGACAAATCCCACAACACCTTTCACACATCTGCAGATTGATTTCACCCACATGCCCAAACTAGGAAATAAACAAGAATATCTTCTAGTTATTGTGGACATGTTCTCTAGATGGGTGGAGGCATTCACAACAAAAAAGGAGGATGCCCAGACAGTTGTGAGGATTCTCACACAGGAAATCATTCCTAGGTGGGGATGCCCACTTCAACTAAACTCAGATAATGGCCCTGCTTTCATTTCAAAAGTTTGCCAAGATCTAGTTAAAACCCCTAAAATAGACTGGAAGTTTCACATTCCCTATCACCCACAAAGTTCAGGTATAGTGGAAAGAATGAACAGAACCATTAAAGATAAAATAAGAAAAGCTACAGGAGGAACATTTGTAAACTGGAAAAAGGCCCTTCCTGCAGTCTTAAAGTGGTTGTAAACCCACTTTTTAAACAAAGACCTACAGGTAAGCCTAGATTAAGGCTTACCTGTAGGTGCATGAAATATCTCCTTAACCTACACGGTTAAGGAGATATTTGTATGTAAATGCGGCGACGCTGACGTCACCCCATTCACAAATTCGGCTAGGTCGCAACATTCGACGACGTAGCCGAATTCGACAGCTCACACGCGCATGCTAGCTCATTATAGCTTTGTCTTGCAGGTTAGTAAAAAAAAAAAAAAAAAAAGATAAAAGGGTTTCCAACCACTTTAAGCTGAAATAAGAATGACACCATCAAAAACAACAGGCTATTCACCTTTTGAAGTCCTGATGGGTAGACCATTCCCTACTCCCTGGGCTAGACAGCCATTAATGCTAGAAAGAGGGGACCTTGATCTTATTCAGGAAGAATATGTCAGAAAACTGATTGAAACTTTGAATACAATTGAGAGAAATGTTGCTCGCACATCTCCTTCTTCTTCACAGGAACCAACACATCCATTTCAAGTAGGAGACACCGTGGTAATCCAACAACTGGATAGGACCAAAAAGCAGGAATACCCCTTTGGACCTCCTACCACAGTAGTCGCGGTGACCTGGACAGCCATCCTGGTGGAGAATTCCCAAGCCTGGATCCACGCCAGCCGTGTAAAAAAGGTGACCCAAGCACATAAGAAGCAAGACACAGATAAAGGAGGTGAAACAGGTGTTGTAAATCCTCAAAGCGAGCGAAGCAGGTGAAAAAGTCTCTGAAATACAGCAAAATGACTTTGTTTACTGCTCAGAATTCTGGGAAACTTTGGATACTCCTGGGGGTGATCACTAGGGATGAGCCGAACACCCCCCGGTTCGGTTCGCACCAGAATCTACGAACGGACCGAAAGTTCGCACAAACTTTAGAACCCTATTAAATACAATGGACTCAAACGTTCGAAATCAAAAGTGCTAATTATAACAACTAATATGCAAGTTATTGTCCTAAAAAGGGTTTGGGGACCCGGGTCAATGTATCAATGCAAAAAGAAGTTTTAAAAACTGCAGTTTTTTTCTGGAGCAGTGATTTTAATGATGCTTAAAGTGAAAAAAAAAGGTGAAATATTACTTTAAATATCGTACCTGGGGGTGTCTAAAGTATGCCTGTGGAGTGGCACGTGTTTCCCGTGTTTAGAACTGTCCCTGCACAAAATGACATTTCTAATGGAAAAAAGTAATTTAAATCTGCTTGCGGCTTTAATCTAATGTTTGGTCCCGGCAATATGGATACAAATCATTGAGAAAATGGCAAGGGTACCCCCCCACCCCCAGCCCACTAGCAGCCCTTTTGGATCTTGTATGGATATTAAGGGGAACCCCGCAACCAAAATAAAAAAGGCCCTATATACTCTGAACAGCAGTATACAGGCAGTGCAAACAAGACAGGGACTGTAGGTTTTTTCTTAGGTAGAATCTGTTTGTAATTTGGAACAAGTACATTGTTTAAGTGTAGCTCCAGCCAAAAAATCTATTTTTAAGCTTTTTGGAAAACATAGGGAAGGGTTATCACCCCTGTAACATTTGTTTTGTTGTCTGTGCACCTGTTCAGAACATTTCACCTCACTTTCCGTCCCGGTGACAAATGTTTTTTTAATTTTTTTTTTTATTATTGAAACAAGGATTGGTGATAAAGCATCAGTGGAGAGGAGACACCTTTTCCCTATATAAACTCTTACAGGAGAGAATTTCCCTTCCTAGCGGTAGATTTCCTCTCACTTCCTGTTGTCTCCTTCCGTTTGCAAGTAGGAGTCGTTTATAAGTTGGATGTTTGAAAGTAGGGTACTGCCGTATATACTTTGCAGAAATTTGGCTCTTAGGTGTTGGTGTTGCCACAACACTGTAAGCCCTCAGAGTAAAGCCCCGAACACACGATCGGTTTGACTGATGAAAACCGTCCGATGGATGGTTTTCATCAGACCAACCGATCGTGTATGGTACCCATCTGTCTTTTTTCCATCGGTTGTAAAAAATAGAACTTGTTTTAAAATTTTCCGATGGATAAAAAACCAATGGGAATTTCCGATCGTCTATGGGCAAGTCCATCGGTTAAAAAACCCACGCATGCTCAGAATCAAGTCGACGCATGCTCAGAAGCATTAAACTTAATTTTTCTCGGCTCATCGGAGTGTTTTACGTCACCGCGTTTGGAACGGCCGGTTTTTTGACTGATGGTGTGTGGCCAAGACTGATAAAAAACATCGGATTTCCGATGGAAAAATCCATCGGACGAAAATCCATAGGTTATCCGATCGTGTGTACGGGGCTTTACTCTTGGTGGGCGCTGGAACGCCCTGCTGTGAACTATTATATCAAGAATTGTAATTACATGCCATTGTTGAACAGTGGTAGGAAAAATTGGGCCTTTGGTGGTGGTGGTGCCACAACACTGTAAGTCCTCACAGTTACGCTTGGTGGGCGCAGGAATGGGCCCAGCTGTAAAATATTAGATCAAGAATTGTAATTACATGCCCCTGTTGAACAGGGGCAGAAAAATTGGGCCTTTGGTGGTGGTGGTAGTGGTGTTGCCACAACACTGTAAGCCCTCACAGTTACTCTTGGTGGGCGCAGGAATGGGCCCTGCTGTGAATTATTAGATCAAGAATTGTAATTACATGCCCCTGTTGAACAGGGGCAGAAAAATTGGGCCTTTGGTGGTGGTGGTAGTGGTGTTGCCACAACACTGTAAGCCCTCACAGTTACTCTTGGTGGGCGCAGGAATGGGCCCTGCTGTGAATTATTAGATCAAGAACTGTAATTACATGCCCCTGTTGAACAGGGGCAGAAAAATTGGGCATTAGGCACTGGTGCCACCACACTGCAACCGTTCACAGATACTGTACTTGGAGCGCAGCAATGAGCTCTGCTGCAAAGCATTGCATCAAAAATTGTAAATACAGGCCCCTGTTAAACAGGGGCTGAAAAATTGGGCCTTAGCCACTGGTGGCGGTGCCCAGAACCAAAAATGTTCTTACAAGCTATCAGCATGATCATTGAGGAGGAAGAGGATAGTCTCTCAGCATAACAGGATAGTCACTCAGAATCAGCATAGGCAGTCTTGAAGGGATCTGACATTTAAAAAACAAATTATTCTATTACATCAGCATCAGGTGCTTGGTAGCTGGTGTTGATCCAAGACTGATTCATTTTTATGAAGGTCAGTCGATCGACCGAGTCGGTGGACAGACGCACCCTGTGATCGTTTACAAAGCCTCCAGCAGCACTGAATGTGCGTTCCGAAAGAATGCTGGATACAGGACAGGCCAGTAGCTCAATTGCATACTGTGCAAGCTCTGTCCAGTGATCCATCCTCAAGACCCAGTAACCCAGAGGATTTTCAGTGGGAAAGGTGTCCAAGTCTGATCTTGCCCCTAGGTATTCCTGCACCATGTAAACCAGACGCTGGTGATGGTTGCTGGAACCGATCATACCTTGGGGCTGCGTACTAAAAAATTGTCTGAACGCATCGCGGACGTGAGCCAAACAGGGCACATGGGTCAGTTGTCCCTGTCGGAGGGCGGAGAGGAGGTTGGTGCCATTGTCGCAAACCACCTTTCCTGGCTTAAGCTGGCTTGGCGTCAACCACCTCTGAGTCTGCCCCTGCAGAGCTGACAGAATCTCTGCCCCAGTGTGGCTCCTGTCCCCCAAACACACCAGCTCAAGTACCGCATGGCATCTTTTTGCCTGCGTACTTGGGTAGCCCCTTGAACGCCTACGGAGCACTGCTGGTTCCAAGGACAAAGCACAGGTAGAGGCCATGGAGGAAGAATAAGAGGAGGGGGTGGAGGAGAGAGGTGTGTCAGAATCACCAGTAGTAACATTTTGGAGGCGTGGTGGTGGAACAACCTCCAACACTACTGCACCTTGTCCTGCATCCTTCCCAGCTGCCAGCAGAGTCACCCAATGCGCCGTGAAAGATAGGTAACATCCCTGTCCATGCCTGCTGGACCATGAGTCAGCGGTAATATGCACTTTACCGCTGACCGCCCTGTCCAGTGAGGCCAAGACATTGCCTTCCACATGCCAGTAGAGAGCCGGAATCGCCTTCCGTGAGAAAAAGTGGCGTTTGGGAACCTGCCACTGAGGAACCGCACATTCCACAAACTCACGGAAGGGGGCAGAGTCTACCAACTGAAAAGGCAGCAGTTGAAGTGCTAGCAATTTAGCCAAGCTAGCATTCAACCGCTGGGCATGTGGATGGCTGGGAGCAAACTTCTTTCGGCGGTGCAGCAGCTGGGGCAGGGAAATTTTCCTGGTACAATCGGACGTCGGTGTACCGATAGTAGATTGCCCGCAAGTACTAGGCTGTGGCACACCTAATTCTACACCTTCATTCCTCTCAGCGCAGGTTTCAGAGAGGACTGAAGGTATAGTGGGGTTGGAGATCCCAGCTGATGAGGAGCAAGGAGAGGTCCGCTTTGTTCTTTGGTGTGGGTCTTTTAGGTACGCTTGCCAACAAACTGCATGGCAGGTCGACATATGTCTGGTCAAGCACGTGGTGCTCAAGCGGCTGATGTTTTGGCCACGCGAGATACGCTTTAGACATATGTTGCAAATGGCAACGGTGCGATCTGCTGCACACGTCTGAAAAAAGGCCCACACCAAAGAACTTTTGGAATAACGCGCAGAGACAGCAGCGACCTGCACATGTGGAGCTCTGCGGTGTGATGCAGTCGGTGTGTGCTGCCATTAAACTGGCCCCTGGAGAGCATCCTGCCTCGTTGGAGATGTGCCTCCTCCTCCTCCTCTCTCCTATCAGGCACCCACGTGGAGTCGGTGACCTCATCATCCCCTCCCTTCTCATCACTGGAGCAAATCTGGCAGTATGCTGCACCTGGGGGAACATGACTGGCAGATAGCTGTCCTTGTTGGGCACCCCCTCTTTCTGGGCTCACGTTACTACCCCCTCTCTCTGGGCTCACGTTACTGCCTTCCTGCAGCTGGGTTCCATCATCGGAGCCTTCAAAACGCTGGGCATCCTCCTGGAGCATGTACCCAACACTGTGGTCAAACAGTTCGGGGGACTCCTCAGGAGGACATGGTGGGGCTAGGGAAGGAGTGACTGATGCCATTGAGCCGAGGGAAGAGGCCACTTTGGCAGCTGCTTTGCCAGACAAAGTACCCTGAGCCTGGGTGAGAGAGGATGAGGAGAATGAGGGCGGCTTGGTCATCCACTCCAAAGTCTTGGGCATGTTGCGGCTCAACATGGCCAGCTGCCGAAAAAAAGGACAAGCGTTTCCCACGGCCACGTGCTGATGAGGATGCACCGTGTCCACGACCAGCACTGTTGCCTCTAGACACAGAGCCTGCTTGCCCTCTTTTATTGGCTCGTGACTGTCTGCCTCTCCTTGTTTGCCTTCCAGACATACTAATGGCCTGTAGTGAGATGTAGCTACACAAATGTGGGATGTGTGTATATATATATATATATATATATATATATATATATATATATACATATATATGTAGCGACCTCACCCCTTTCCTCCCGTCTCTTTGGCTCACTCATGAGAGGAAAAGGCGCAAGGTGCCACCATGCCCGCACCCTCCGGTTCTCAGAGGCCAAGCACACCTGTTTCACCTACGGGCCTTGCAGCGAAGTTCTCCTCAAAGTTGGTTTCTGTCCTTAGTGTGCAAGGACAGAGTCTCTATACCCCAAGTAACTCCAAGGTCCACACAAGTATATCACTCCAACGTAGAGCTTTATTTTCTTTGCATGAAGAGAGAAAGGTGTTAAAAGGACAGACAGCATTCAGGCACCTCTGGCTTCATCGCCACTCGGTCCCGAGTGGGCACGGCCCACCCAGACAGCCACCAAGGGTGCCAGCAGCCGGCGTGCAGCTCGAACAGTCAACCCAGATCCCCAACAGATGCGTCTAGGAGATCCTCTGCCACAGAATCTATAGCGTCCCAAACCTCCCAATGGTACAGATTGTTAGGCCCCTGGGTTACGGATGGATGACATCCCCCTGGAGAGTTACTGGGCCCCTTCCTTCACTGTGATGGCTCACCAGTCCTTTGGAATGGTCCTCCCCCACCCTCCTCATTCAGAAACGGGTCTCTTCGCAAGGCAGCACCCTGAGATTCCTCCTTCCGAAGGGGGCTCCAGCTAAAGGTGCTGGGCCCAGGGCTGAAGTTGCAATCCCAGGACTAAAGGTGCCTGGGACTGAGGCGTACGTGGCCCCATGGCCTGGAAGGCCACACACTCTCCTGGATCTCTCTCCCTGATCTCTGTCGGATTCCCCCCTGATCAATGGCGTCCGCCCCTTTTGTATCATCTCCCAGCATGCACAGCAGGCCGACTCCGCCCACCGCATGGCTGCCGAGAGAGGACACCAAATCGCCACTCCAACACCTGTGGTTCAACCCCCAGCACAAGCGATAGCGCCACCCATACTACTTAGGGGAACTGCAATCCAGGTGAAGCAGCAGCAAGGCAGAGTCCAGTAATTGAAAGACTTGAGCCAACTATCACTCAAGTCACCCCTAAATTTGGCATAACATAACCTCAATTTAGGACCCCGCTACATATATATATATAGATATATATATATATCTATATATATATATAGATATATATATATATATCTCTGTACTGATAATGCAGCTATCAGAATCAACTGCCTGCTGTGGTCTTAGTATGGGAAAAGCAGCAATTGTCTTCAGTTAGTTTTAGGTGAAAACTGCAGAGGCCACAGTACACTAACTGAAAATACTTGCAGCTCTCTGCCTGTGGTTTTATTATGAGAACACCACTATTAGTCACTAACTGTATTCAGGTAAGCTTTAGGTGAACGCTATGCAAAGCACAAAGTACACTAAGTGAAACACTGGCTGCAGCTAGCACAATCACCTGCCTGCCTGTCACAGTATAGAGAATAACAGGAACAGATCTAGCTAAACTGAATACAGTGTATGCATATATATACAACACCTAGGATGCATATATATCCTCTACACACTGTAACTACAGCTAACTGACTCGCCTGCCTGCTCTATCTAACTCAAATTAAATGACACTATCTCTCTCTCTTTCTCTCTCTGTCTTTAACCACCGCCGCAACATACTACACAAGGCCGCCACGCAGGTGGCCTTATATAGTGTGGGGCATGTACTAAGCCCCCTGAGACATAATTGGCCAAAGCCACCCTGGCTTTGGCCAATTATGGCTCTCCATTTTTTGCACGCTGTCATTGGCCAAAGCATGCGGGTCATAGTGCATGCTTGGCCAAACATCTGCCACCAATGCAATGAGATGCCACAGTGAATTATGGGCCGTGGCACGCCACTCTAATTTGGCACGAACGGCCCATAATATTCGCAATTCAGCGAACAACCGAACAGGCGATGTTCGAGTCAAACATGGGTTCGACTAGAACACGAAGCTCATCCCTAGTGATCACATTTTCAGTGTTCATCCCAACATGGATCATAACTACCTGTATATACCACCCAGAAGATTTAGGTGTCATAAAAGACATCTGTGGAAAAGGAACTAACTCTAGCCACACTGAAAAACATGCTAGAGTGAAAAGAGAAATGTGAAAGTGAAAGTTTTACTGATAAGATGCTACTATATTAAAATATAGGTCATATAATATGACCTAAGAGGGGATTGAAGGAATATGTAGCATTAATCTGTCTTTCATTTTGTATATTCAGCATTTTATATCTAAGCTAGAGCACATATTATTTACTTTCAGTTTCTAGTTTATGCTTTCTAGTTTCCAGTTTCTTTTTCCTAGCCTATAGATTCGATTTCCTAGAAATTAGATAAGTGTAGCGGGCATGTACTATTTAGGGGAAGCATCTGGGTGGTAGCATGACCCAGATGCACAAATTGGAAGAATAGGGCTGTATTCTGTTCGGGTGAGGACATCAGTGGTGTTTAGTTCCCTGCGGCTCAGCAGGTGGCGCCGTCACTTTGAGCCGGGGTTGAACCACTACTGCAGTGCCGTACCCTTTGTGACCTCTCGTGGCAGTTGTACTGCGGGGCGGGGAACCCGCTGTGCTTGCTGGGGGAGGGTATAAAAGGGGCGGACATCTTCACCACGAGATCCGAGTCCCAGGCACCTTCAGCCTGAGGGCTGCTGTCCGTGGTCGGTGTAGGGTATAAAAGGGGCGGACATCTTCACCACGAGGTCCGAGTCCCAGGCACCTTCAGCCTGAGGGCTGCTGTCCGTGGTCGGTGTTCAGGCGCCCTCGGCCTGTACACGTGGAGTTCGTGTTCCATCCCAGACACCTTCAGTCTGGGGTGAGGTACTCATCCGGAGGCCTGGGGCCCAGTACCTTCCGCTGGGTCCCGCGAGGGGGGGATTGACCTAAGGTGCCCCTGGTGTTGGGCACCTGAATCCAGAGCGTAAAGGACCGGAGAGGTGACCCTTTGTGAAGCTGGTGCAGCATATTGCCAGTGTCGGGTGGACCTCCGGAGACCGCTTGGATGGATATCTTTCCCCGGCAGGGGCCTATTCACAAAGGAAGGTGATTCATGTTCTGTGACCGGTGGCAGCGGTACACCTAGTCAATTCTGGTCAGTGGCAGAGACCTGCTATTAGGCCTGTGGCAGGGGCCTCAACGGTTCACTCGGTCGGTGGCAGCGACCAAACTCACAGTCGGTGGCAGCGACTGTGCGCCAAGCCTATTCGCCAAAGAAGGAATAGGAGAGTTCATTGTGCCTGGGCCTACTCGTATCCACACCCTGTTTGTTCGTTTGAAAGTTCAACTGATACTGTTCATATGTGAAGAAGAATAAAGGAGTGTTGGACTTTTTATGGTGTGGGGCTCTATTACTGACAGTCAAACTTGCCCTTTGCAGGAGGGACAAAGGCTCCATCCAAAACACAGGACTCGAAGGTAAAATAGTGTTGGCCTTCACCTCTATACCTTAGAGGACAGGGGCCGTAGTGTACCTCACCCTCCTCCCGCATACCCCTAGACAAGCAAGCCACTTTATTCACAAGGGGACGGGGGGTGAGGCCGCTACATGTGGGGTCTCGGTGCTGGGATTGTGTTATGGAGCCGAAGCTAACGGAGTGTGAGTGTGTCTGTCACGTACCTGATGGTAGTGAGCCCGAATTGCAGGGGACGGCCTCCCTTACGGCCCCCACTCCCGGCCCCCTGGTAAGGTGACAGCTGGCACAGGAGTAAGGAGTGGCACGGGTGCCTGGCAGGATCAACTGTGGTGAGGTGGTGATTCAAACACCCGGAAGCTTCCTTGCAGAATACCGGAACTGGAACGGCTAGCAGGCTGGATCGGAAGTAGCACAGCAGACTGGATCGGTCTCGCAGACTGGATCGGAAGAAGCACAGCAGACAGGATCAGCTAGCAGGCAGGTTCAGCTTAGCAGGCTGGATCTGGGACAGCTCAGCAGACTGGATCGGTCTCACAGACTGGATCGGAAGAAGCACAGCAGACAGGATCAGC
The DNA here is from genome assembly GCA_029206835.1 of Rana muscosa. Classification (NCBI taxonomy): domain Eukaryota; kingdom Metazoa; phylum Chordata; class Amphibia; order Anura; family Ranidae; genus Rana; species Rana muscosa. Next base: position 1,003,359,619 of record CM055122.1, on the reverse strand, counting down.
TAGCAGGCAGGTTCAGCTTAGCAGGCTGGATCTGAGACAGCTCAGCAGACTGGATCGGTTAAGCAAACTGGATTGGAACCAGGAACAGGGTAGTAAACAGGCCAGGTCAGATATCAGACGGGCAGCAGAAGCACAGGGTGCAGGCAAAGGGTAGTCACAACAAGCCGGGGTCGGGTGCAGGCAGATAACAGGTTGGTCAAGGTAAGCCGGGTCTTTTAGCACAGGTATGGTCTCAGATCAGGGTTAAGCACACAACGCTGTAGAGCAGACAGCAGGGACTGTCTGTAATTGACAGGTTTAAATAGTCTCTCTGGCGCCACCTGCTGGACGCACGCGCGAACGGAGACCAGGAAGTCCGGGGCTCCTGTTTCTGGCAGGATCTCCATGACATTGCCCCCCCCAAGGGGCAGCCTCCGGATGCCCATCCGGGCGAACTTTTCAGGGTGAGACCTTTTAAAGGACTGTACCAGACTCTTAGCGTGGATGTTCCCCTCGGGCTCCCAAGAATTCTCTTCGGGTCCCTACCCCTTCCACTTTATCAAAAACTGGTTCTGGTTCCTTCTCCTCCTGTAATCCAGGATAGCCTCTACTTCAAACTCCTCTTCCCCGTCTATAATAACAGGGTCAGGGGTAACAGAGCTTCGGCCAGGAAAGGGATTGGAAATAGATGGTTTCAACAGTGACACATGGAATACTGGGTGGATCTTCAGTGAATCCGGGAGTTCCAGTACAAAAGCCACTTCATTGATTTTCCTTTTAACCGGAAAAGGTCCTAGGAACTTGGGGCCCAATTTCTTTGAAGGGCATGCCATCCTCAAGTTCACTGTAGACAGCCACACCAGGTCACCGGGTACCAGTACCAACTCACCCCGTCTCTTCTTGTCAAAAGTTAATTTGTTGTGTTCCTGGGTCCTGGTCATAGTTTCCTGCAAAAGTTTGTTATTGGTGGAAAATAAATTTATTTTCTCCTGTACTGCTGGCACCGCACATTCGGGAAGAGAATTGGGTAGGAATGAAGGGTGAAAACCAAAGTTGGCAAAGAACGGGGTCTCCTTGGTGGCGGAGTGGATTGAGTTGTTGTAGGCGAATTCGGCCAAAGGAAGCAGGGAAATCCAGTTATCTTGTGTAAAAGAGGAGAAGCAGCGCAGGTACTGCTCCAGAGTTTGGTTAGTCCACTCAGTCTGTCCATTGGTCTGGGGGTGATAGGCAGAAGAGAATGACAGTTCTATATCCAAGGCCTTACAGAGGGACCTCCAGAAGCGGGAGGTGAACTGTACCCCTCGATCTTAAACAATGTTGGCTGGTACCCCGTGGAGTCTGACGATTTCCTTGATAAATGCCTGTGCTGTTACAGAGGCAGAGGGAGTGCCTTTCATAGGAATAAAGTGTGCCATTTTGGACAGACGATCGACTATCACAAAGATAGTGGTATGATCTTCTGCTGGAGGTAACTCGACAATGAAGTCTATGGATAACATCCTCCATGGTCTGTCTGGAACAGGCAAAGGTCTTAATAAGCCCCAGGCCTTGGTTCTAGGAGTCTTGTTCCTGATGCAGGTAGTGCAGGACTCCACAAATTCTTTACAATCTTCCCGTAATTGAGGCCACCAAAAGGTACGCTGTACCAAGTCGGTGGTCTTCGCTATGCCAAAGTGCCCGGCTAATGCATGGTCGTGGCAGAGTTCCAGGACAGATACTCGTAGATCCTCTGGAATATAGATCTTGTCCTTATGCCAGAGCAACCCATCCTTAACCTGCAGTTCCAATTCAGGAGAGGGCAACTGCCCTGCGGAGGCTTGTTTAAGTCTGGAGAGCAGCTGAAGCAAGAGGAAATTCCCAGGGGCAAGGATGGTATCCGGAAGAGAAACTTCTTTGGGTTTGTGAAACATCTGAGACAAGGCGTCAGGCTTAGTGTTCTTGGAGCCTGGACGATACGTGACATGGAACGAAAACCTGGAGAAAAAGAGCGCCCATCTGGCTTGTCGTGGTTTCAGTCTCTTTGCAGATCTCAGATATTCCAGGTTCTTATGGTCAGTAAATATCAGAATTGGATGGGCAGCTCCCTCCAGCAGATAGCGCCATTCTTCTAGCGCAGACTTAATCGCCAGCAACTCCCGATCCCCCACATCGTAGTTCCTCTCTGCTGTTGACAACTTGTGTGAGAAGAAGGCCACTGGGTGAAGCAGGGCCTTGGTTCCTTGTCTCTGGGACAATATTGCCCCTACAGCGATTTCGGATGCGTCTACCTTGAGGACGAATGGCAAAGAGGAATCCGGATGCTTCCAGACGGAGGCAGAGGTAAAAAGTCCCTTAAGGGCCTCAAAGGCCTTTTGGGCCTCGGAGGACCAATGGAAGCCGTTCCCCTGTTGGGTTAATTGAGTGATTGGTGCAATGATGGCTGAGAATCCTCTGATGAACTTGCGGTAAAAATTGGCAAAACCGCCAAAACGTTGGATTCCCTTCTTGTCTGTAGGGACTGGCCAGTCTAGGATTGCAGCAATCTTCTGGGGGTCCATCTCGATGCCCTCACTGGAGATGATTAATCCCAAGAATGGTATACTTCCCTGCTCGAACGCACATTTTTCGGCTTTCGCATATAGGCCATGTTGTCGTAGCTAACACACTCTTGACATGCCTGCGATTGGATTCGAGGGAGGAAGAGAAAATGAATATGTCGTCTAGATAGACGATAACAAATAAGTCCAGAAAGTCCCGAAGGGCATCATTAATGAAGTATTGAAACGTGGCAGGGGCATTGCACAACCCAAAAGGCATAACCAAATACTCAAAGTGCCCAAATCGAGTACGGAAAGCAGTCTTCCACTCATCTCCGTCCCTGATGCGGACCAAATTATAGGCTCCACAGAGATCAAGCTTGGTGAAGACATTGGCAGCCCCCAGTCTCTGGAATAACTCTGGCATCAAAGGAAGGGGATAACGGTTCTTCACCGTAATTTTATTTAATTCGCGGTAATCCACGCAAGGACGAAGGGTATGGTCCTTTTTCTCGACGAAAAAGATGCCCGCGCCTGCTGGAGACATGGACGGGCGAATAAACCCCTTCTTCAGGTTCTCATCAACGTATTCCCTTAGTGCCCCCTTTTCAACCTCTGTCAACGGAAAAATCCTTCCAAATGGGATTTCAGCCCCAGGTAATAGTTCAATGGGGCAGTCGTAGGCTCGATGGGGTGGTAGAACCTCCGCCCGTTGTTTACTGAATACATCCAGGTACTGGATCGGTCTCGCAGACTGGATCGGAAGAAGCACAGCAGACAGGATCAGCTAGCAGGCAGGTTCAGCTTAGCAGGCTGGATCTGGGACAGCTCAGCAGACTGGATCGGTCTCGCAGACTGGATCGGAAGAAGCACAGCAGACAGGATCAGCTAGCAGGCAGGTTCAGCTTAGCAGGCTGGATCTGAGACAGCTCAGCAGACTGGATCGGTTAAGCAAACTGGATCGGAACCAGGAACAGGGTAGTAAACAGGCCGGGTCAGATATCAGGCGGGCAGCAGAAGTACAGGGTGCAGGCAAAGGGTAGTCACAACAAGCCGGGGTCGGGTGCAGGCAGATAACAGGTTGGTCAAGGTAAGCCGGGTCTTTTAGCACAGGTATGGTCTCAGATCAGGGTTAAGCACACAACGCTGTAGAGCAGACAGCAGGGACTGTCTGTAATTGACAGGTTTAAATAGTCTATCTGGTGCCACCCGCTGGACGCACGCGCGAACGGAGACCAGGAAGTTCGGGGCGCCTGTTTCTGGCAGGATCTCCATGACAGTGTCTGTCCAATGGAGTTCTGAGTAGGTCACCCATATTGGCCAACACGCCACGAGGCACACCTTCCTTGCACAGTTCGTGGGCGTGACAGGGAGGAAGCCCGCGAACTGAAGCGCCAGAGGAAAGGAGTCCGGCCATGTGAGAAGGATCACGTGGGGGCTGTGGCCAGAACTACGCAGTGCGCGATGGAGCAACAAGCCGTGACCATGTTTGAAAATGCCTCGTGGTTTCCAGTTTCTACCACCACGAGGATGGCTTTGACTAATGCTCTGGTTACGGATACAGGGATCCAGCTCAAGCCCCAGGGAAGATTCGCCCTGTATTCCTGCAGAGACATTGAAGCCCTGGGCATGATTTGTCCCGGCTGTTCGGGACTAGTGGTGCAGTTGAAGCCATTCGGGCGCTGCTAAGCCTGCGGATAGTTCTCATTCGAGGTGGAACCGTCCTTTGAAAAGCCAAGAGCTATCTACTTCGACCACACAGGTGCCACTACTCAAGGAGGAGGAATCACTGCTTGGACAGCCGTCCCCATCCGCACTGACGGGACCTTGGAGGAGGTCTACATCAAAGAAGAGAAATCCGAGGATGCTGCTTCGGTCACCACAGGGTCTCTGCTCCCACCGTCAAAACGGAAGGTCGGCCTGGTCAAGGCTTCCTGTGGCCGTGGAGGAGCTTCTCCCCGCTGCTTGCCTGGCCTCGATGGATCGGAGGAAAGAGTCCTGGACATCGCGATACTACTACAGGCCCAGGTGAGCCAGGGGTTGGGACTGTTGGTGTGGTTGGAGGTGTCGGGAGTCCACAGTCGGTGGAGCCCGAAAAGGGGGGTGACTCTGAGTCTACAAGGGGTTACCTGCCTGCTGAGATGTATGACACCTCCGACCTGGAATCGCTCTCCGACATTGGAGACGACGCAGAGATTGACCAGATTTTCTGCCAGAAAGGCTGGAACAAGATGCCCCTGTCCTCGTCCCGTGCAAAAAGGGACTCACCCATGTCTGCAGGGGATAGTACACCCCGGGTGGAGGCACCAGCGCCTGAGGAGGAGCCCCATCCCCAGTCTGCCCTTCGATTCCCGGTGCCACCTGTATCTAACACCGGGGGTCAGAGACTGTCGTTGCAGGCGCCTATGCCCAGTTTGGAAGTGATCAAAGCCCCTCGCCACCCAGACTGTATTGTCTTACCGGGTGTGGGGAATAAAGATACTATGCCTCTCTTGGCCAGGCTTCAGCGCTTGTTTGGCCAGAAGGTTGCTCATGAGTATGGGTGGGAATACCCGTACTTGTCAAAGGAACTGTTATATGAGGTCGAAGTCCATCAAGAGCGTTGGTACAATGACTTCATATGGACACATATTGGAGTGCCACACGCCCGTAGGTACCTCGCCTGCTCTCCCAAGGCATCACAAAGGTTCAAGGACTGCAAGGAGGAATGGATGCTGGGTCGGCACATCCACGCGGATAAAGTGCCGATACGCCGGAAAGACAAGGAAGATGCCGAGTATCAGATTGAAACCATGGATCAACATTTGAAGCCCCTTGTTTTGCTGCATCTCAAATTCTATCTATAGGAGAAAAGACTCCCTTTCTTTTTCCTTTTTCCCAAGTGGCAGAACTTTCTGGAGTTTGTGTTTCTTTCTCTGGGAAAATCAGTGACTGTGCCCTAGTTAAAGGGGTGTTTGTGCTCTTCGGAGGAATGGAGACTGTTTCAGTTGTTTGTTCTCCTTTCTTCCGTTTGTCAAAGTCATCATTGACTTTGGGGTAGTTAGAGCCAGGGCACAGAGAAGTTTCGTCTCAGGATCCGACAAGTGCTATGACCGCGGCACTGTCACCAGGTGGCAGTGTTGCGCAACGACATTCACTTCACACACACACACTTCTGGAAGGAAAGAATTTCTCTGAGGAGAAGTTTTTTCATTCCCACACGAACATATGTGTCAGGGATTTGTGTGCTTAACATTTCTTTCTTTCCCCTCTGCAGAAGAACATCCCATCAAGACCGCTGAGAATGGGTGGGTCTTAGTTAGTGATGTGGGAAGGGGGAAAGGTGTTAATGATGTAACTTGAAATGTTTTACTGTTGTGTGTTTGTTTCCTTTCCCTTCCTTTTGTGTTAGTTCCAGGCACAACTGTCATTTTTTTTTCAAAATTTTTATTCTTTTTGAGATTTTCAGCTAGTATCCGGATCAGGTTATGTTACCTCCTGTTGGAGAGATGGCTTGTCCCAGACACTGGGGACCAGTGTCAAGTCACTGGGGGGAGAGTGTAGCGGGCATGTACTATTTAGGGGAAGCATCTGGGTGGTAGCATGACCCAGATGCACTAATTGGAAGAATAGGGCTGTATTCTGTTCGGGTGAGGACATCAGTGGTGTTTAGTTCCCTGCGGCTCAGCAGGTGGCGCTGTCACTTTGAGCCGGGGTTGAACCACTACTGCAGTGCCGTACCCTTTGTGACCTCTCGTGGCAGTTGTACTGCGGGGCGGTCAACCCGCTGTGCTTGCTGGGGGAGGGTATAAAGGGGGCGGACATCTTCACCACGAGGTCCGAGTCCCAGGCACCTTCAGCCTGAGGGCTGCTGTTCGTGGTCGGTGTTCAGGTGCCCTTGGCCTGTACACGTGGAGTTCGTGTTCCATCCCAGACACCTTCAGTCTGGGGTGAGGTACTCATCCGGAGGCCTGGGGCCCAGTACCTTCCGCTGGGTCCCGTGAAGGAGGGATTGTCCTAAGGTGCCCCTGGTGTTGGGCACCTGAATCCAGAGTGTAAAGGACCGGAGAGGTGACCCTTTGTGAAGCTGGTGCAGCATATTGCCAGTGTCGGGTGGACCTCCGAAGACCGCTTGGATGGATATCTTTCCCCGGCAGGGGCCTATTCACAAAGGAAGGTGATTCATGTTCTGTGACCGGTGGCAGCGGTACACCTAGTCAATTCTGGTCAGTGGCAGAGACCTGCTATTAGGCCTGTGGCAGGGGCCTCAACGGTTCACTCGGTCGGTGGCAGCGACCAAACTCACAGTCGGTGGCAGCGACTGTGCGCCAAGCCTATTCGCCAAAGAAGGAATAGGAGAGTTCATTGTGCCTGGGCCTACTCGTATCCACACCCTGTTTGTTCGTTTGAAAGTTCAACTGATACTGTTCATATGTGAAGAAGAATAAAGGAGTGTTGGACTTTTTATGGTGTGGGGCTCTATTACTTACAGTCAAACTTGCCCTTTGCAGGAGGGCCAGAGGCTCCATCCAAAACACAGGACTCAAAGGTAAAATAGTGTTGGCCTTCACCTCTATACCTTAGAGGACAGGGGCCGTAGTGTACATCACCCTCCTCCCGCATACCCCTAGACAAGCAAGCCACTTTATTCACAAGGGGACGGGGGGTGAGGCCGCTACATAAGCTAAGTTTCTATATGACTCATGTAGGATGTAATATTTTAGAAGCTCCTGCCCACATAACATATATGTTTTTGCTGTGAGAATAAACGACAGATTACTCTGTGAAACTGTACCTCTGTGTGCGTCTCTAAGTTTCTACAGGGTGGTCTACAGGAATCCTGCTGAGTTCGAAGGGCACCTTATGCAGATGGGTCAAGGGCCTATCACCCCTAGCAACAGAATTCCTTACATTCAGGACCTCCTAAATGTACATGATCACACAAGTAGATTATTTTTCGGAGATTTCAATTTATATACTTTTCATGCATTCTGTAACTAGACCACACAGTATGAACTGGTGGAATATCCAGTGAGGTACAGTCTCGCTGGCCCATGGGAGAAAGTCTGTTTCATTCATAGGGCGTATGTCCTACTGAATCCACACTTTCCGGTAAGCCTCAGTGTTATTGGTGGCGGTGCTCCATCTCCCCCTTTTCATGTATGTTGAGCGGTGGCTTGAAAATGACCTTTTGGGGCGTCAAGATACATATGTTTTGGACACTTCCTTTTCATCAAACAGTCTTTCTCACTTAGTGGACTTTTTCTTTATTCATTTTCTTTATTATTGCTTTTGAGTTTATAATAAGTTGTTCACTGCATTGTATGTGTATGGTATTCATTGATTTAATCACCTGACATCGCTGCATTGTATATGTATGGCATACACTGGTTTAATCACCCAATATCATTGCATTTTATATGTATGGTATACATTGGTCTAATCACCTGTTATCATTATTTCAACACTGCACATGTATATTGTTAGTTTGTGTCTTCACAATTATTCTAACTTTGATATATTTAGATGTGTATCATGCACTTTAGATCACCCATTTAAATTTCAAATTGTCACTAGCGCTGCACCATCACTTTTCCCACTTTTCATTGCTAGTATCCTCTCAATTTTACATTGGTAGTTTAGGTAGATTGGTAGTTTGGTAGTTTAGGTCTGTAATAGTGCTTGCTAAGTTAGGTTGAAAAAAGGAGCTCCATAGCCTAACAATGTTAAGTTTGGCAGCAAGGAGTAGGTGAATAAAAGCATATATAGGGTTAGGAGGTAGTCATTGTGTAGCTAAGCAAAAGCCAGGTCAGCTCAATATAAGGTTGCACGGGTATCTGGGACTTTTGAAGAACTCCACCAATGAATCAACACATAAATATCCTATATAAAAAGTTCCACGTTTTATTCAAATATTGATGAAAGAAATCAATAAAACAAGAGCTGGCCGTTAAAACAGTGACATAGCTCACTTCCCCATAGGTAATCCTTGGTATTAGCCTTCAATGTCACTTCAAGTATGATTATGTCTAGGCAGATGTCCATATCATGGTCATATGCCTAACACATTTCAAATAAATCTTCATCTGGGCGATGAATTGATGACTAAACAGTAGATATAATAAGAACCATAATAAGGCATATTACTCACAATTCTGCACACAAGGACAATCTGTGACCATATACACTATACTGTCAAAAGTATTGTGACACCTGCGTTTACACGCACATGAACTTTAATGGCACCCCAGTCTTCGTCTGTAAGGTTCAATATTGAGTTGGCCCACCCTTAGAAGCTATAACAGCTTCAACTCTTCTGGGAAGGCTGTCCACATCCCAAACTCACTCATCCATGTCTTTATGGACCTTGCTCTGTGCACTGGTGTGCAGTCATGTTGGAACAGGAAGGGGCCATCCCCAAACTGTTCCCACAAAGTTGGGAGCATGAAATTGTCCAAAATGTATTGGTATGCTGATGCCTTAAGAGTTCCCTTCACTGGAACTAAGGAGCCAAGCCCAACCCCTGAGAAACAACCCCACACCATAATCCCTCCTCCACCAAATTAATTGGACCAATGTACAAATCAAGGTCCATAAAGACATGGATGAGCCTGTTTGGGGTGGAGGAACTTGACTGGCCTGCACAGAGTCCTGACCTCAACCCAATAGAACACCTTTATGATCAATTAAAGCGGAGACTGTGAGCCAGGCCTTCTCGTCCAACATCAGTGCCTGACCTAAAAAATGTGCTTTTGGAAGAATGTTTAAATATTCTGATAGACACACTCCTAAACCTTGTGGACAGCCTTCTTAGAAGAGTTGAAGCTGTTATAGCTACAAAGGTTGGGCCAACTCAATATTGAACCCTATGAACTAAGTGTATGTAAAGGCAGGCGTCCCAATACTTGTATATTAACAGCCATATATTGATAAAAATATTCCAGCATGTAGGCCCAGAAAGTGCCTGGGTAGGTGCGCGAGAAAGGAGTACACACAAGGACCCAAAAGTATTTCCATAAGCATAAACACTGTAATGTACTAAATATGTACAGATAAGAAATAAATTCAACCCCAAAAATTTACCAAAATATAAATATAGAGTTGACATCCTCCCAGTGGCCACTAACTGTGCCCCAGATATGATATAACATGGCTTCTAAAAAATAATGAATTAGCACTATCGGAAAATAAATTACCTCATAACTAATTAAAAAAATTTTTATGTGAATATACAAAAAAGAAAGGAAAACAATGTGTGTGTGTGTATTGGTAGATGGTATGGGCGGGATCTGTGGATCAGCTGAAACAATTTTTAGTACATCCGTATTCCATTGCCTTCAATCTGAATTTCACCACACTGAGAGTATTATGTTTCTAGATGTCACAAAATATAACTTGATATATGGCTAGCTAGCAACACAATAAAGGCAATGATACGACTCAAATCATTACTTTATATTCTACTCAGCACAAACAGACCTGGCTCTTGCTTTGTTGCACAGGCATTGAACAACTACTTCCTAACTGTATAATAGATCTGTTTCCCCACATAGTTGCCGACATCTAGAAAAGTATGATGGGTAAAACTTTCTGAGTTTATTAGGGATGTTGCCTGCCTACTGCTGAGGTGCCATAGAAAGTAAAGGCACTGTAATTTATTGCATGCATTAAATCATAGCACATATGCTGCAATAAACAACAGATCATGATCATATAACAATTGTAGCACACAAACCCTTTTCCCTTGCTTTGGCTCACTTGCAGGAAAAAGGCACACCGAACTATATGCCCGTACCCTCCTGGATGAGGAGGTTAAGCGGTGTTATGTATTTGGGTCCCACAGCTGGGTTCTTCCATCAGTTGATTCTCGTCTCCTAGGATATAGGGACAAGTCTCTGTTTTCCCCCCCGAGTAATTCCAATGTCCACACCACTTTAAACTCCAACGTTGAGTTTATTTTCTCAATATTCAGCAGATAGGAAAAAGGGGTGGAAGAGAGACAGGACAGCAAAGTTTGGGAGGTCAGTCCAGGCACAAATGGATATCACAATCTCTACTCTATCCCAGAGTAGGTTTAGCTCACCCGGATAGTCTCCTACAAAGTGGATCCTAGCAGCCGAAGTGATGCTCGGACGTTTGATCAGGTTCTTTTCCTAGATGCGATCGGGAGACTCTCTGCCACAGAATCTATCAGACCCCGAACCTCTCAGCTTTTGGTACTTAAGGACAGGTGCCAGCAGAAGCACATTACTAGGCTCTTGGTGGATAGAAGAATCCCTCCAGAGAGTTACCGGGCCCCTTCCTTCACCGTTAACTCTCACCGTTCTGTCAGAAAGATCCTCCCCCAGCCTCCTCTTCTTAGAAGCGGGCTCCCTCGCGAGGGACACCCTGGGACTTCTCCTCCTCGAAGCGGACTCCAGCTAAAGGTGCTGGGCCCAGTGTTGAAGATGCAGCCCCAGGACTAAAGGTGCCTGGGACTGGTGCACACGTGGCCCCATGGCCTGGAGGGCCATGCGCTACGCACTCGGACTCCGACTCCTCTTCTCCTCCCAAGACGAAGACCCCCTCCCAGGCGGCGTCTGCCCCTTATGTCTCCTCTCCCAGCATGCACAGCAGGCCAACCACACCCACTGTACCGCTGCCGAGAGAGGACACTCCAAGGCACAGCACTAATACCAGTGGTTCAACCCTGACCCATTATAGCAGTGCCACCTACAGGCCACAGGGAACTGCACACCAGTATACCACCTGGAAATAAAATAGCACAACCTACCAATTGAGAACGGTCTGAGCCCAACTACTATCTCAGACCAGCCCCTAAATTTGGGTATATAGCACCCCTAAATGGGGTGGGCGCTAGACTTGTGCACAACGGAAAAATTTGTTTAGTTTCGGTTCGTTTCTTGTGCACAACGGAAAAATTTGTTTAGTTTCGGTTTGTTTCTTTTCGGTCCTGTTGATTCGTAATCATTCGTAATTTTGCTAGACGGGATTTTTCGTGTTCGGACTAATTCGTATTTTCGCAAGCGACATTTTTCGTTTAATTTTTCGTTGATTTATAATTCGTACTTTCGGTAGAGTACATTGTTTTTCGTTGATTCTGGACACAACTCCTACTTTCGTAACTTTTTTTGGGTTCGTTGATTCGTAATTTTCCGTGTCTCTCTCACAACGATGCTGCCTATTATGCCTAATGTGCTTCAAATGGATTTGTACTTTTCTAAATACATAGCGGTTATTTGTAACGATTCAAAATCTCGTATTTTACTTTCGTTTTTTACATGCTATAGCCTCCGCCCCTGTACGCCATTTTGAGAGGGTTCAGCACGGTGAGCGAGAAGCAGAGAGCAGAGTGTTATTGTGCTTCGAATGGATTAGAAATCTCGTACTTTACTTTCATTTTTTACATGCGGCTATAGCCTCCGCCCCTGTACACCATTTTGAGAGGGAGTTCAGCATGGTGAGGGAGAAGCAGAGAGCAGAGTGAGTGTTATTGTGCTTCTTATGGATTCGTACATTCGTAACTTTTTTCATAACAAATTATGCCGAAGACATTCGGGCATTCGCTATTTGCGGTATAATTTATTTCGGATTCCGTTTTATTCGTAATTGCTTTGTTCGGAAATTCGAATGCTTCCGAATGTCCGAAAGTTGCTAAATTCGGACGAATTTCGATTTGTTACGAAACGAATTGCACAAGCCTAGTGGGCGCTACACAATGGTTAATGTGCAAAATCATTATCAATACAAGATGAAAAATATATGATACTTAAAATAGATGAGATAAAAGAAAACTAATCAAAAACGACTAAACTATTCTAAACTAATCAAAACCATAGATTAACTGGGCTTGGTATAAATAATTACCGGTAAGCCTTTTTTTTAAATGCCAAAGTTTATTATATTTTCAAGATAAATGACAATTTCTAAGGACAGACAATCAGGCTTCAAGCCAAATCAGAATCCTCCAAATTCAGGCTATTTATAAGGATTTGCAGAGGATTTGCTGCACATTCACCACAGATCTACTAAAAAAATGCAGTACTCCTATCAATTAACATTTACCAACATTTATTGTGTGATTTCATTGTGTGATTGACAGCAGCAGATGTTGAAGAACAAACTCGAGCATGAGCGCAAACTGCAGCAACCAATAACACACACTTGAAATCAGTTTAATGTCACCTGATCAATATAGTTTTGTTTCTAAGGGTTACTGCACTATTTGTAATACCAATTGACTTTGACCTATAAGTGTGACAACACAAACAAAATAATATCACATATATATACACAAATACGGTTAATTCAAATTACAACACTTTTGCAACGCTGTTTACAAATCTGTGGTAAAATCAGTATGTGCTGACAGCATCAATGATACACACAAAAGGCATGCAGTGTAAGAAAATATATGTTTCATTTCACAGTTTCACAAATAATGAGTTCCTACGCCTGTTACTATTCACATAACTCAGCAGGGGCTATAGAACAAAGGTACACACGCAGAGTGCAAGATAGGAAAATTTTAAAGAAGAGTGTTTAGAAAAGCCACCTAGCAAAACCACAATATGATGCAACAAATAAAAAACTTAAAGTGATCTTATCAGGTATTTAATGTATTTGCTCCTGGAAGACTCTTGGATTTGGTGTATGCTGTACACAGGGCCTTGACCTCTGTCCATGTCACCATTATGCTCCATCCCTGCTAGAACTCTACCTTTGGAATGGGCAATTGTGAAATAGGCCTTAGTTGCAGGAGGGGTTGAGACATAACTTTAAAGTAGTCATCATTATGCCCCAACCCCTTCAGAAGCTAATTTGGGGATCTGAAAGAATAACACTAGCCACCCTGGCGGTATGATTATGTCAGATTTTTGCGTCTCAAAGCGGTACAATTGTTTTGCATAGAAACTTGGTGTTTTATATTTTAGGCCTGTAATTCTTAGTAATAACATATTTAAATCTGTCCAAACAAGAGTCTAGTAGACATCCCAGGTATGATAAAGTTTGAAACACAAAATCATAAATTATAATATAATCATGTGATAGGAGTGACTTTGGGTCAGGGGTTTGTGGGACTCAGCTTACCCTGGAGAGTTCTGGAGGCTCCTTGTCCAGCTTCCTCTGCGCCTCTTATGTGTAAATCACCCTGTGTCTCTAATAGGGGCACAGGGTGAATGAGAACCCCACTATGATCTGTGCTATTCAGATTCAATGCTGTATATATGTATATATACAGTAATGTGTGCTGTGCCATGCTGTTGGACTTTTTGCTGTGATGGTTTGGGGTGTGACTATTCTATTGTCTATTGTGGCTGCCTCAACTGTTATGGGATGTGCAGGTGTGTTTGCTGTGAGGAAAAAGGGAGGGGGATTCCTCCAACCCCCCTGCTGATAAGACTGTGTACTGAGAAGTTTGAACACACCTGACCTGTGTGGCCATTGTCATTGGACAGTTTGACCCGCCCTGTTTTCCAAGGTTGGGAGGGAAGTGTTTTGAAGGGAGATATCTTTGTGTCCATGTGTGATAATAAAGTCAGTTTGTTTTACCCTACACTGAGGTGTTGTGTCTGTGGACTGAGGGGCTAAAGAAGGTTGGACGGTGCTGGATCTGGAAGCATTGATGGCGGACCTAGTTCTGTTTGAGGACAGAGGGTAACTATAAATATTTATAAAAAATATTAATATAATAATTATAATAAAATGAATTTCCCCACTATTCACTATCGCTCAATTCTGCATGTGTTCTTATTTACTATCACTGTTTTCTAGCTGGTCTCAAACCACTTTTAAAATAAAGGTACACTTTTTGGTTGCTATGAACAATCTCAAGTTTCCAGGCAGAAAGAACAGTATATATAATATAAAACTGCATTCAGGGCACTGGACAAAACACTAGGGACAAATGGGATATGAAATAATTTCATACAGTAATGTAATCTGTAAGATTACAGTGTACTGTATGTATTATTAATTTTGTCATTTTTTAATTTGCCGCCAGGCTCCGCCCCCATGCGTCACGACCCTCGCAGGGAACAGAGCCTGGCACACAGAGGCATCGGGTGGTGGACACAGCCCCTGGACACATCGGGGGGGCATCGCAGGATCCTGGGGGCAGGGTGAGTATACTGCACCAGGATCCTGCAATGCAATCCCGAGTGTGGCTCGGGGTTACTGCTAATGGTACTGAAATGTAACCCCGAGCCACACTTGGGAATACCGCCAGGGAGGCTAGGCAACTCAAGAATATCAGATGGTGGACCACTACAAGTCCAGGAAACTTTACATCTGTTTAACTTTGCCCTTGTTTACATGGATGATGATGCCCATATAGCGTGGGAAAGCATTTTTTTTCGAAGTGCTATGTGCAATCAGCCCTTTGCAGTCTTATAGGATGTGTGGCTGCATGGACACATCTGCTTGTTCTAATGTGACAGGTAGGGATGAGCCGAACACCCCCGGGTTCGGTTCGCACCAGAACCTTCGAACGGACCGAAAGTTCGCGCGAATTTTCGAACCCTATTCGTTATAATGGACGCGAACGTTCAAAATCAAAATTGCTAATTACAACGGCCAATATGCATGTTAATGTCATAAAACAGGTTTGGGGACCCGGGTCCTGCCCCAGGGGACATATATCAATGCAAAAAGAAATTTTAAAAACTAAAGTTTTTTCGGGAGCAGTCATTTTAATGATGCATAAAGTGAAAAAAAAAAAAGTGAAATTTTCCTTTAAATATGGTACCTGGGGGGTGTCTAAAGTATGCCTGTGAAGTGGCATGTGTTTCCCGTGTTTAGAACTGTCCTTGCACAAAATGACATTTGTAAAGGAAAAAAAGAAGCCATTTAAAACCACTTGCGGCTTTCATGTCATGTCTTGTCCTGGCCGCCATATGGCTGAAAATCCTTGAGAAAAATGGCATGGCTACCCCATCACCCCCCCCCCCCCCACCCCAGCCCCTTTGGGTCTTGTATGGATACTAAGGGGGACCCCGCACCCAAAATAAAACCCTATACCTACAACCCTATATACTCTGAACAGCAGTATATAGGTGGTGCAAACAAGACATGGACTGTAGGTTTGTTCTTAAGTAGAATCTGAACAGGTACATTATGAAGTGTAGCTACATCCCAAAAAAATCAATTTTTAAGCTTTTTGGAGAACATAGGGAGGGGTTATCACCCCTGTAACATTTGCTGTCTTTGCACATCTGTTCAGAACATGTCATCTCACTTTCCGTCCCAATGACAAATGTTTTTGGAAAAGTGGGGTTTTAATTGAAACAAGGATTGGTGATAAAGCATCAGTAGAGAGGAGATACCTTTTTCCCAAATTAAATCTAACAGGATAGAATTTTCCTTCCTAGGGGTAGATTTCCTCTCACTTCCTGTTTTCTCTTGCCGTTTGCAAGTAGGAGTCGTTTGTAAGTTGGATGTTTGAAAGTAGGGGCCTGCCGTATATACTCTGCAGAAATTTGCCCTATTAGATGTTGGTGTAGCCACAAGACTGGTGGGCACAGGAATGGGCCCTGCTGTGAGTTAATAGATCAAGATTTGTACTTGCATGCACCTGTTGAACCGGGCAGAAAAATTGGGCCTTTGGTGGTGGTGGTGGTGGTGGACGGTGTTGCCACAAGACTGTAAGCCCTCACAGTTACTCTTGGTGGGTGCAGGAATGGGCCCTGCTGTGAGTTATTAGATCAAGATTTGTAATTGCATGCACCTGTTGAACAGGGCAGAAAAATTGGGCCTTTGGTGGTGGTGGTGGTGGTGGACGGTGTTGCCACAAGACTGTAGGCCCTCATAGTTACTCTTGGTGGGCGCAGGAATGGGCCCTGCTGTGAACTATTAGATCAAGATTTGTAATTACACGCCCCTGTTAAACAGGGGCTGAAAAATTGTGCCTTAGGCATTGGTGCTGGTGCCACAACACTGCAACCCCTCACAGATACTGTACTTGGAGCACAGCAGTCACACCTGTTGCGAAGCATCTTTTTAAAAAATTGTAATTACACGCCCCTGTTATACAGGGGCTGAAAAATTGTGCCTTAGGCACTGGTGCTGGTGCCACAACACTGCAACCCCTCACAGATACTGTACTCTGAGCACAGCAATGAGACCTGTTGCAAAGCATTGCCTAAAAATTGTAATTACACGCCCCAACAGGGGCTGAAAAATTGTGCCTTAGGCACTGGTGCTGGTGCCACAACACTGCAACCCCTCACAGATACTGTACTCTGAGCACAGCAGTCAGACCTGTTGCGAAGCATCTTTTTAAAAAATTGTAATTACACGCCCCTGTTATACAGGGGCTGAAAAATTGTGCCTTAGGCACTGGTGTGGTGGCATGGATCATTGAGGAGGAGGAAGAGGATAGTCAGTGAACATAACAGGACAGTCACTCAGCATCAGCATAGGCAGTCTTGAAGGGATGTGACATTATAAATTATTCCGTTATATCCGCTTCAGGTGTCTGGTAGCTGGTGGTGATCCAAGACTGATTCATTTTTATGAAGGTCAGTCGATCAACCGAGTCGGTGGACAGGCGCACCCTATGATCGGTGACAAATCCTCCAGCAGCACTGAATGTGCGTTCGGAAAGAACGCTGGATGCAGGACAGGCCAGTAGCTCAATTGCATACTGTGCAAGCTCTGGCCAGTGATCC
Source organism: Rana muscosa (assembly GCA_029206835.1). Classification (NCBI taxonomy): domain Eukaryota; kingdom Metazoa; phylum Chordata; class Amphibia; order Anura; family Ranidae; genus Rana; species Rana muscosa. The sequence continues at coordinate 1,003,342,476 of CM055122.1, read as the reverse complement.
ATCCTCAGGACCCAGTAAGCCAGAGGATTTTCGGTGGGAAAGGTGTCCAAGTCTGACCTTGCCCCTAGGTATTCCTGCACCATGTATATCAGACGCTGGCGATGGTTGCTGGAACCGATCATACCTTGGGGCTGCGGACTAAAAAATTGTCTGAATGCATCGGTCAGACGTCCACCTTCCCCACCGCTCCTTCTGCTACTGACCGAAGCCTCAGCAACTCGTCGTCCAGGACCAGGAGTTTGTAACCTCCCAGTTTCTGGGAACGCGTTGCACAGACCTTTCTGCAAGGCCTCCCTGAGATGTCTCATCCTCTGCTCCCTCTGCGACGGCAAGATAAGGTCCGCAACCTTACCCTTGTACCGTGGATCAAGGAGAGTGGCCAGCCAGTAATGGTCACTCTCCTTGATCCGAAGAACACGAGGATCCTTCCGCAGGCTTTGCAGGATCAGGGAGGCCATGCAGCGTAGGTTAGCTGAGGCATTCGGTCCGGAGTCTTCTGGGTCACTGAGGATGACATGATCGCCAGCCACCTCCTCCCAGCCACGTACAAGTCCACTGGTTTGTTGGGACTGTACATCATCCCTAAAAGACTGCTGCTGCTGATGCTGAGTGCCAGGCTCCACCTCCATGCTCACACAATCCTCCTCCTCCTCCTCCTCCTCTTCCTGTGTGATGGGTGGGACAGAAGGAACATTGTCTGGATAAAGGGGGCCTTGAGAGACAAGGAAGTCCTCCTCTTCCTGCCTCTGTTCTGCCTCAAGTGCCCTGTCCATTATTCCACGCAGCGTATGCTCCAACAGGTGGACAAGAGGTACAGTGTCACTGATGCATGCACTGTCACTGCTCACCATCCTCGTGGCCTCCTCAAATGGTGAGAGGACAGTGCATGCATCCCTGATCATGCTCCACTGGCGTGGGGAAAAAAAGCCAAGCTCCCCTGACCCTGTCCTGGTGCCGTAGTCGCAAAGGTACTCATTGATGGCCCTCTGCTGCGTGTGCAGTCGCTGCAGCATGGCCAACGTTGAGTTCCACCTGGTGGGCATGTCACATATTAGGCGGTTCTTGGGCAGGTTCAGCTCCTTTTGCAGCTCAGTCAGCCGAGCACTGGCATTATAAGATCGGCGGAAATGCACACAGACTTTCCTGGCCTGCCTCAGGACATCCTGTAAGCCTGGGAACCTGCCCAAGAACCGCTGCACCACCAGGTTGAGGACGTGAGCCATACAGGGCACATGGGTGAGCTGCCCCTGTCGCAGGGCGGAGAGGAGGTTGGTGCCATTATCAGAAACGACCATTCCTGGCTTAAGCTGGCGTGGCGTCAACCACCTCTCGGCCTGCCCCTGCAGAGCTGCCAGAACCTCTGGCCCAGTGTGGCTCCTGTCCCCCAAACACACCCAGCGCAAGCACGGCATGGCATCTTTTTGCCTGCGTACTCGCGTAGCCCCTTGTACGCCTACGGAGCACCGCTGGTTCCGAGGACAGAGCACTCGAAGAGGACATGGAGGAAGAAGAAGAGGGGGTGGAGGAGAGAGGTGTGTCACAACCAGTAGTAGCATTTTGGAGGCGTGGTGGCGGAACAACCTCCAACACTACTGCACCTTGTCCTGCATCCCTCCCAGCTGCCAATAGAGTGACCCAATGGGCCGTGAAAGAAAGATAACGTCCCTGTCCATGCCTGCTGGACCATGAGTCAGCGGTAATATGCACCTTACCGCTGACCGCCCTGTCCAGCGAGGCATGGACATTGCCTTCCACATGCCAGTAGAGAGACGGAATCGCCTTCCGTGAGAAAAAGTGGCGTTTGGGAACCTGCCACTGAGGAACCGCACATTGAACAAACTCACGGAAGGGGGCCGAGTCTATCAACTGAAAAGGCAGCAGTTGAAGTGCTAGCAATTTAGCCAAGCTAGCATTCAACCGCTGGGCATGTGGATGGCTGGGAGTATACTTCTTTCGACGGTCCAGCAGCTGGGGCAGGGAAATTTGCCTGCTACAATCGGACGTCGGTGTACTGCAAGTACTTGGTTGTGACACACCTAATTCTACACCTTCAGTCCTCTCAGAGCAGCTTTCAGAGAGGACTGAAGATATAGTGGGGATGGAGATCCCAGCTGATGAGGAGCAAGGAGAGGTCCGCTTTGTTCTTTGGTGTGGGTCTTTTATGTGTGCTTGCCAACGAGCTGCATGGCAGGTCGACATATGTCTGCTCATGCTTGTGGTGCCCAAGCGGCTGATGTTTTGGCCACGCGAGATACGCTTGAGACAAATATTGCAAATAGCAGTGGTGCGATCTGATACACTCGTCTCAAAAAAGGCCCACACCAAAGAACTTTTGTGATAACGTGCAGAGGCAGCGCCCTGCACAGGCGGAGCTCTGCGGTGTGGTACAGTTGCTGTGCTGGCCTCTAGCTGGCCTCCAGGGGGCATCCTGCCTCGTTGGACATGTGACGCTGCATCCTCCTCCTCCTCCTCTCTCCCTTCAGGCACCCACGTGGAGTCAGTGACCTCATCATCCCCTCCCTCTTCACTACTAGAGCAAACCTGGCAGTAAGCTGCAGCTGGTGGAACACTACTGCCAGATTGCTGTCCTTCAGCATCCCCTCTCTCTGCGCGCACACTACTGACTTCCTCAAGCTGGGTATCATCATCCGAGCCTTCGAATCGTTGGGCATCCTCCTGGAGCATGTACCCAACACTGTGCTCAAACAGTTCGGGGGACTCCTCAGGAGGACATGGTGGGTCTAGGGAAGGGGTGGCTGATGATGCCATTGAGTACGCGTTGGCAGCTGCTCTGCCAGTACCCTGAGCCTGGGTGAGAGAGGATGAGGAGGATGAGGAGGGCTTGGTCATCCATTCTACCAAGCCTTCGGCATGATGCGGCTCCACATGTCCAGCTGCCGAAAACAAAGACAAGCGTGTCCCATGGCCACGTGCTGATGACGATGCACGACCACGTCCATGGCCAGCACTGTTGTCTCTAGAAACAGAGCCTGCCTGCCCTGTGTTCTTGCCTCGGCACGCTCTGCCTCTCCTTGGCGGTCTTCCAGCCATTGTAGTCGGTAGTGTATATAGTATAAAAAATAGAACTCCTATGTGTGCTCACAACACACTGTAGGTCCTATGGGTGCTGACACTAACACACTATAGGTACTATGTGTGCTGCTGACAAGAAAATATAGGAGCTCTGTTTGCTGCCACTAACACACTAGAAGTCCTATTGGTGCTTCTGAGATGAAAATATAGGAGCTCTGTGTGATGCCACTAACACACTAGAAGTCCTATGGGTGCTTCTGAGATGAAAATATAGGAACTCTGTGTGATGCCACTAACACACTAGAAGTCCTATGGGTGCTGCTGAGAAGAAAATATAGGAGCTCTGTTTGCTGCCACTAACACACTAGAAGTCCTATGGGTGCTGCTGAGAAGAAAATATAGGAGCTCTGTGTGATGCCACTAACACACTAGAAGTCCTATGGGTGCTTCTGAGATGAAAATATAGGAGCTCTGTGTGATGCCACTAACACACTAGAAGTCCTATGGGTGCTGCTGAGAAGAAAATATAGGAGCTATGTGTGATGCCACTAACACACTAGAAGTCCTATGGGTGCTTCTGAGATGAAAATATAGGAGCTCTGTGTGATGCCACTAACACACTAGAAGTCCTATGGGTGCTGCTGAGAAGAAAATATAGGAGCTCTGTTTGCTGCCACTAACACACTAGAAGTCCTATGGGTGCTGCTGACTCTGAGAAGAAAATATAGGAGCTCTGTGTGATGCCACTAACACACTAGAAGTCCTATGGGTGCTTCTGAGATGAAAATATAGGAGCTCTGTGTGATGCCACTAACACACTAGAAGTCCTATGGGTGCTGCTGAGAAGAAAATATAGGAGCTCTGTGTGATGCCACTAACACACTAGAAGTCCTATGGGTGCTTCTGAGATGAAAATATAGGAACTCTGTGTGATGCCACTAACACATTAGAAGTCCTATGGGTGCTGCTAAGAAGAAAATATAGGAGCTCTGTTTGCTGCCACTAACACACTAGAAGTCCTATGGGTGCTTCTGAGAAGAAAATATAGGAGCTCTGTGTGATGCCACTAACACACTAGAAGTCCTATGGGTGCTTCTGAGATGAAAATATAGGAACTCTGTGTGATGCCACTAACACATTAGAAGTCCTATGGGTGCTGCTGAGAAGAAAATATAGGAGCTCTGTTTGCTGCCACTAACACACTAGAAGTCCTATGGGTGCTGCTGAGAAGAAAATATAGGAGCTCTGTGTGATGCCACTAACACACTAGAAGTCCTATGGGTGCTGCTGAGAAGAAAATATAGGAGCTCTGTTTGCTGCCACTAACACACTAGAAGTCCTATGGGTGCTGCTGAGAAGAAAATATAGGAGCTCTGTTTGCTGCCACTAACACACTAGAAGTCCTATGGGTGCTGCTGAGATGAAAATATAGGAACTCTGTGTGATGCCACTAACACACTAGAAGTCCTATGGGTGCTGCTGAGAAGAAAATATAGGAGCTCTGTTTGCTGCCACTAACACACTAGAAGTCCTATGGGTGCTGCTGAGAAGAAAATATAGGAGCTCTGTTTGCTGCCACTAACACACTAGAAGTCCTATGGGTGCTGTTGGGGTGCAATGCTGTGCTAACAGCACTGCGGTTGGTACTACTGCAATACTGTACTAACAGTAAGCACGCACCAGACTAATCCCCAGCAGCAGCTAATAACACGCTAACTGTGCAATCAGCAGCAATGAACGATCAATGACTTAGGTAGCAATGGTTTAGCAAAGAAATAGCCAATGGTTTAGCAAAGAAGAGCAAATCTTTCAGTATCAAGCAAAGACAGAATCAGCAGACTGATCTCTCCTAAAGCCGGAACTCATGTGACCGGGGCCGATGGCGTGGCGGCCTTTTAAATGGTGGGGCATGTACTAAAGCCCCTGAGCTGTAATTGGCTACAGGCGTCCTGCCTGTAGCCAATTATTGCTCTCCGAGTTTCGGGCGCTGTGATTGGCCAAGCATGCGGGGTCACAGTGCATGCTTGGCCAATCATCAGCCAGCAATGCACTGCGCCGGCCGCGCCGGCCGCAATGCATTGCGGGGCCGCTCGCATCGCACGAATGTGATGCGAACGCCCCAAATAGTTCTGGGCTCGACGAGCGAGCGAACGCCCGGTGCTCGATTCGAACATGGGTTCGAATCGAGCACCGGGCCCATCCCTAGTGACAGGCATGCAGGTGTGGGTGGGCAGCCCCAAGCACAGATAGTGTGCACTTGGGGGAGCACATCCGCACCTACCTGCTTGCCACATCTGGATGAGTAGCTGTGTCTGTACAGTAGCATGTAATATAAGGCTTCAATGGGCTGCCTGCAGGCAGCACCTGAATGGTACAGGTGTTGCAAAAAATATCCCTTTTGCGCTATATAGGCATTATCACCCCCATTGTCCCCTGCACTCTGTGGGTTTTGCATTTCTGATTCCTGCACTGCGCATGTTATTCATTCATGATCTAGAGCAGAGCAGAGTAGGCCCAGGTTTTATTTAACCACACCCCTTTAAGCCCTTCTCATTGTTAGCATAACATGGCCACACCAGCAATTCAGAGCAGTTGGCTATGCAAGCTGCTTTTAGCCCCTTCTGTCCAATCTCCACTGAGGGGTACACTTTATAGAAATGAGCTGCCAAGGAGTAAGCACCACTGAGCTATATCAGTGGTTTGCAGTGGAGGCAGATTTAGCACCAGGAGTAGGGATGAGCCGGACACCCCTCGGTTCGGTTCGCATCCAGAACATGCGAACGGACCGAAAGTTTGTGCGAACTTTCGAACACCGTTAAAGTCTATGGGACTCGAACATGAGAAATCAAAAGTGCGAATTTTAAAGGCTAATATGCAAGTTAACGTTATTGTCCTAAAAAGGGTTTGGGGACCCAGGTCCTGCCCCAGGGTACATGTATCAATGCAAAAATACGTTTTAAAAACGGCCGTTTTTTCGAGAGCAGTGATTTTAATGATGCTTAAAGTGAAAAAATAAAAGTGAAATATTCCTTTAAATATCGTGCCTGGGGGGTGTCTATAGTATGCCTGTAAAGTGGCGCGTGTTTCCCATGTTTAGAACTGTCCCTGCACAAAATGAAATTTCTAAAGGAATAAAGGTAATTTAAAACTGCTTGCGGCTTTAGTGTAATGTCTGGTCCCGGCAATATGGATGAAAATCATTGAGAAAAACGGCATGGGTACCCCCCCCCCAGCCCATTACCAGCCCCTTTGGGTCTTGTATGAATATTAAGGGGAACCCCGCACCCAAATTAAAAAAAGGAAAGGCGTGGGGCCCCCAGGCCCTATATACTCTAAACAGCAGTATACAGGCGGTGCAAACAAGACAAGGACTGTAGGTTTGTTCTTAAGTAATTTTGAACTGGCACATTTTTAGAGTGTAGCTCCAGCCAAAAAAAAACTATTTTTAAGCTTTTTGGAAAACATAGGGAAGGGTTATCACCCCTGTAATATTTGTTTTGCTGTCTGTGCACCTGTTCAGAAGATTTCACCTCAGTTTCTGTCCCAATGACAATTGGATTTTGAAAATTTTGGGTTTTTAGGGAAACAAGGATTGGTGATAAAGCATCAGTGGAGAGGGGACACGTTTTTCCCATATTAACTCTTACAGGAGAGAATTTCCCTTCCTAGGGGTAGATTTCCTCTAACTTCCTGTTGTCTCCCTCCATTTGTAAGTAGGAGTCGTTTGAAAGTCAGATGTTTGAAAGTAGAGGCCTGCCCTATATACTCTGCAGAAATGCAGAAATTTGGGCCTTAGGTGTTGGTGTTGCCACAACACTGTAAGCCCTCGCAGTTACTCTTGGTGTGCGCAGGAATAGGCCCTGCTGTAAAATATCAGATCAAGAATTGTATTTACATGCCCCTGTTGAACAGGGTCAGAAAAATTGGGCCTTTGATGGTGGACGGTGTGGTGGTGTTGCCACAACACTGTAAGCCCTCACAGTTACTCTTGGTGGGCGCAGGAACGGGCCCTGCTGTGAAATACTAGATCAAGAATTGTAATTACATGCCCCTGTTAAACAGGGGCAGAAAAATTGGGCCTTAGGCACTGGTGCCACAACACTGCAAGCCCTCACAGATATTATAGTTGGAGCGCAGGAATAAGCCCTTCTGCAAAGTATTACAGCAAAAATTGTAATTACACGCCCCTGTTAAACAGGGGCAGAAAAATTGGGCCTTAGCCACTGGTGGCGGTGCCCAGAACCAAAAATGTTCTTACAAGCTATCAACATGAACATTGAGGAGGAAGAGGAAAGTCACTCAGCATAAAAGGATAGTCACTCAGCATCAGCATAGGCAGTCTTGAAGGGATCTCACATTCAAAAAAAAATTATTCAGTTACATCAGCATCAGGTGCTTGGTAGCTGGTGATCCAAGACTGATTCATTTTTATGAAGGTCAGCCGATCGACCGAGTCGGTGGACAGGCGCACCCTGTTATCGGTTACAAAGCCTCCAGCAGCACTGAATGTGCGTTCTGAAAGAACCCTGGATGCAGGACAGGCCAGTATCTCAATTGCATACTGTGCAAGCTCTGTCCAGTGACCAATCCTCAAGACCCAGTAACCCAGAGGATTTTCGGTGGGAAAGGTGTCCAAGTCTGATCTTGCCCCTAGGTATTCCTGCACCATGTAAATCAGACGCTGGCGATGGTTGCTGGAACCGATCAGACCTTGGGGCTGCATACTAAAAAATTGTCTGAACGCATCGGTCAGACGGACACCTTCTCCACCGCTCCTTCTGTGACTGACCGAAGCCTCAGCAACACGTTGTCCAGGACCAGGAATTTGTAACCTCCCAGGCTCTGGAAACGCGTTGCACAAACCTTTCTGCAAGGCCTCCCGAAGATGTTTCATCCTCTGCTCCCTCTGCGATGGCTGGATAAGGTCCGCAACCTTACCCTTGTAAGGTGGATCAAGGAGGGTTGCCAGCCAGTAATGATCCCTCTCCTTGATACCACGACTATGAGGATCCTTTTGCAGGCTTTGCAGGATCAGGGAGGCCATGCAGTGTAGGTTTGCTGAGGCATTCGGTCCGGAGTCCTCTGGGTCACTAAGGACGACATGATCCGCAGCCACCTCCTTCCAGCCACGTACAAGTCCATGGGTTTCTCGGGACTGTAAATGATCCCTTGAATACTGCTGCCGATGCTGAGTGCTAGGCTTCACCTCCATGCTGACACAATCCTCCTCCTCCTCCTTGTCCTCTTTCTGTGTGATCGGCGGGCCCGCAGGACCACTGTCTGGATAAAGGGAGCCTTGAGAGGTAAGGAAGTCCTCCTTTTCCTCCCTCTGTTCTGCCTCAAGTGCCCTGTCCATTATTCCACGCAGCGTGTGCTCCAACAGGTGGACAAGAGGGACAGTGTCACTGATGCATGCACTGTCACTGCTCACCATCCTCGTGGCCTCCTCAAATGGTGGCAGGACAGTGCATGCATCCCTGATCATGACCCACTGGCGTGGCAAAAAAAAAACAAGCTCCCCTGACCCTGTCCTGGTGCCATAGTCACACAGGTACTCATTTATGGCCCCCTGCTGCGTGACAGCCGCTGCAGCATGGCCAACGTTGAGTTCCACCTGGTGGGCATGTCACAGATTAGGCAGTTCTTGGGCAGGTTGTATTCCTTTTGGTGGTCAGCCAGCTGAGCACTGACATTAAATGAAAATGCACACAGACTTTCCTGGCCTGCCTCAGGACATCCTGTAAGCCCGGGTACCTGCCTAGGAACCACTGCACCACCAAGTTAAGGACGTGAGCTAAACAGGGCACATGGTTCAGCTGTCCCTGTCAGAGGGAGGAGAGGAGGTTGGTGCCATTGTCGCAAACCACCTTTCCTGGCTTAAGCTGGCGTGGTGTCAACCACCTCTGAGCCTTCCCCTGCAGAGCTGACAGAATCTCTGCCCCAGTGTGGCTCCTGTCCCCCAAGCACACCAGCTCAAGCACCGCATGGCATCTTTTTGCCTGCGTACTTGCGTAGCCCTTGAACGCCTATGGAGCACCGCTGGTTCCGAGGACAAATCAGCACAGAAAAAGGCCTTGGAGGAAGAAGAAGAGGAGGGGGTGGAGGAGAGAGGTGTGTCAGAATCACCACTAGTAGCATTTTGGAGGCGTGGTGGCGGAACAACCTCTAACACTACTGCACCCTGTCCTGCATCCTTCTTAGTTGCTTACAGAGTCACCCAGTGCGCCGTGAAAGATCCCTGTCCATGCCTGCTGGACCATGAGTCAGCGGTAATATGCACCTTACCGCTGACCGCCCTGTCCAGCGAGGCCAAGACATTGCCTTCCACATGCCGGTAGAGAGCCGAAATCGCCTTCCGTGAAAAAAAGTGGCGTTTGGGAACCTGCCCCTGAGGTACCGCACATTCCACAAACTCACGGAAGGGGGCAGAGTCTACCAACTGAAAAGGCAGTGAAGTGGTAGCAATTTAGCCAAGCTAGCATTCAACCGCTGGGCATGTGGATGTTTGGGAGCGAATTTCTTTCGCCGGTGTAGCAACTGGGGCAGGGAAATTTGCCTGGTACAATCGGACGTTGGTGTACTGATAGCAGATTGCCTGCAAGTACTTGGCAGTGACACACCTAATTCTACACCTTCATTCCTCTCAGTGCAAGTTTCTGAGAGGGCTGAAGGTATAGTGGGGTTGGAGACCCCAGCGGATGAGGAGCAAGGTCCGCTTTGTTCTTTGGTGTGGGTCTTTTATGTACGCTTGCCAACAGACTGCATGGCAAGCATGTGGTGCCCAAGCGGCTGCTGTTTTGGCCACGCTTGATACGCTTCAGACATATGTTGCAAATAGTAATGGTGCGATCTGCTGCACACGTCTGAAAAAAGGCCCACACCAAAGAACTTTTGGAAAAACGCGCATAGTCAGCAGCACCATGCACATGCGGAGCTCTGCGGTGTGATGCAGTCGGTTGGCTGCCCTTAAGCTGGCCCCTGGAGGGCATCCTGCCTCATTGGAGATGTGCCTCCTCCTCCTCCTCCTCTCTCCTATCAGGCACCCATGTAGAGTCAGTGACCTCATCATCCCCTCCCTCCTCATCACTGGAGCAAACCTGGCAGTATGCTGCAGGTGGGGGAACATGACTGCCAGTTTGTTGTCCTTCTTGGGAACCCCCTCTGTCTGGACTCACGTTACTGCCTTCCTCAAGCTGGGTACCATCATCAGAGCCTTCAAAACACTGCGCATCCTCCTGCAGCATGTACCCAACACTGTGGTCGAACAGTTCGGGGGACTCCTCCGTGCATGATGGTGGGGCTAGGGAAGGAGTAACTGATGACCTCGAGCCGATGGAATAGGCTGCTTTGGCACCTGCATTGGCAGCCAAGGTAGCCTGGGTGACAGAGGATGAGGAGGATGAGGACGGTTTGGTCATCCACTCTACCAACTCTTCAGCATGTTGCGGCTCAACATGGGCAGCTGACGAAAAAAAGGACAAGCGTGCCCCACGGCTACGTGCTGATGAGGATGCACCGTGTCCACGACCAGCACTGTTGCCTCTAGACACAGAGCCTGCTTTCCCTCTTTTATTGGCCTGTGAGTGTCTGCCTCCCCTTGTTGGCCTTCCAGACATACTGTATTTGATGTATTGGAATAGGTACACAAGGAATGGCCTGCAGTCAGCTTTACCTGCACACTGTGCCCAGTATACAGTACACTGACTTAGTATACTGCAGCTTAGCTCATTCAACTGCATGCCTGTATTATTAGGAAGAGAACAGGAATGGCCTGCAGTCAGCTTTACCTGCACACTGTGCCCAGTATACAGTACACTGACTTAATATACTGCAGCTTAGCTCAATCAACTGCCTGCCTGTATAATTAAAAAGAGAACAGGGATGGTCTGCAGTCAGTTTTACCTGCACACTGTGCCTGCCCAGTATACAGTACACTAACTTAATATACTGCAGCTTAGCTCAATCAACTGCCTGCCTGTATAATTAAAAAGAGAACAGGGATGGTCTTCAGTCAGCTTTTCCTGCACACTGTGCCCAGTATACAGTACACTGACTTAATATACTGCAGCTTAGCTCAATTAACTGCCTGCCTGCATTATTAGGAAGAGAACAGGGATGGTCTGCAGTCAGCTTTACCTGCACACAGTGCCCAGTAAACAGTACACTGACTTAATATACTGCAACTTAGCTCAATCAACTGCCTGCCTGTATTATTAGGAAAAGAACAGGAATGGCCTGCAGTCAGCTTTACCTGCACACTGTGCCCAGTATACAGTACACTGACTTAATATACTGCAGCTTAGCTAAATCAACTGCCTGCCTGTATTAGGAAGAGAACGGGGATGGTCTGCAGACAGCTTTACCTGCACACTGTGCCCAGTATACAGTACACTGACTTAATATACTGCAGCTTAGCTCAATTAACTGCCTGCCTGTATTATTAGGAAAAGCACAGGGATGGTCTGCAGTCAGCTTTACCTGCACACTGTGCCCAGTATACAGTACACTGACTTAATATTCTGCAGCTTAGCTCAATCAACTGCCTGCCTGTATTATTAGGAAGATAACAGGGATGGTCTGCAGTCAGCTTTAACTGCACACTGTGCCTGCCCAGTATACAGTACACTGACTTAATATACTGCAGCTTAGCTCAATCAACTGCCTGCCTGTATTATTAGGAAGAGAACAGGGGTGGTCTGCAGTCAGCTTTACCTGCACACTGTGTCCAGTATACAGTACACTGACTTAATATACTGCAGCTTAGCTCAATCAACTGCCTGCCTGTATTATTAGGAAGAGAACAGGGATGGTCTACAGTCAGCTTTTCCTGCACACTGTGCCCAGTATATAGTACATTTTTAAGCCCTGCTTTCACATAGTTGGTGTCATCTGATTTGCTAAGATACAATACAAATTAGCAATGAATAATTAGAAAAACACTTCCTTAAAATTCTATACCAATACAGAATCTCACTATGAATTGGAATAACATATTCTATATGGCTCTATTAGCTAATCCTATATACAATCTTATGCAATCTTATTTCTATCATTTGCATTATACCTGCATGATAATAATCTTTGTACTGCTCAAGGCAAAGTAGAAGGCCCTCCTGAGGGATATCATTCCTCAGTGTATGAAAGATTATTTTTTTAATAACTGCTCCCTGTCTTGACGCACTGATATATAGATTCTTGTCTAGGATTTTTTACTTTTAACTTTTTACCTTATGTATCAATAATAGTTGCATATCCATAATAAATGTACTGTATATGTCTTCTGAAATAATAATGTTTTATGTAATAGTGGCATAATATAACTGTGTTGTAACTCAAATGTTTGTATTCTTCTTGTCATATTGAACTTTTAAAATAAATATCGAAGCGCTTAGTAGCGCTTAGTAGCACTTAGAAATACTTAGTAATTAACAGCAATATAGATAGTGCACTTGAAATTGCACTGAAAGTGCACTTGGAAGTGCAGTTGCTGTAGATCCGATGGAAACATGCAAGGAAATAAAAAACAGCATTTTAGCTTGCACATAATTGGATGATAAAATCAGCAGAGCTTCCCCTCATTTCAGATCTACCCCTCAGATTTACAGCGACTGCACTTCCAAGTGCACTTTCAGTGCAATTTCAAGTGCACTTTGCACTTGTAGTTTGCACTTGTAGTGCAAAGTGTATTTTCCTTTAGTAAATAACCCCCAAAGTGCACTTGGAAGTGCAGTCGCTGTAGATCCAAGGGGGACATGCAAGGAAAATAAAAAACTGAATTTTAGCTTGCACATGATTGGATAATAAAATCAGCAGAGCTTCCCCTCATTTCAGATCTACCCCTCAGATTTACAGCGACTGCACTTCCAAGTGCACTTTCAGTGCAATTTCAAGTGCACTTTGCACTTGTAGTTTGCACTTGTAGTGCAAAGTGGATTTGCCTTTAGTAAATAACCCCCACTGTGTGACCAGCTGCCTTCAGAATCATTAAAGATATTAGGAAATATGCCTATGAATATAGTTTGAAAAATTATCAAAAAAATGCTAGTGGTGTATGAATCACTGGACTGGCTAAATGGCTTACATATGCTTTTAGCACAGTGGGTTGTGTATGTTATACATGTTACATCAGTGTTAATTAGGAATGAGGTTTGGGTTTGCCTCCAGTTTGGGTTTGCAGGAAATTTTCATTTTTGACAGTTCGCCCAAACCGCAAACTTATGGGTTTGTTCATTTGAGTGTCAAAAGCGAACCTGAACAGTTTGTTGGATGAACTATGGTCACATGGCAGAGTATGGCCAATAATGTGACTTAGAAAATAAGCATGTCCCTTCCCTATATAAGTCAGCTGTCCTTTAACGCTTTGTGAGTATGTGTTGGAGTAGTGAAGGATAGCTGACAGTTCTGGGAGAGATAGTGCTACTGTGCAGTGCTATTGTACTAAATACAGTGTTAATTACAGTGTTGTGTATTGCCACTGCTACATTACAGTGAATTGCAGTGGCGTAGGCTACAAAAAGTGAAGTGTACCTCCCAGGGCTGGTGCAAGGATTTTTGACACCCTAGACGAAACCTTATTTTGCCGACCCCATTGGCCCCACCCCTGACCCCACACCTTTTGCCCTGCCCATGTGACAGGAGGCGGCACTATATACAGAAAGCATCAGCTCTGCTTCCTCTAGCGCTGGCTCCAGTGCTGCGCTGTGCCTCTTATTACACTACCGGTCAGACGGAGCAGCTGCCTGAGACTGAGTTAGTTATATGCTGCAGTCTGCAGAGCATGCAGATGTGGAGGGAAACCAGTGGCCGGGCACCCCTAGGCAGCAGTGTGCCCTAGGCAGCTGCCTAGTTTGCCTAGTGGTAGCACCAACCCTGGTACCTCCCCAAACCCGTCTTCACTGTACTGTTCAGTCCTTCCATTACTGTGAATTGCATTGAAGTATGTACCATCCATTGTGTTCACAGTGAATAGACACAATAATATTTTGTAAGAACTACTTTTTTCCCAGTGTTAACAGCAACTTCTGTTGCTTTTTAGCTGCTGCTGATCACCCCTTTCTAACTTTTTTATTGGTTTTCTTTTTTTTTCTTTCCCCCCCCTTTTTTTTCTACCAACAAATAAAATGTTTTGGCGTTATTTTAATTATAAGATCTTTTTAATAGTTTTTTTCAGAGTCAACAACATGAGCTTATTGATGGCACAGGCACTGCCCACTGATAAAAGCAGCAGATCACTGCGCACTATTGAAATCTACTTGACTGTGCAATTAAGCAGTAAAGCATTGCATCCTCAATCCCTATATTGCCATAGTTACTAATAAAATGATGACGTTCCTGCAATTTCAGCCTACTGCAGAATGAGCTCAAGCTGTGAGGAAAGTGGGGATGATGAGGTGGCAGACCGTACCTGGGTCCCCAAACAGGAGAAGAGGAATGTGAGTAAGAGGCACAATATAAATAAGGCAGGATGTCATACAGGGACAGCTTGCAGAATAGTGGAGGAAGCAGCCACCCTATTCCAGTGGATGGCACTGCTATATGGGTATAGGCAACTGGAATCCTTAGATTTACACTACAGGACTCAGAAAAGCCTCTGTCTGCAATGTATGAAGCGTGGTAAAGCTACCAGTCCTTTTGGCCCTAGATGCATAAGGAAACGCATGACTGTGCACAAAATGTTTGTTGGGAAAAGCAAAAGTCAGTACCTAAAGTCCCACACCCCACTTCCATATTGTTCCCTTTCCACACCTTCCACCACTACACAAGAATCTACCTCTGTATCCGTAGCTACACCTGTGGCTTCAAGTGATGAAATGCAATTCTGACAAGGGGTTTGAGAAGCATAGCTTTGGTGGAGAGGAACAGCATGGGATCATGCTTAGTAGGGCCAAGCATAGGCTTCAACTGTGCTCAAAGTCCACTAATCCCATTTTACTGCATCCAGTTATATCCTTGGCTAGGCAGGTGTCTCTTAATTTCTGCTGAAGCAGAAGAGAACATATGCGCCAAATCACCTCTCAGTGTTTCAAAGCCAGCTTGGCAAAAATGCTGC
The DNA here is from genome assembly GCA_029206835.1 of Rana muscosa. Lineage (NCBI taxonomy): Eukaryota > Metazoa > Chordata > Amphibia > Anura > Ranidae > Rana > Rana muscosa. The sequence goes on along the minus strand of CM055122.1, from coordinate 1,003,327,394 downwards.
AGTGCCTTTACAGCTTCTCCTATTCCAGTTAGTGGAGTCTGCCCCTTCAAAGAATGTGTGCCCTGTGCTCTACCACATTGCAGATCCTTAGTCACCTAAGGAAGGTAATGTCTCCTTTTCACTAGAGCATGCAGTCAGCAGCAGAGTCCACATAACAGGGAAGTGTTCCAGCAAGTATGGGTAGAGATGTTACATTTTCTTAATGGCCCAATGAGTCAATGTGCTGGCAACTGGGAAATTTGAACCACTGTACCATGTTCTGCAACTAGGTGATAGTGACAGCTCAGTAACTTCTAGTCCACCTCTTCATTGGCCCTAGAGATGTTTGTTGCATTGTTTTTTTGAAATGCACTCCCACAGCCTGATTTATATTTATATTTCAAATAGAAAAAATATATAGAACTGTATAGCGCCTGCTTTCCTCTATTTGTACCACAGGATGGTGCTCTGGTTGCACCACACAGGCATGAGCGCTACGACACGGTGACATCATTACAGACATGCGTGATGACATTGCATGATGATGTCATTACATGTGCTTGCGTAATGACATCATCACGATACCGGCATGGCAGCCATTTTGATTGTTAATGTTATAAATAGAGGAGATCATCCAGTGGCAGTCATATTTGCCATGTGCTTTTTGATTTATTTGGTGTCGTTTGATGCACAGTTAGATTCTTAATTAGCTCCTCTTTAATTAAGACAAACATGTTGAGTTTTTGCACCTTATTATTTCTTTTATTTGGGGGACGCACATGATTCAGTAGGACAGTGACCGATCATTCTAAAATTACCTCTGGTTAGTGACAGAGATTACCCTTAAGCCCCGCACACACGATCGGTTTGACTGATGAAAACCGTCCGATGGATGGTTTTCATCAGACCAACCGATCGTGTATGGTACCCATCGGTCTTTTTTCCATCGGTTGGAAAAAATAGAACTTGTTTTAAAATTTTCCGATGGATAAAAAACCGATGGTAATTTCCGATCGTCTATGGGCAAGTCCATCGGTTAAAAAACCCACGCATGCTCAGACTGAATTAGGAGACGGGAGCTCTCGTTCTGGTAAAACTAACGTTCCTAATGGAGAGAGCACATTCGTCATTCTGCAAGTTATTGCTTCGTTTAATGCAGCGCATGTTTTGTTGCTTTAGAACGGTCTTTAAAAAGTCATTTTGGCAGCAGATCTTTCTCATGAGTTCTGACAAACGTATGTCTTTCTTCTTTCTTGTGATCTTAGGAATAATTATTTTAATTCTTCAAGGCCGACCTCACAAATTCCACCTTTTTATTTTTTTTTGTCTTTACATTTGTGCATTTTTTGGTGTGTCAATTTCTCAGAACAAAAATTTTTTCGTTTCCTCATGGAGGTTGGTGTCCCTTGTTATTGTAGCGGCCTCACCCTCTCTTCTTCTTTATCGGTTTTACACACCAACTCTTGTCTAGGGGTTGTGAGAGTGAGATGCGCCACGGCCCATGTCCTCCCCATTGTAGTAGGGAGGTGAAGGCCACTTCCTTATGTTTCCTCGGGCCGGTGTGTTCTGTGAATGCACTGAGTCTGTAACCACAAGCTCACCCGCCTCCCCTTTGCTTCCAGTAACTGGAGTTCACACACCGAAGAAAGGTCCAACACTTGTTTATTTGGCACTCCAATAGCAAAGCACGATAAACAGTTCTTATTGCAGCAGACTGGTTGGGACCTATAACCTTTCCAACGGTGGGATGAGCAGATCGAGGCACTTCCTAAAGTTTAAGTTCTAAAGATAGGGTCTCTTCTAGCAACCCCTATGAACAGCAATGGAGCCCTCTTCGATACGCTGTGGCCCCTATCAGGGGATGTGTCCTCCTAAGAGAGTTCCCAGAGGCCCACCGTCACCGGGTTGGTGCTGCTCCGGGTCTTCAGTGGGTAACCTCCCCGGCCTCCTCACCTCAGGTACGAGTCCCTCCGCTCAGGGACCCTCGGACAGTCCACCCTAGCGGGACCCAGTCGAAGGTACTGGGCCCCAGGCCTCCTCGATAGTACCTCACCCCAGGCTAAAGGTGCCTGGGATGGACGCCAACATGACTCCGGACCAGGCCATGGGCACCTGGACCAGACTCCTGGATCTCCCGCACCCAGGCCTAAGGGCCCTGGGTGCAGACCGCAGCCCTCCTCCTCCGAGGACCTCCTTCTCTGCCAGACGACGACGACCACGACGACCGCGTGGTAAGGGCGTCTCCCCCTTTTATCTCCTCCCTTCAACGGCCCGGCGGGTTCCCCGCCCCAGCCATACCATCTCCGGGAAGGGACAAAACAGGGAGCACTGCAAAGATGATTCTACCTGAAGCCTGTGGGTACCTCGCCACCCACAGGCAAAGGAGAATATTACATCCTCCAATCCTCCACGAGATAAAAAGGGGTCTGAATCCTAACACAATTATACACCTGGGTCACACTATTGCCCAGGTGTATCCCATCTATTTGAGGACCCCGCTACACACTCCCCCCTGTAATTTGACGCTGGTCCCCAGCGTCAGGTGCACACCCATGCCTCCCATAAGTGGTGGCATGGAGTGAAACCCCTGAAGCAGTTCCTCTAAATTTCCCAAGTGCCAAGACCTGCTCAGGGAATGGGGAACATACAAAACAACTTATGTCATAAAACACTTTAAACATTTGCATAGTCACAACCCCTCTCCCACACTGTCTAAGAGCCACCCACTCTTAATGATCTTGATTGACGATTCTCCTGCAGGGGAAAGAAAAAAACAACATCCTAACATAATTTCGTGTTATTTGGGATGAGTGGGCCCGTCAGCCGAGAGACCCACTCACTCCAACAAGCAAGGTGATGTGTGTGTGAAACATTTTCAGACATTTGTTGCGCAACACTGCCACCTGGTGACAACGCCGCGGTCATGACACTCAACGAATCTTCGTTCTTCCAGCTTTTCCCTACTCTGCCACTATTCCCAAATGTCCTTGCCTTTGGCACATGAAGAAAAGGGGAAACACGAAAACACAACAGTCCCCAAGTCTCCAACGAGAAAAAGAAAAGCCCAAACAAAAACAAAAGCAGGGCACAGTCCTGGGTGTCTGGGAATGGCTCTTCCAGAAAGTTCAAGTGCACAAAGGAAATAAACAGGAGATCTTTTCTCCTATAAGTAAAACTTTGGATCCGGCAGGTACAGGGGTTTCAGGTGTTTGTCAAATGCCTCTATCGAATACTCGACATCTTCTCCTTCTCTTCTGCAAATGACTATCTTGTCAGCATGGATATGGCGCCCCAATTTCCATTCAGCTTTGCAATCCTCAAACCTCTTAGACACTGCCGGCACACATTCCAGGTACCTACGAGCATGCGGCACCTTCAACTTGTCCCACACAAACTCGTCATACCATCTTGTTCTCCAGACTTCCACCTCAAACAGCAAGTCCCGGGGCAGATACGGGTACTCCCACCCATATTCCCGAGCTACTTTGTGGCAAAACAGTCTCTGCAAGCGGGCCAAAGGTGGCATAGTGGCTTTCTCTCCAGTTCCAGGCAGCACAATAGCTTCCGGATGCCGAGGTGCCTTTACCAGCTCCCTGAAACTGACTTTCGGCGCTCTCAGAGAAGCGCGGGGTGCCCCCACAACCAAAGTAGGTGAGGTAACAGTAGATGAGGACACAGGTGGAGGGGTAGGTTCCCTCGTAAGCTGAGGGTCTTCCACCCGAGGCGTGCTGTCTCCTGTGTACATCGGTGAATCCCGTACCGCACGGGAAGCAAGAAGTGGCACTCTATCCCAGCCCTTGCGGCTGAACAGTTCGTCTATCTCGCCATCATCTCCGCAATCAGACAGCGACTCTAGGTCGGAGGTGTCATACATCTCCGCAGCATCCTCCCTGGGGGGCTCCACCTCCAATGGGCCCCCGACACCTCCAACCACCACCACAGTCCCAGCCCCTGGCTCACCTGACCCTTGTAGAAGACTGGGATGTCCGGGACTTCCTTCTCGACCGGCGCCATCCAGGCCAGGCAAGCAGTGGGGTGAAGCTCGACCACGTCCACAGGATGCCTGTACCAGGCCAACTTTCCTCTTCGGTGGTGGGAGCAGAGAACTTGTGGCGACCGAGGCAGCATCCTCGGATTTTTCTCTGTTGGGCAGTCCATCGCCCTGGTCAGCGCGCACAGGAACCTCGACAAAGGCCTTGATCTCCCCTTCTGGAGTAGCAGTACCCGTGAGGTGGTTGAGGCGAAGGGCCCGGGGCCTTGCTGTGGACGACTCGACCTCAAAAAGGAATTCTCTGCACTCCTCACATCGCCCGAATGGCTTCAGGGTGACCACCAGTCCCGAGCAGCCGGGACAGATCACACCGAGGGCCTCCGTGTCTCTGCAAGTGTACAGAGCCAACCGCCCTCGGGGCCTAAGTCTTATCCCCGTGTCTGTGATGGGGGCAGCAAAAGAAGTCATTCTCGTGGGGTGAGGAACCATAACCCACGGGGCACTTGAGGTCATCCCGACTATCTGCTGCTCCATCATGCACTGACCCCGCGCCGGAGTCTCCACGTGTATCCCCACACTTGGCCAGACTCCTCCCATGAGCTGTACATTTTCGCGGGCTTCCTCTTGACTCCGCCCACGAACGATGTCGCCATGGGGTGCCTCGTGGCGCAGTGCGTTAACAGTCCCCACGTGCAGTACGTCACACGGCTGGACCTCTCCCTTTTTCCGCTCCTCCGCATGGGCCTTTCCCGTGTTAGGGTCATTTCCACAACTCCGAGCAGGGACGCACTTTGGCCAGTAATATGGCCGATCTGCTCGGAACTCCTCTGGGCAGCAAAGTTCAAATGTAGACATTCTCAAGTCCATCTTTAGAACACACTCTATCCCGGACGAGCCCCCACGTGTAGCGGCCTCACCCTCTCTTCTTCTTTATCGGTTTTACACACCAACTCTTGTCTAGGGGTTGTGAGAGTGAGATGCGCCACGGCCCATGTCCTCCCCATTGTAGTAGGGAGGTGAAGGCCACTTCCTTATGTTTCCTCGGGCCGGTGTGTTCTGTGAATGCACTGAGTCTGTAACCACAAGCTCACCCGCCTCCCCTTTGCTTCCAGTAACTGGAGTTCACACACCGAAGAAAGGTCCAACACTTGTTTATTTGGCACTCCAATAGCAAAGCACGATAAACAGTTCTTATTGCAGCAGACTGGTTGGGACCTATAACCTTTCCAACGGTGGGATGAGCAGATCGAGGCACTTCCTAAAGTTTAAGTTCTAAAGATAGGGTCTCTTCTAGCAACCCCTATGAACAGCAATGGAGCCCTCTTCGATACACTGTGGCCCCTATCAGGGGATGTGTCCTCCCAAGAGAGTTCCCAGAGGCCCACCGTCACCGGGTTGGTGCTGCTCCGGGTCTTCAGTGGGTAACCTCCCCGGCCTCCTCACCTCAGGTACGAGTCCCTCCGCTCAGGGACCCTCGGACAGTCCACCCTAGCGGGACCCAGTCGAAGGTACTGGGCCCCAGGCCTCCTCGATAGTACCTCACCCCAGGCTAAAGGTGCCTGGGATGGACGCCAACATGACTCCGGACCAGGCCATGGGCACCTGGACCAGACTCCTGGATCTCCCGCACCCAGGCCTAAGGGCCCTGGGTGCGGACCGCAGCCCTCCTCCTCCGAGGACCTCCTTCTCTGCCAGACGACGACGACCACGACGACCGCGTGGTAAGGGCGTCTCCCCCTTTTATCTCCTCCCTTCAACGGCCCGGCGGGTTCCCCGCCCCAGCCATACCATCTCCGGGAAGGGACAAAACAGGGAGCACTGCGAAGATGATTCTACCTGAAGCCTGTGGGTACCTCGCCACCCACAGGCAAAGGAGAATATTACATCCTCCAATCCTCCACGAGATAAAAAGGGGTCTGAATCCTAACACAATTATACACCTGGGTCACACTATTGCCCAGGTGTATCCCATCTATTTGAGGACCCCGCTACATTATTAATTACACATTGTATTTATTAAATGTTATTGCTACTTCAAAAAAAAAAACACATCAGGCATGTATGTTGGCTGAAATCAAATTTCCCTTTATTTCGGAAAAAAAGCAAACAAAAACCGAAGGGCAACTATTCAGAAATTAGCAGAGAATATCAAGTCCTTAGATCCCAAATGCAGACCTGACTATGATGAATAATAAAATCAACAACAGCATGAAATCAGGAGCAGCAGCCAAAGACATGCATCATCCCAAGCTGTGGTACTCCATCAACCTGAAACTTCTGGATGAGCAGCTCGAGGCCAGGGAATCACCTCCTGCTCTTCGCTGTAGCCTTCCCTCCACGCTTCCCTGCAGTGTTCCCTCCACTGCCCCGTCCTCGCACCATTGCAGGCTGGGCCACTGTGGGTGGTGATGTGGCAGGAGGAGGAGGAGAAGGAGGAGAGGGATTGGCCTGATGTGACAGATGGGTGGACTCAGTCAGCAGCCCCCTCGCCCCCATGTGTACGGCCATATATATGAGGTGCTCACAAAGGGCCCATTGTCCCGCCTCCATTCGGAGCAACTTATCCGCCAGATAGGTGCTAAACCCCTCCGTAGGGTTGAGGGGGGCCCTCATGATGGCAGCAGCCTCCTGAATCATCTTTAGTGGCTCCTCCACTTGTGTCATCCGCCGTTGTTTTGGCGGTCTGACGTGGAGGGGAGCCACTTGGGAGACGGTGCTGCCACTAGGCCTGGGGACCTGCTGAGTCCCACTTGGCCCTGCCTCCTCCTGCCTGCCACACTCCTGACCCTCTTCCTCCTGGCTTGCCTCATCCTGTTTATAAAATAAAATGAAAAATTGTATTATTTGGGGAATCTATCACCCACAATTTGGATATCATTACTGGTGCATATTTTTTTTTGGGGGGGGGGTGATATCATTTATGGCTAATCCAAACAGTTCAACACAATATTACTTAGTGGACAATAATTATCATCAAAAATACTATACCTGGCTGAAGATGCGAAGATCTGGCTCTTCAAGTTCAGGAGGCTCCTCCTCCGCCTCTGCAGGGGTGGAGGGAAGGGTGGAAGGAACGCTGGAGGGAAGGGTGGAAGGAAGGGTTGAGGGAAGGCTGGAAATAGATTCCCTGGCCTCGATCTGGTCATCCAGAAATTTAAGATGTCTGTAGTACCACAGCTTGGGCTGTACTACATCGTCGGCTGTTGCTCCTGATCTCTTTGACTGGCGCACTTCCTTGTATTTTTTTTTATAGGAATTACGCAGGTTGTTGATTTTATTATTGATCATAGTGTAGTCTGCATCTGGGATCCATGGCTTCATATCCTCTGATAATTTGGTAATAGTTGCCCGACGTACATCACTTTTGTGGTACGCAGTGTGTTTCAGTTCCCACAGGTTGCGCTGTTCCTTATATTTTTCAATAAAAGTCAGCATCACCTCCGGCTCACGTAGTTTATGCATCTTTTTGGATCAGCAAGTAAAAAAAAAAAAAAAAGAAAAGGATCAGATTTGATTCTCCTCAACTTATCACAATATTGCCCTTTACAATCATGAACCATTATAGGCCACTGCAGGCCCGAGTTCCCTTCTTACCTTAGTTCAGTTCGTTGGTTCGCTTCCGGTCGTCCTTACTCCGCGCATCCCTAATAACTTCTTTCCCCTTTTTATACCCTGCGCATGCATGTAACTCCGCCCTCGTCGCCCGCCCATGATGGACTTTTTCTGCATTTCCCCCGCCCCTTAACGATCGGTGCACAGTGTGAGACGGCGAAATGTCGCAGACACAGGTGGCTTCTTTAGTTGAAATTACCAACGAGGAAAGCCCAGAGGCGGATACGTCCCGATCCTGTAAAAAAAGATACAAGGCGACTAATATGTCTTTTTCTGAGATGGCGGAGATGGTGGACATTCTGCGGAGGAAGGATTACGACGGCAAGCATGGCCCATACGACACCCCTAATCTCCGGAAGTCACAAAATTATGGACAAAGTGGCGAAGACTCTCTATAAAAAATATGGGGTCAGGAGATCCAAGGAACAACTCCGTAAAAGGTGGTCAGACCTGAAGCTCAGGGAGCCAGAGCAGTATAGGAAGCTTATAAAAAGAATAGAAAAAAGTAAGTTTTTTTTACTGTGTTCTTTCACATTGTAATATGTATTCTTCCATGTTTTGCAACATGTGCTTGGCTTGACTGGTTTCACATTTTAAAATGTCAACTTTTATGTTAAGTGGAGAGTCCACTTATTTGGTAAATGTGTTGTAAAAAAACACTTGATGGTCTTCCCCAAAACATGTTTGTCACATATCCACATAAACTACATGTGGGCATGCCTCATTTTACTTCAACAATGTTTATCTACACATTGTTGGCTAGATGATGTGTTGTAAGGAAATTTAGAATGTGAATGAAAGGATAAACTGTATTCTGGGTAAAGGAGATGACACTCCAGCAGTTGTGTACTTTTTTTTGTTCTTGATCAAGATACTATACTCTGGGCCACATGACCAAATTTCTAAACGGTGTCACACACAGGTGGTCCAGTGGATACCTTGGTGGTTATCCAAGTGTATTTGTGAGTGTCCTCAAAAATAACATGTTGCTTTGTTGAGTTTGCAAGATCTCATATGTTCATCTTGAAACTCAGGGCCAAATATCAATTGTACCCCACTTCAAAACATTGAGAATCCATTTTCAGGCCTAAAAACTCTGTGTGCTAAAGGATACATTATTTTTTACATTCCCATAGGGGAGAGGAGACTGGGAGGACACCATGCTCAGGAGACGAGGAACCAAACACCACAGAAACTCCCTGAAGATCACAAAGCAGACCAAGATCAGCAGGTTCAGGAAGCGGAGGGGGAGAAAGCGGAGGTGGAGGAAGGGGAGGTGGAGGAAGGAGAGGTGGAGCTTATCAGCACAACAGGTCAGTGTCTGTCACCACAACTTCAAGGTAAATACAGATGTAGGCCTGCATAGTTTAAAATTGTTTTTTTGTTTTTAGGGATTGAACGTGGGGGTGTGTCAGGAAGTCCAAATCCTCCATTCTCGAGTGCCAGCGCCAAAATAATCATTCAGGAAATCATGGAATGCAGTAGCGAAATGGACATTATGAGAAAGAGAATGATTGTGATTAAGCAAAAATATAAAAACGTGATAGATATTTTGGGGAGAATAGTGTGAACCCCCCCCCCTGTTTTTGTGTTTTGCTATGCGTCAGAAATTTCCTATGCGATTTCCACCAGCCCAAATGTGAAGCTGCACACACTGACTCAACATGTGCTATCTGCCGTCACAGGATATCTATGTCCCTGTTTTGGGGGTGCAACCTCTTCCTCCCTACTCAAGTAGGTGAGAGGAAGGGTTTTCACCCCCAAAGCACGGCCATTGATCCCCCATGATGGCAGATAGCACATGTTTACCTTAGCCATGGGATCATGTTGAAGATACCCATTTGAGCCCCAAAAAGAAAGTGTGGTTCTTCACATTTGGGATGGATCAGGGGTAACATCACCCCATCTCATGTTTGTATTTTTCACTGTGTTATTTTGCTACTTTTTCAGAAAAAAAAATGTGGCTTTTGACCCATGCATGTTTCTGCAAAAAAAGCCGCACAAACAAAAAAAAGGCTAGAATTTCGAAAACCAACCAAAAATGTAGAGCAATCAATAAAAACATTCGGGAAGTCTAAAAAAGGTGTGCCTTGTTCTTTCTATGCTCAATAGCAGTTCTGAAGAAGCAAAAAAAGTGTTTTTACCTCTGAGATTTGAGGCTATTTACTAAGGACAAATACACTTGGCACTACTAGAACCTGGAAGAGACATATAAACCACAAATACAAGAATGACAACACAAGTTTGTAGTAAATCCAATTTTTTATTTTATTTGAAAAAGGTATAATAAAAGGTCAGATGTGGTCTGGCATTGCGATGGCCCCCCTACCCGTGAAGTACGTATTTCTGACCTACTTCACGGGCACTTCGAGGGGCAAAGCCAGTACAGGCAGTACTGAGGCCGGTCAGATTTGTCAGTTCAGATGGCCTGGCCTCAGGCCCAACTGATGACACATAATTTGTAGAAAATTTTCGCAAAAAGTTGTTCAATAAGCAGCAGCAGTAGACAATGTTGTTCAGTTTATATTCCGCCAAATTGATAGCTGTCTGGAACAGGCGGAACCGGCTGGCCATTATCCCGAAGGCATTCTCCACAACTCTCCGGGCTCTGGCCAGCCGGTAATTAAAAACCCTCCTCTCTGGGGTGAGGCTGCGTTGGGGAAACAGCCGCATGAGGTGTGGTCCTAGTCCAAAAGCTTCATCCGCGATGAAAACGTACGGTAGCCCTTCCACGTTCTCTGCATCTGGAGGCAGTGCAAGACCCCCAGCCTGCAGACTGTGAGCGAACTCCGTCTCAGCGAATGCTCCGCCATCGGACATCCGGCCGTTCTTCCCCACATCCACATACAGGAACTCGTACCGTGCCGACACCACCGCCATTAACACAATACTATTGAAACCTTTAGAGTTAAAATAGTATGACCCCGAACGGGGTGGCGGCACTATGTGGACGTGCTTCCCATCAATTGCCCCTCCGCAGTTGGGGAAATCCCACCGCTGGGCAAATTGGGAGGCCACAGTCAGCCATTCCTGTGGTGTGCTAGGGAACTGTGGAGTCAAACAAAAAGAATACATTAGTACGGTTTATGTTTACAGTGCAAGCAAATTACACACAAAAACATTGTTGACCAACATCATTCTAACATTATTATTTAAGGGAGTATTTCCTACCAATAAACAAAGGCCCACTTAGCAGATGCCTCACCCCCGCTGAGTGGACATTCCAAAATAATCTATGGGGGGGGCCTAAGGTGATTGTGGGGGATCCAAAAAAAGGCTCTACCACTCTGCTGAGCTTGATTGAGAACTAAAACTATTTTTACATCTTTAGGGGGGGAGGGAGGGTTGTCAAACTACGAGGGCAATGACCCCAAAAATATGAAAAGGAAAATAGAAGGCTAGCTGGGTTTGCGCCCACGATAGCATGCTGGAGAGGTTAGTGAAGGGAAATAGGCATGTAGGGCCCAAAAAGGCCTTTACAGGTAAAAACATGCATGGGGAAAATGGGGACATTACCAGGATATTACAAACAGGCAAATTAGTGTTAGGAGGAAAAAAAAAGAGAAGATTCTAAAACAGTAAAAACATATAATGTGAGGTTAAAGGAGCAAAATTACCTAGATATAGTCCATCTGCAGGACCTGAATAATGGCCGAACAAGTCTCAGGGATAATGATCCCGAGAGCCTGGGGGGAGATGCCTGTTGAGAACTTGAGATCCTGCAAGCTTCTCCCAGTCGCCAGGTATCTCAACGTGGCAATAAGCCTCTGCTCGGCAGTGATGGCCTGGCGCATCACAGTGTCCTGCCTCGTTATATAGGGGGACAGCAAATCCAACAGACGGTGAAATACGGGGTCCGTCATCCTGAGATAATTCCTGAAATCATCAGGATTATTCTCATGGATTTCCCGCAGCAGAGGCATATGAGAGAATTGGTCCCGCTGGAGCAACCAATTCTTAGTCCATGAACTCCTCCTCACCCTGTTCACAGACTGAACTCGGGTTACAGTGTTAACTGCAACACCAAGTCCAAAGCCAGCACGAGCTCGAGAACGAGAACGCACTTCAAACATGGTTTTAAATCGGTCGGCTGGTCAGAACGCACTCAAACAGAACGCACCGTGGAACAGCAAGGCCTGAGAAGAACGACCTGAAAAACAGTAAACGAACGGCCAAGAAGGCACTGCAAGGCAGTAACGACCTGACTGCACGCACTAAATCACAAATACAAACCCACAAGCACAAACTGAACACCAGGAAACGATCTGCAAAGCACGGAGACTGAAAAGCGCGAAACGGCTCTCACCAAACTTTTACTAACACGCGGTAACACGAAATCAGCAAAAGCAGCCCAAGGGGTGGCGCCATTAGATTTGTTCGGCCCTTTTATAGCGCGTCCCGCTGGAGCAACCAATTCTTAGTCCATGAACTCCTCCTCACCCTGTTTACAGACTGAACTCGGGTTACAGTGTTAACTGCAACACCAAGTCCAAAGCCAGCACGAGCTCGAGAACGAGAACGCACTTCAAACATGGTTTTAAACCGGTCGGCTGGTCAGAACGCACTCAAACAGAACGCACCGTGGAACAGCAAGGCCTGAGAAGAACGACCTGAAAAACAGTAAACGAACGGCCAAGAAGGCACTGCAAGGCAGTAACGACCTGACTGCACGCACTGAATCACAAATACGAACCCACAAGCACAAACTGAACACCAGGAAACGATCTGCAAAGCACGGAGACTGAAAAGCGCGAAACGGCTCTCACCAAACTTTTACTAACACGCGGTAACACAAAATCAGCAAAAGCAGCCCAAGGGGTGGCGCCATTAGATTTGTTCGGCCCTTTTATAGCGCGTCGTACGTTTTGTACGTGCCGTCGTTTTCTTGCCGTCAGTTTTTTGACTGATGGTGTGTGGCCAAGACTGATGAAAAACAGTTTCATCGGATTTCCGATGGTCAAATCCATCGGACGAAAATTCATAGGTTATCCGATCGTGTGTACAGGGCTTTAGAGGTTTCAGTCACTTTTACCTCTGGGGGCTTTGTTGATGTTTTATTATTGCAGTGGAGTGGAACTGAGAGGGCTGCTATATTGTCTACATTACTAGTCATCCAACCCCACTGCTTATTTATATGTGCTTCCCTTAAAGTGTTTCTAATATACTGTATTTTTCTTTGGGGCTAGCCAACTAGTGGTGCGAATGTTCTAATCATTGCCAAAGTAACTAGTGAGTTCAATTTAAACACTGTATAAATATTTCAATGGGGTGGGGCGCTTTAGGAGCGGTGTATACACCGCTCCTAAAGTGCCCCAAAGATGCTGCTTGCAGGACTTTTTTAACGTTGCGCAAGCACTTAAGAGGCGCTTTACATGCGCTTTGCAGGTGCCTAAATGTTCTGAAAGTATTTAGATCTGTTCTGTCTACTAATTCAGCCACTCGATTCTGGCCTATTACTGCTGAAACCACATGTCCAAGCAAAAACTAAGAAGAGATTTATTGTCAAGTCAAAATAAATCAGATAAATGTTTTGCTGCTTTATGCAAGCCAGTGAATATTTTACAACTAAAAATTGGACCAAACATACAAATTATGTGATACCAGAATACTGTGTTGTTAATGATGTCCCAGAAAATCATACTGTTGTATTACCCCATATATAGCTTAATAGCATCTCTGAAGGAAATAATTTGGTGTTTTTGGTGTTTTTCCTATGTTGTTCTTGAAGTCAAATAAAATTAAGGGCCCTTTCCCTGCTGAACAGTATTTATTAAAATGTTGTTTGCATTGGCACATGTTCCACCTGCCAGTGTCCAGTTTTCCATGTACCTTTCTCCATGTTTCTCTTCTTTTTTTTTTTTGAATCATTCTTTATTGAGAAAATTTTTATATAATACATGAACATTTAACAATGTTTGTCGTGCAACGACGTTATTAAATGGTAGAGTATAGAAAGGTACATGTAAATAAGATTGGCACAGTGATGCAGAATTTAAACTTGAAAGTAGCTGTTTTAGGTCCTCTCTCCTCCAGGTCCACCCGAATTGGAGCACTGCTGTGTCCCGGGAGGAAGGACGACCCCGGTCGATACACTAATAAGGTACATAGTCTTACTTGCATGGTTTCAAAAATACAATACAGGTGGTATCCAGGTGCGATAGCAGGTTGTGATCTACATATTGCTCGGTCAAGAAATATATAACTAACCAGGGAGTTTTATGAAGCAAGCACAGCTCCGGACCAATTGGTCCACGGGACCCAGGCTTTCCGGGTTTTTTCAGCCTGACCATTGCTACCTGCTATAACAGATTTGTAGCCATAGTGTAGACTTACAAGGTCAATAGTCTGGGAAGTATCCGGAACCCTTTCTGATCTCCATAGTCTTGTGATACTTAATCTGGACGCCAGGAGAATATGGGACACAACATACCAATATGTCTGAGGGATCCTCTCTATCGTAAGGTTTAGGATCGCCAATTCCGGTGTTGGGGGTATATCACAATGAGTGATTTGATACAGGAGATTAAATATGTTTACCCAGAATGGTTGTATGCGGGGGCAGGCCCAGAGTATATGTAGCAGGTCACCTTTATGTAATTTGCACCGCCAACATGTGTCAGAGGTTTGTGGAGAGAAATATGCTAGTCTGGCAGGTGTTAGGTACCAGCGCAGGGTGATTTTTTGGGTAAGTTCCCATAAGGCCGAACATTTGGTGGAAGAGTATATGGACTTTAGAGCTGAGGTCCATTGATCTGTGAAGAAGCAGCAGTTTAGGTCTGCCTCCCAGCGTAAGTGCGAGGACGATTTAGAAAATTGTTGTTTACAGTGAAGGAGGTTGTAAAAGTGAGAAATGCCTTTAGTTTTGGAAGGAGCATTTGTGAGGAAATCCCAAGTTTTGGGTGGGATGGCATATAGGGGAGTAGGCACTGTATTTAGGCAGTGGCCAATTCTGAGGTAGGTATAATGTTCCCTATCAGGAAGATCAAATTCTTTTTGTATGTCAACAAAGGGTTTGATACGGGGTCCTATGAGAAGAGATTGTAGGAAACCTATGCCTTTACCTGACCAGTGTGTCAGTGACAGATCGGGGGATAGAAATCGGAGCGATTCCAGTGGAATTTGGAATAATGGTTTGGGGGGAATGTAGCTGGAGTGCAAGATTAATTTTTCCCAGGCATGCGCTGTCGCTTTCATGGTGGGGGGGAAGGCTGATGGGATGATTGACCCAAATGGGATACTCATTAGCCAAGATTTCAGGTCCGAGCGAGGGAGGAAGGAGTTCTCAATTTGTCCCCAAAGTGTGGTGGGATGAATACGGAACCAATCTTGTAGTTGGGCTAGAATGGCAGCAAGATAATAATCTGCAAAGTCTATAGAACCTACTCCACCTGTTAATTTGGATTTAATCAGCTTAGTGTGGGCACATCTGGGTTTTTTACCCTTCCACAAAAGGGTATTCAGGACATGTTGAAGGGATCTGAAGTATGAGGGAGGGATAAGGATGGGGAGTGTTCTGTAATAGTATAGAATTTGTGGAAGGCAGATCATTTTAAAGGCCGCTAACCTGCCCGACCAGGATAATTCATGATGGGCTATATTTTGGGATTCTTCCTGAATTTTAAGAAGCAGGGGTAAGAAATTGGTGGAGAATAAAAGTGCAGTTGTTCTGGTCAGTTTAATACCTAGGTAAGAGATTTCTTTCTCTGCCCATGTGAAATTGTGTTGCATTTGGAGTAAGTTTTTTGTTGTAGCATCTAGGTTGATGTCAAGAATGAACGATTTTGTTGTATTGACCCTGTAATAGGAGATTTCGCTAAACCAGGTAAGTATTTTTTGTACCTCTGCCAGGGAAGAAGCCGGGTTAGTGAGGATCAATATCACGTCGTCTGCGAAGAGGCTTATTTTATGTGAGGTCTGGCCTATTTGCATGCCCGAAATGGATGCGTGGTCTCTAATTCGCGCTGCTAGGGGTTCCATAAGAAGATTGAAGATAAGGGGTGATAGGGGGCATCCCTGACGGGTGCCATTAGTTATGGGGAATGGGTGGGAAGTCATACTCGTCGTAAACACTGTGGCCGATGGAGAAGAATACAGTGCCATGATAGCAGTAAAGATATACCCGGCAAATCCGAATTTCTGTAGTACTGACCTGAGATAGGCCCAGTGTACTCTGTCGAACGCCTTCTCTGCATCCAAAGAGAGGAGCAGAGAAGGCGTTCCAGTAATTTCCGCCCGATGGATAATATTTATCATTCTCCTCGTGGCGTCAGATGCTTGCCTACCTTTCGTAAAGCCTGATTGGTCGGCATGGATCAGTGTGGGCATTATGTTGATCAACCTTGCTGCGATTGTTTTAGCGTAGAGCTTTATGTCCAGGTTTAGGAGGGATATCGGGCGGAAGTTTTGGGGACTGGTCGGCTCCTTCCCTGGCTTAGGTATTGTAATCACAAGAGCATTCAGCATGTCATTTGGGAACTGAGAAGAAATTGCAGCGTTGTTGAATATGTCAATCAGATGTGATATTAGTTGGTCAGAAAATTGTCTATAGTACTCTCCTGATAGTCCGTCTGGGCCTGGGGCCTTGTCAGCGGGTATAGATCTAATTGTTTGCCTAATTTCCTGTTCTGAGAATGGCGCATTAAGATGTTTGAGTTGGTCGGGTGTCAAAGCAGGTAGGTGTAAGTTCCGAAGAAAGCGATCGATGTCGTCCTGCGAGGGTTGGGGGGTGTTCGGGTCAGTATTCAAGTTGTATAGGTCAGTATAATAGTCACTAAATGCATTGGCGATGTCCTGGGGATTAGTCAAAGGAGTGTGGGTATGGGGATGGTATAGTTGTTGTATTCTGGTTTTAGCGCGCCTGCCTTTAAGGCGTTGTGCCATGCGTTTCCCAGCTTTATTAGAAGTTGAGTAAGTGGTGGCTTTTAATTTCCTCTGGATACAGTCATAGGAATGTAGTAGTAGGGTACGGAGCTCCTGTCTCAGGGACGTTAGCTGGTCAGGTAAAGGGGCATGAGGGTTTGTTTTGTGCTGTCTTTCTAGGTCAGCTATTTGGGAAGAGAGATCATCTATACGCTGCGTTCTCTTCTTCTTTTGACTGCATTGATTTTCATTAGTATTCCCCTCATATATGCCTTGTGTGCATTCCATACCATGTTAGGGTCGGACACTGAGCCGTCGTTTAGTCTAAAAAATTTGTTAATGTGTTCTGCTATTTCTGAAGCGTAGTCTTTGTGTTGCAGGATATAGTTATTAACTCTCCAGATAAATGAATTGTGAGTGTGTTTAGAATTGTCAATGGAGAGCGAGATTGGGGCATGGTCCGACCATGTGGTGGTATGGACTGCGGAGGCAACTATTTTTTGTAGAATCCATTTGTCAGATAGAAACAAATCGATTCTCGAGTAAGAATTGTGAATATGCGAGAAATAAGTGTAGTCCTTTTCTGTACTGTGGTGACATCTCCATACGTCGTATAGATCATGAGCTGTTAGCAGTCCTTTCAAAGGGGAAGGTCTCCTTTTTGCAGCAGAAGTGGAGTCCAAGTGTATATCTGGTACTATGTTAAAGTCCCCACACACTATTAGGTGACCTTTCTTAACAGAGTCAGTGAGTCTGAGGATCTTGCGGATAAATTTACTTTGGTGAGCATTAGGAGCATAAATGTTGACGATGGTATATGGCGTCTTGTCGATGGTGCACACCAGGATTATGAAGCGCCCGTCCGGGTCTAGGAGTTTAGAGGATAGTTGGAATTCTATTGTATCCCTGATTGCTATCATTACACCTCTAGCTTTAGAGGTGTAATGTGCATGAAAAACGTTAGGAAACAATCTGTTGGAGCATAGCCGTATGTCGGCTTGTAAAAGGTGAGTCTCTTGGATGCATACCACGTCGCTGTGAAGATCTTGGACAGTTTTCCACAGGGAGTGGCGTTTAGCTGGGTGGTTTAGCCCATTGGTATTTAATGAAAGAAAGTTGATCGGCATTGTGGTAGTGTGGGCAATGCTATGGAAATAGATTTGCACTTACAGTTAGTTGTCGGTACCAGGCGTATCTTAGGTGCGTCTAGATTGTTGTGTCTTGGAGAAGAAAGGGTCCGGATCTTCTCCTGAGGTGGGTGCTAGAGCCGTGAATAGAGCAATATGTTAATAATGGAAAAAAAAAAAAAAAACTGTAGGGGAGACCAATTTCTGATTATATTCGATGTGTTGCAAGACGTAGAGGTGAGATGCTTAGGAGCATACACTGTGCTAAATAGGAGTAATAACTGTAGCCAAAGTTCACTGATGCTGTGGTGATCAGCGAAAGTGGTATGTAGAGGTGGAGCGTCACTCCGCTGCGACCTCTTAACGGGGGTAAAAAAAAACAGTCTGAACAACGAGAACTGAAGTATTCAACAACAACTCATACATCCCAGAGACGTAATCATATAAGAAGAAAAGAAAATGCAAGTAGCTTGGCCCACTTTAGTAGTGGTTCTGGTGGCCTCCTATTTGAGATTTTGGTCCAGGTTGCGGCGTGCTTGGGTATTACCGGTACGTGGTGGAAGTGGAGCGGGTGGTTCCGTCAGTATTCCCCAAGCATGGAGCAGCTTCATCCCTGCAGTAAGTTCACTCACTACGTGTGATTTGCCATCTTTGGTGATGAGAAGAGTGGCTGGGTGTCTCCACTTGTATTGGATTTTGTGATTTTGGAGCCCCTTTGTAATTGGGTTTAGTTGTCTTCGGAGTTGAAGCGTGTATTTGGACAGATCCGGGAACATTTGAACTCCGGCAAAGGGAGCAGGAAGGGGGACTTTTGCTCTAGCCCCAAACATGAGATTCTCCTTGATGTGGAAAAAATGCACCCTCATAAGTACATCCCTGGGGACGGTGGCAGCTAGATGAGAAGGTTTGGGAATTCTGTGAATTCTGTCTACTATCAGATCCCTGGGTGACGCTTCAGGTAGTATGATATGCATGAGCTCTTTAGCATATTTGGGTAAATCAGCTGGAGGTATTGTTTCTGGGACCCCTCGCAGTTTAATGTTGTTCCTGCGAGATCTGTCTTCTAAATCAGACAGCTTGGCGCGCAGCCATGCTTGTTCCTCTCTAATGTCCGCATAAACGTCTATGACCCCATTCACTGTGGATGTACATTCAGTCATTCCTCTTTCTATGGTTGTTACTCTGTCATCTAGAGAGTGGATGTCAGCCGTGACTTTAGTAAAGAGTGAGGAGAGGTCTGTCATTAGTGATGCTTGTAGGGATATCAGCATATCCTTCAGGGTTGAGTCTAATACAGGCTGCCCTGAGGTGGGGAAGGACGCCATGGAGGAGCGCAGGGCCTGGTTTGAGGAGAAGGGGTTGAAAGCCTGGGCCTCAATTTGTGTCATTGGCGTCTGTTGCGGCGGCGCCTCTAGGCGCATTTTAGCTTTCGCGGGGCTGCTAGTTAGGGGGTCACAGTCCGGGTGGTGGTCGGAGCCTCCTGGGGTGTCAGGGTGATGTGTATTAGCCGGCTCAGCGTCCGGGAGGTCAGTGTATGAGGCCCGCAGTTCCCCTGGCGCGGCGGAGCCGGCGCCATCTTTGAGCACACTGACCTTCTCCGCCGGTTTGAACGCAAATTCAGTCAGTTTCTGCGGGTTGTAGTCCGTTAATCTCTTCCTGGACATGATGCCTGGGTGGAGGAGATCTTTAGGAGTAAGGATGGCCATGGATTGTGTAGCTGTGTGGGCCGTAGTTGCGCTGCTGTCGTCTCTGGGATGTGGAGCTCCTCACTTAAGCAGCCATCTTCAGCTCCGTTCGGCCACGCCCCCCCTTCTCCATGTTTCTCAATACCTTGACTATTAGCTTCATGGACAGAACTGATTTAAAAAATTTGCCAGCCATTGACTTACAGTTTGATTCATGGAAAATTTCCACAAATTGCAAAGCCAGCAGATTTGCTCATCACTAAAGATTAACTAAAACTGTATGCCATTGTTTTTATTAGGACCCATAATAAAGGGTATATGACTGATGCAGTATATTAGAGACAAGTTGCATTCACATATCTAAGTTTATGTATAACATTGGGCACTTCCTTCTGCAGCGAATTCAGGCTGTAATGTACAAGTTACGCAGTACAGAGAAGCAGCACCAGGTAGTGGAAATAGATGAACCTTTGTGAGGTAGGGATGAGCTTCGAGTTCGAGTCAAACTCATGTTCGACTCGAACATTACCTGTTCGCCCGTTCGCCGAACAGCGAACAATTTGGGGTGTTCGCGGCAAATTCGAAAAGTATATGGAAGAAATCTAAAGTGCTAATTTTAAAGGCTTATATGCAAGTTATTGTCATAAAAAGTATTTGGGGACCCGGGTCCTGCCCCAGGGGAAATGTATCAATGCAAAAAAAGTTTTAAAAACTGCAGTTTTTTCGGGAGCAGTGATTTTAATAATGCTTAAAGTGAAACAATAAAAGTGAAATATTCCTTTAAATTTCGTACCTAGTGGGGGTGTATAGTATGCCTGTAAAGCGGCACTTGTTTCCCGTGCTTAGAACTGTCCCTGCATAAAATTTAATTTCTGAAGGAAAAAAAGTAATTTAAAACTCACTCGCTGCTATAATGAATTGTCGGCTCCCGGCAATACATAGAAAAGTCATTGATAAAAAAAAAAAAGCGTGGGGTCCCCCCAAATTCAATTACCAGGCCCTTCAGGTCTGGTATGGATATTAAGGGGAACCCTACCCCAAATTTAAAAAAAAATGCGTGGAGTTCCCCCAAATATCCATACCAGGCCCTTCAGGTCTGGTATGGATTTTAAGGGGAACTCCACCCCAAATTAAAATAAAATGGCGTGGCGTTCCCCCAAAAATCCATACCAGACCCTTATCCGAGCACGCAACCTGGCAGGCCGCAGGAAAAGAGGGGGGACGAGAAAGCGCCCCCCCTCCTGAACCATACCAGGCCACATGCCCTCAACATGGGGAGGATGTCCCCATGTTGATGGGGACAAGGGCCTCATCCCCACAACCCTTGCCCGGTGGTTGTGGGGGTCTGCGGGCAGGGGGCTTATCGGAATCTGGAAGACCCCTTTAACAAAGGGGACCCCCAGATCCCGCCCCCCCATGTGAATTGGTAAGGGGTACATTGTACCCCTACCATTTCACGAAGAAAGTGTAAAAAAAATGTAAAAAAAAAACACACAGACACCTTGGAAAAGTCCTTTATTAAAAAAAATAAAAATAAAACATTCCAGCGATGAAATCCAGTGTCCCAACATGTATAAACATTATTTAACAGTTTAACAGTTTCATGTTTCTATTTTAAATTATTTGTTGGAAAAAAAATATTATAAAGCACATATATACATTGTTATCTTGAAGGATTTACTGTTAAAAAAACATGTGTCTTAGAGTATATTAAGTTTATTTTAAATCAGTAAGAACTTTAAATTACTGATGTATTATGAGAAGATTGAAATTTATGCAAAAATAAAAATGTTATTTCTTTTGTAAATAACTTTAAGATGCTTTGTACCAAAAATGTAATTTTAATGTTGCAATAAATAGAACGAGCAGCAGAATAAAATGTATGTTTTTCCCCACGGTATCGGTACATGTGTTCAAAATATTACTGATCAAACTTGGCCTTTTTTTTTCTTTTTTTCTCTTTTTCCCTTTAAAGTGCAAATAAATTTAAATAATTGTCAGAGGACTTTGGATCACAAGAAAGCCCTGTTTGCCCCCCCCCCCCAAAAAAAAAAATATGTATAAATTCTTTATCATAAGTATTTACAAAGTTATAAACTCATGAACAGACACATAGCAGAAATGTGAAACTATGGTCTGGTCCATAGAGGGTTAACAGGTGTGGGAGCCAAAGTGGTTAACTGCTAAGTGCAGAGTGCAGATTTATTTGTTTTCATTCCTAACTTGGTGTGCCTCTGCTCTAATAAAAATCCAATTGGCCCTGTGTAATTCACTTCTGTGGATGACAGATTGCCCTCCATATGTTTTGAAGAGAAGGAAGGAGGAATTGGTTTGTAGTCCTTACATACTTCCTATCCTAGAATGACAATGCTGCTCTTCTATAGATACAGTACATTGAGTGAGCTTTGTCGGCCTAGAACATGAAGTCTGTTGCAGACAAGGAAAAAATAGGAAAAAAACCCCTAAAAAAATACAGTGACCACATTCAAGGACTGGTTAGTTGCAACAATTTTTGTTGTTGGATTTAGATACACTTTCACTGTGTTAGTATGTGTTTGCACACTACATATGAACACACTGGGATAATATTCTGATAACTAAGATTTCAGTTTAGGGTGTCTTCTTCCTTTGTGAAATACAGCTTTAAACAAATATCTTTGTGTAATAGAATGATGACTGTGCATTTGTGTGACGTAAAAAGATCTGAACTGAAAAAAAAAAAAAGCAGACAGAGATAACACCAGCAGGATACTAAGAGGTAAATTGATTCTCTGGCTTATTATCTGATATGAAGTCACATTGTAATTTATACTCTCAACTACACTCTTACTTATCTCTTACTTATCTCATGGATCTCCTGCTATCTCATTTTAACCATTAGATCCCATTAGGTACATGTCAGTATTTGAACACAGTGATAAGTCCCTTTTAACCTTAACAACAGTATATTATGGCATTGTTGTTGCTTTATATCTGTTGACAGGCATTTCACTTCCATGCTTTTACACTAACAGAATCTAGCAGTGCACTTGTATAGGAGCTGGGTAGGAGAAAGTAAAATCTGTGTTATTTTATGTTATTGTAGCCACAAAACCTTAAAAGATTATTGTGACAGTTGTGTGTAGCGCACAATAGTTACATTGACTACTGAAGGTTGAAGAACCTTCTAGCTGGCTCCGCAAGGAAAGTAGCATGCCAATTATATAGAACTCATGAGATGCATTTGGAAAACAAGAGCAATAGTTGTTTTCCTCAGCAGCTATTTATATTTAGTCTTTTTTTTTTTTTTTTTTCATGCCAGGAAACAAAAAAACAATAACTACTGGACAATTTAGTTTCAACACAATTCTGAACAATATATATACTGTGCATCATTATTCAACAAGGTAATGTAATTTGCAAAGCCTGCAAGGTACTATAACCCAAAACAACCAGCCAGTCAAGAAAAATGAAGAAATTCTTATCAGATGCACTTCGCACTAGCTTATTAAATAAGCCTGTAACTGTTTTGCTGGTAATGGGTCGGTTGCTAACAATGTATGCACCTTGAATGAGAGTAGAGCTGCTGCTTTGGATGGTACAACAAGCATGTTATATGCTGACTTAATTAAGAAAGTTATTGGAATAAGAGAAATTGCATAAATTACCCGAAGATATTTCATTTGGTTACCAAATATAGTTTACTAGTGTTATGTGTATAGACACAATGTAAGAGTACATGTGCCATTTATATGATGTGTATATATATATATATATATATATATATATACACACACACAAATTGTTCTTAAAAGCAAGTAACTTTTTCAATCCATTTTAAATCCTTTACAAAGCATCTGGAAAAATACAAGAGTCAAACAATTCCCAAAAGTCAGTCCTGTTCTTGAAAATATTTAAATTCAGGCCTTGGTATATTTTGGAATCAACAACTACCAAAAATATGGTACAATGTAGATAAAAGGGGATGATTTACTAAAGACAAATAGATTTTTCAATTTGCAGGGTAATTTTACTTTGCAAGATATTTTTCCTCATAGCTAAGTGAATGTAGTGAAAAGTTCAGTTTGCAAAGAATCCATTACCATAAAAGACAAATAAAAATAATAGTATTTTTTCCTGCACACGATTTGGATGATCGATGTCAGCAAAACATCTTCTCGTTCATTAAGCTAAGGGAAAATTCCTTAGTAAAGGGAATGGCCTATGTGTCTTTAGTAAATCAACCTCAATACAGTATGTCTCTAATTGCTTTGTTGCAGGATGAATTATTAAGGCAGTTACAAAAATATACCGTCACAAAGAATTAAGGGGCCTTACAACACTTATGTGAGCACTGCTAGGCACTAGGGATGAGCATCAGAACCTGCGAACAGACAGAAAGTTTGCGCAAACTTTAGAACCCTATTAAATACAATGAACTCGAAAGTTTGAAATCAAAAGTGCTAATTATCAAGGCTAATATGCATGTTATTGTCCTAAAAAGGGTTTGGGGACCCAGGTCCTGCTCCAGGGGACATGTATTAATGCAAAAAAAAGTTTTAAAAACGGACGTTTTTTCGGGAGCAGTGATTTTAATAATGCTTAAAGTGAAACAATAAAAGTGAAATATTCCTTTAAATTTCGTACCGGGGGGGGGGGGGTGTATAGCATGCCTGTAAAGCAGCGCTTGTTTCCCGTGCTTAGAACTGTCCCTGCACAAAATGTCATTTCTGAAGGAAAAAAAGTAATTTAAAAGCACTCGCGGCTATAATGAATTGTCGGCTCCCAGCAATACAGAGAAAAGTCAATGATAAAAAACTAAAAAAATGGCTTGGGGGTCCCCCCAAATTCAACTACCAGGCCCTTCAGGTCTGGTATGGATATTAAGGGGAACCCTGCGTCAAATTTAAAAAAAAATTACGTGGGGTTCCCCCAACATATCCATACTAGACCCTTCAGGTCTGGTATGGATTTTAAGGGGAACTCCACCCCAAAAAAAAAAGTCGTGGAGTTCCCCCAAAAATCCATACCAGACCCTTTATCTGAGCACTCAACCTGGCAGGCCGCAGGAAAAGAGGGGGGGACGAGAGAGCGCCCCCCCTCCTGACCCGTACCAGGCCACATGCCCTCAACATGGGGAGGATGCTTTGGGGGTCTGTGACGCCTCAAAGCACCATGTCCCCATGTTGATGGGGACAAGGGCCTCATCCCCACAACCCTTGCCCGGTGGTTGTGGGGGTCTGTGGGCAGGGGGCTTATCCGAATCTGGAAGACCCCTTTAACAAAGGGGACCCCCAGATCCCGCCCCCCTTTGTGAATTGGTAAGGGGTACATTGTACCCCTACCATTTCACAAAGAAAGTGTAAAAAATGTTAAAAAAACACACAGACACATTTGGGAAAGTCCTTTATTAAAAAAAAAAAAACATTCCAGCGATGTAATCCAGTGTCCCACGGCGATCCGATGTCCAGCGCTGCAGTCTCCACTCCACACGAAACATCATTGGCTGAGCAGATCTATACTGCGGAGGGGGCGGGGGCGCCCTCATATCTCAGACCCCACCTACGTCATTGGCTGAGCAGACCTGATGGGGAACTACCTCCGCAGTGTAAAAAATGATCAGACCCACCCCTTCTCACGTTTCCCATCAGGTCCGCTCAGCCAATGACGTAGGTGTAAGGCTGAGCGGACCTGATGGGGAACATGAGAAGGGGCGGGTCTATTCATTTTTTACACTGTGGAGGAAGTTCCCCATCAGGTCCGCTCAGCCAATGACGTAGGCCCCCGCCCCCTGGTGCACAAAAAGACCCTGGTGTCTTGTATGCGCATTGTGGTGCTATTTAAAATGACTGCCACTGCACTTAGTATCTAGCACTGCAGAAATTAGTATTTTAATGCATGTAACTGCAACCCACTAATTTAATAAGTAGTTTAAGGCAAATTTTAAAGCCCTGTACACACGATCGGTTTTACCGTTGAAAGCAGTCCGATGGACTTTTTTCATCGGACAAACCGATCGTGTATGGGACCCATCGGTCTTTTTTCCATCAGTTTTAAAAAATAGAACATGTTTTAAAATTTTCAGATGGATCAAAAACCGATAGCAAATTCGGATAGTCTATGGGCAAGTCCATCGGATAAAAAACCCACGCATGCTCAGAATCAAGTCGACGCATGCTCAGAAGCATTGAACTTAATTTTTCTTGGCTCATCGGAGTGTTTTACGTCACCGCGTTTGGAACGGTCGGTTTTTTAACTGATGGTGTGTAGGCAAGACTGATGGAAGTCAGCTTCATCGGATTTCTGATGGACAAAACCATCGGATTAGAATCCATAGGATATCCGATCGTGTGTACGAGGCTTAAGAATATGCGTTGCAGTGATATGAATTACCAGAATGCACAGTAAAGGATGATTGGTCAACTGTGCTATATGGTGTCATTGATTTGAACGTAACTCCAATGCACCTGCAGATGGGAACAATCAGGGTGCTGTGGTGTGGTGTACTTATTTACTGGGTCATTTCTACAAGCATGACTCACATTGACAACCTGAAGATGCTGATTAAAAAACCCTCATCGGCACCTTTTACTGTTTTGTTCTCTATGCTTCTCGCTATGAAATTTCCTGCTTGTTTTGCATCATCCTTACTTTCTTCTTTCAATAAAATTCTTTGCTTCAAGTAAAAAAAAATCAGTAGGAAAAAAAGAGGAAATGACAGGCATGGTGTATGTATCCACACAAGGATAACACAATATTAACAATTGCTTGTGATTATGTTAGCACTATGACAAAGCAAATTAAGGAAGAGCCCCACTCACAGAGGGAGTGGCCTCCTCGACTGGCTGCCCACAGGTGCTCGATGACTTCTTTTAATGAGCAGTTTGTATAAGCAGCCTCTAATGGGCAAGATGAAAATTGTACGGCAGCAGAAAAATACGGAAAATTCTTGTTCCATACTTACCGTAATTTAACTTTCCTGGCATATCCTTACATCTGCACACCAAGGGTTAATCATCCATAGGTTACCCTCAGGACCACCTCCAATAGCTTAAATAAAAGACCCTCCATCCTGATCCCCGGTGTTCGCTTAACTAGATAGCGACAGGCGGGGAAGAGTTGTTCTGACGCGAGGATACGCCAGGTAATGAAAATTACGGTAAGTATGGCACAACAACTTTCCATATTCCTGGCTCACTTCAAGTCAGCACACCATGTGTAAAAAAAAATGTTATTTCCCTTGTAAGGCTGCTGAGAACAACACTGTCTTATAGTGGCGTGCAAGGGTAGTGCAGGGACTCCAACTGGTCATTCTACAGATGTCCTCTAGCTGAACCTTAGCTTATGCTGCCCAGGAGGCTGCTATCCCTCAAATCCAATGAGCCCATATAACTTCCAGAGTAGCCAGACCTACCTTGGTTCTTGTAGGCTAGGGTGATGACGTTTGATACCCAGGAAGAGATAGTTCTCAAAGTCACAGACTCACCCTTTTTGGGGCCCACTGAAAGGATTTCTCTCTATATATATGGATAGCAAGCTCATCCGGTCTAGGGTGCTGAAGTCCTCCTTTTGAGAAGATAAAGTTACTTTTTAAAAACTTGGTAGGATTGCTTCCCAATATTCATGGAAGCTAGAAGCTACCCTTGGCCTGCGACTTGGAGCAGGTAGAAGAACAGCTTTTGTGGAAGGACCACACAGTAAAGTTCTTTTCAGGACAGAGCTGCCAATTCCAAAACTCTTCTTGCAGAGACTATGGCAACCAAAAACACCAACTTTAAGTTCAGAAACCATAGGAGCAGGAATCCTGTGGTATGAACAGAGGCTGTGTGAGTGACTTGAGGACCAAGTCAAGATACCAGGATGGTATAAGGCAACTCTTTGGTGGTCTAATGCGAATTGCCATCTTCAGGAAATGTTTAATTAGAGGATCTTCAGCCCATCTGCCTTAATGCCTGATGAGACAATAAGGCACAGACCTGCACCAAGGCCGACTGAAGGAAATCCAATACATTGGGCAAAGAAGGAGTCTCAGGAGCAAAGTGTTTGCGTTGTGCAAACTCTACAATTTTCCTCCAAATACGTTCAAATGTGAGGTTGGTTGAGGTCTTTCTGGTCTTCATTAATGTCTGTAATACCTGGAAGGAGAGTCCTTGAGCCTTTAATTGGGCTGATTCAACAACCAATGCTGCTAGTTGTAGTCTCACTGGGTTGGAGTGTTGCCACCGATTCTGGATCAAAAGATCCTTCTTGGCTGGAAACAAGATATGAGGGACTGACAACATCTGCATGATCAAAGGAAACCAAGGCCTCCTCAGCCACTAGGGAGCCAATAAACACTGTGTGGACCTTTTCTGCTTGGATTTTTAATAGGACCTTCATTAGTAGTGGGACTGGTGGAAAGATATATAACATCGAAAATCCCAGCGAATCGAAAAGGCATTCTGTGCTAGGGCCCCTGTGTTTCGGTATCTGAGTGTTGAGTGGAAGCTAAGTGTTCTGAGGAGTCGCCAATAGGTCAATATGGGAGTGCCCCATCTCCTGATGATTTTCCTGAGGTACTTTGGTTGGAGTGTCCACTCCACACGCTGTGTTAGGGAAAGTAAAGAAAAAACAAATGCGCCTACTAAGTGCAGTATGTTAGAAATTTATTCGAGAATAATTAAAATAACAGCCAAATGGCTACTCACAAGATGGAAGTGGAGTAAAAGCATAAATAGATATCCTTCTAAGTTGTCTGCGGAGGGCATGAGTCACTCCGTGTGTCTGTAGTCTCCCGGTGGTGGAATACTGCCAAGATGAAGAGGTAGTGCACTGCGGTGTTGCTGCAGGGATGGGGTGATGGCAGAAGAACGGTAGATGCGAGAAGAGCTGTCCCTCTATGCCAGTGTGGACACCGGTTCCCACACGGCGTACGGCGTGCGGTTCACGCTGGAGCGCAGTCAGCTTCGGCAACCGGACGTGACGTCAATAGCAGACGCTAACTGATGACGCGTTTCAATGCTTCCGCATTTTCCTCGGATCTGATAGGCAATAGAAGCTGTCGGTATTATATGCGTTCCACCGGACGGAACCATCAATCTAGTGTCATACTCCGGAAATGAAGTGCTGTAGGCTGGAAGGAATGGATACATAGGCCTAACAATAGCATATACATAGGAATTCGTAGATTTAAAAAACATACAATATACAATTGATTGAGTTGATAGAAACCTTTAGAAGACTTGCCCTATAATGAATGTATATATGGCAAGAAATTTTATATTTTGACAGGAGATATATATATTGACATCAATGCATGGAAGAAATGCATGAGAGGAGCTTACAAAAAAATATCTTAAAAAGTGCATAGAAAATGCACTAAAAAATATATCAAAAATAAAAATACTGGATGCAAAAAATATATATATCTCTAAAAATGCTGGATGCAAAAAATAAAAATAAAAAATAAAAATAAAAATAAAATTGGAAATAAAAATAATAAAAATGAATAAATATAAAAATAAAAATAATAATAGTAGCCAATAATATCCAAGAGACAGTTATGGAGAGCTGTTATTGAGAAACTCATAATCTCAATAATACAGATATCTAATTTATAATGATGGGGATCGCAAGCATGCATATGCACACATCCGCACATGCATGCGTCCAATCCATTGTGTATGGATATTGTGCTCACAATAAAAAAAGGGGTTTAATGATAAAAATTATATAACGATCATTGATAAAGGACCAATTGATAAACAGCCAATTGATAAAAAATCAATAAATAAAAATCTTTTACCATCAAGGAAGGAATATGTAAATAGCAGGAATATATGTACAAATGAGGATGTAATAAAACACAACATAGTGGAATAAGGGTTCCTATTGGTTCTTAATGGTCAAAAAGGAAAAGAGGAAAAAGGTAGAGGAGATGGGGATGTGTGTAGATGAATACAAACATACACCCACACAAAATGTATGTGCACGTGTGTACATGAATATGTCTCTATCACATGACTGTATTAACCTCAATCTCCTCGTTAAGTCCAAAGGGTGTAAGTGTGTTCAGGATATAAATCCAGTATGTTTCTTGTTTACACAGACGTTGGAATCTCTCTGCTGATGTATATTTGTCGGGTATGGATTCCAAGATCCATACTCGAAGTGCAGAGGTGTCTTTAGAATGGTGAATGTTAAAGTGTCTGGAAACACTATATTGTGGACTGCCATCCTTAACTGCTCGGCGGTGTTCACCAAATCTAGCTCGCAATGTGCGTATAGTCCTACCCACATACAACAAACCGCATGGGCAGGTTATGCAGTAGATGACGAACATGGTGGAACAATTGTAGAAGGAAGTAAAAGTATACAGTTTACTGTTAGCGGAGTAGTTTTTTTGACCATGAGTCACATGGGAACAGGTGAGGCACAAGGCCTTATTACATCTATACATACCTACTAAGGGTATTAATGTTAGCTGTCTAGATGTGGTATTTTTAGCATTGATTTTCATTTTGCTAGGTGCAATTTTACCTTTTATGTTCGGCGCCTTGCGGTATGCAAATTTAGGGTGAAGAGAAAGTGATTTTTTCAAAAGTGGGTCCTGTTGTAAAATAGACCAGTGTTTACGGAAGATGCTTTCCATTTGCTTATGACTATGGTGATATTGTGTAATAAACCTCATCACTGGCATAGATGCCTGCTTGGGTTTTGATGCTATGTGGTCTGTACAATATAAGGAGCAAGCGTCATCAATAAGATGTACTGGATACCCCTTATCTGTGAACTTGGTTTTTAGAGGTATACTCTGTGTCACATAATCATCCAATCTAGTGCAATTTCGTCTGAGACGATGAAATTGGCTCTTTGGGATATTTTGAATCCATCGTGGGTGATGACAGCTGGTATAATGTAAAAAAGAATTACCAGCTGTAGGTTTTGTATAACTTTTAGTTGTTATCTCCTTATTGGTATATGATAGTTCCAAATCTAAATAGCATATGGATAAAGTGTTGGATTCTGAAGTAAAGGTGAGTCCATAGGGGTTAGCATTACAATACGAGACAAAGCTATGAATGAGATCGGTAGGGCCGTCCCAGATGATTATAATATCATCTATGTATCGTCTGTAAACATTTTTTATCATTAAACCCCTTTTTTTATTGTGAGCACAATATCCATACACAATGGATTAGACGCATGCATGTGCGGATGTGTGCATATGCATGCTTGCGATCCCCATCATTATAAATTAGATATCTGTATTATTGAGATTATGAGTTTCTCAATAACAGCTCTCCATAACTGTCTCTTGGATATTATTGGCTACTATTATTATTTTTATTTTTATATTTATTCATTTTTATTATTTTTATTTCCAATTTTATTTTTATTTTTATTTTTTATTTTTATTTTTTGCATCCAGCATTTTTAGAGATATATATATTTTTTGCATCCAGTATTTTTATTTTTGATATATTTTTTAGTGCATTTTCTATGCACTTTTTAAGATATTTTTTTGTAAGCTCCTCTCATGCATTTCTTCCATGCATTGATGTCAATATATATATCTCCTGTCAAAATATAAAATTTCTTGCCATATATACATTCATTATAGGGCAAGTCTTCTAAAGGTTTCTATCAACTCAATCAATTGTATATTGTATGTTTTTTAAATCTACGAATTCCTATGTATATGCTATTGTTAGGCCTATGTATCCATTCCTTCCAGCCTACAGCACTTCATTTCCGGAGTATGACACTAGATTGATGGTTCCGTCCGGTGGAACGCATATAATACCGACAGCTTCTATTGCCTATCAGATCCGAGGAAAATGCGGAAGCATTGAAACGCGTCATCAGTTAGCGTCTGCTATTGACGTCACGTCCGGTTGCCGAAGCTGACTGCGCTCCAGCGTGAACCGCACGCCGTACGCCGTGTGGGAACCGGTGTCCACACTGGCATAGAGGGACAGCTCTTCTCGCATCTACCGTTCTTCTGCCATCACCCCATCCCTGCAGCAACACCGCAGTGCACTACCTCTTCATCTTGGCAGTATTCCACCACCGGGAGACTACAGACACACGGAGTGACTCATGCCCTCCGCAGACAACTTAGAAGGATATCTATTTATGCTTTTACTCCACTTCCATCTTGTGAGTAGCCATTTGGCTGTTATTTTAATTATTCTCGAATAAATTTCTAACATACTGCACTTAGTAGGCGCATTTGTTTTTTCTTTTCTTTGCCATATATAGAGTCTGCTTCGCTCTACAATTGCTGCCAACGGTGCATATGTTCATATGACTTGCTTTCAATATTACATGGACTTCCAAAGAGAAAGACTTTTATACTTTAAATCCTATTGATTTTCATCTGATTTATTTTTATCAGTTAGGTTGTTGTTCCTTCTTTTTGCGCCGTTATCTGTATTATAATTTATGTATTTGGAGCTTCTGTATGTGCTGCATTGCAGGAACACTAACATACTGTTATTACACATCCATAAATCCTTTTTTTTTTTTTTCCTATATTGATTGATTTGATATTACTCCATGCCTAACATGGATTTCTTACACCTTTTGGAAGACGCCAAATATGGCACATTAGATAAACTATACACTCTATTTCCTAATGAGTTTTTTTCATCTACTATACACTCACGATATTGGCCAGAAACTAAATTTAAAGATACATGTACGAGAATGAGACGCCTGGAGGACCAGATAAATTCAGCCAATCAGCAATGGTGGGATGGTTTTTTCCTTCAGCAATATTTTGACACAAAAATTTCCCCACGTGGCCTGCGCGTACTCAAAGGCTGTTCATTTCTGGATGCTGACCTCCGTCAGGAATGGGAGGGTATTGCGGAGTTCTGCACCCAGAAATGGATCCAGGTGCTCACCATACATAGAGACAAGAGATTTCAATTCCTTTGCGATAAAATTAAGAACAACATCAGTGAATTACATAATAAATACCGTCACTTACCTATGGAATGGTTGAAGACCCTCAAACGAAACACCAAAAAAAGTGAAGATACTCTGATCAGTATCAAACTCAATAAATTTAAAAGGGATTTAGATGATTATAATCATAAAAAAGTATTTTATTGGAAAAGACCAAAACCCTCATTTCCATTAATGCCTCTTATGTCACCCAGATTTATGGCTAATTATAAGAGTAAGATTCCTAAAGAATCTCTAAAAATATCATCCTCCCTACATATTAACGATTCGTCTATTTTACATCCCAAGACCACCGAAAGAACAGATACACAATTATCAATTTCCAATACAGTCTTGGTGGATAATATAGATGCCATTATAATTAATACACCGACTAAGGCTATTACTTCAGCCCAACATACCCCTATTAATAACACAGAGACTGCCATCAGACACTCCTCTGGAAATACTGTAGCAAAAGCGAATCCTACTCCATCCATAAACAAGGACAATGTCACATCCACTGCGGTTTTCCAACAGTCTAAGATAGACACCCAGGTCACCTCACCTAGAACATTTGGGGCAACTACTATGGACAATATTGACACTTTTTTAGTGCAGACCCCCCGCTCCAGCCCACCCACAACAAAAAGAAAACTTTCAGAAGAGGAAGGAGAGGGGGAAGAAATAAATTTAAATCTAACCAGACCAGAGAAACTGCGAAAAGTGTAAAGATTTTCAATTTATCTAACCAATCTCTAAGTGACCAAGAACTCTCACTATTGGCACGGGGCCTTAATTTTGCCCCAGCCATAGCCCCTAATTCTTTTGTCATGTTTAAAGACCTCAATAGGTTTGTCAGAAACCTAACTTTGAGGCGTCATTATAATATAAAAGACAAAAAAACATCTACTGTGGACATAGAGACCGATCTCCAGACCGACAACTCTCCAACCTTAGATTCATCTATGGAACAACAAGCATTATTAGATTTATGTGAACTATGGAATGCCGATGAAGAAGATGATATCGTTGCCTGGTCCCAACATTCAGAACTACCGCCACCAGTCATCCATACTACTTTCCGACCCAAATCTACATTTAATCCTACGCAATCCAAGGGCCCATACTTACAAACATTTTATCAGGTAGTACTTTCAGAACTTACCAAACTTTGTGAGACAACATCCACCAAACCTAATTATTTTAAGAACAACTTGAGTCCACAAGAAAATATTGCTTTAAAAACATTGAGCCAGAATGACAACATAATTATAAGACCGGCTGATAAAGGTGGGAGCATTATCATACAAGACAAAGCAGATTACATGAGAGAAGCCCTCAGGCTTCTCTCAGACAATGCTACTTATGAAATATTGAAAAAGGATCCATTGCCTGCGTTTATAGAAGTCTCCAATTCTTTAGTAGAGAAGGCCCATATAGAAGGAATACTATCCAAACAGGAGAAGGCCTTCTTTCGAAAATCCTTTTTTCAGGTACCATACTTTTACCATCTGCCCAAAATACACAAAAACTCTATCAACCCACCAGGACGCCCCATTGTTGCCTCCATGGAGAGCATCACCTCCAGTTTTTCGCTATATGTAGACCATTTCCTTCAACCTCTAGCTCAGGCTCTTCCTTCCTATATTAGAGATGGAACAGATCTAATTGAACAAATGCGCCCCTATACATGGGAATCCACCTATCAATGGATCTCTCTAGATGTCTGCTCCTTATATACATCTATTCCTCATAACATAGGCATACAAGCCGTTACTCATTTCCTCAAAAATGACCCTCATCTTAACACTCATCAAATAGATTTCATACTTCAAGCCACTCTCTTTTGTTTAGATCATAATTATTTTCTTTTTGATGGAACCTACTATCGCCAAAAACAGGGCACCGCTATGGGTGCTAATTTCGCTCCCAGCTATGCTAACCTAACTATGGGTTTCTGGGAAGAAAAATACATTTGGGCCAATAATCCTTTCACTATGCACCTCATTTTTTACAGACGATACATAGATGATATCATAATCATCTGGGACGGCCCTACCGATCTCATTCATAGCTTTGTCTCGTATTGTAATGCTAACCCCTATGGACTCACCTTTACTTCAGAATCCAACACTTTATCCATATGCTATTTAGATTTGGAACTATCATATACCAATAAGGAGATAACAACTAAAAGTTATACAAAACCTACAGCTGGTAATTCTTTTTTACATTATACCAGCTGTCATCACCCACGATGGATTCAAAATATCCCAAAGAGCCAATTTCATCGTCTCAGACGAAATTGCACTAGATTGGATGATTATGTGACACAGAGTATACCTCTAAAAACCAAGTTCACAGATAAGGGGTATCCAGTACATCTTATTGATGACGCTTGCTCCTTATATTGTACAGACCACATAGCATCAAAACCCAAGCAGGCATCTATGCCAGTGATGAGGTTTATTACACAATATCACCATAGTCATAAGCAAATGGAAAGCATCTTCCGTAAACACTGGTCTATTTTACAACAGGACCCACTTTTGAAAAAATCACTTTCTCTTCACCCTAAATTTGCATACCGCAAGGCGCCGAACATAAAAGGTAAAATTGCACCTAGCAAAATGAAAATCAATGCTAAAAATACCACATCTAGACAGCTAACATTAATACCCTTAGTAGGTATGTATAGATGTAATAAGGCCTTGTGCCTCACCTGTTCCCATGTGACTCATGGTCAAAAAAACTACTCCGCTAACAGTAAACTGTATACTTTTACTTCCTTCTACAATTGTTCCACCATGTTCGTCATCTACTGCATAACCTGCCCATGCGGTTTGTTGTATGTGGGTAGGACTATACGCACATTGCGAGCTAGATTTGGTGAACACCGCCGAGCAGTTAAGGATGGCAGTCCACAATATAGTGTTTCCAGACACTTTAACATTCACCATTCTAAAGACACCTCTGCACTTCGAGTATGGATCTTGGAATCCATACCCGACAAATATACATCAGCAGAGAGATTCCAACGTCTGTGTAAACAAGAAACATACTGGATTTATATCCTGAACACACTTACACCCTTTGGACTTAACGAGGAGATTGAGGTTAATACAGTCATGTGATAGAGACATATTCATGTACACACGTGCACATACATTTTGTGTGGGTGTATGTTTGTATTCATCTACACACATCCCCATCTCCTCTACCTTTTTCCTCTTTTCCTTTTTGACCATTAAGAACCAATAGGAACCCTTATTCCACTATGTTGTGTTTTATTACATCCTCATTTGTACATATATTCCTGCTATTTACATATTCCTTCCTTGATGGTAAAAGATTTTTATTTATTGATTTTTTATCAATTGGCTGTTTATCAATTGGTCCTTTATCAATGATCGTTATATAATTTTTATCATTAAACCCCTTTTTTTATTGTGAGCACAATATCCATACACAATGGATTGGACGCATGCATGTGCGGATGTGTGCATATGCATGCTTGCGATCCCCATCATTATAAATTAGATATCTGTATTATTGAGATTATGAGTTTCTCAATAACAGCTCTCCATAACTGTCTCTTGGATATTATTGGCTACTATTATTATTTTTATTTTTATATTTATTCATTTTTATTATTTTTATTTCCAATTTTATTTTTATTTTTATTTTTTATTTTTATTTTTTGCATCCAGCATTTTTAGAGATATATATATTTTTTGCATCCAGTATTTTTATTTTTGATATATTTTTTAGTGCATTTTCTATGCACTTTTTAAGATATTTTTTTGTAAGCTCCTCTCATGCATTTCTTCCATGCATTGATGTCAATATATATATCTCCTGTCAAAATATAAAATTTCTTGCCATATATACATTCATTATAGGGCAAGTCTTCTAAAGGTTTCTATCAACTCAATCAATTGTATATTGTATGTTTTTTAAATCTACGAATTCCTATGTATATGCTATTGTTAGGCCTATGTATCCATTCCTTCCAGCCTACAGCACTTCATTTCCGGAGTATGACACTAGATTGATGGTTCCGTCCGGTGGAACGCATATAATACCGACAGCTTCTATTGCCTATCAGATCCGAGGAAAATGCGGAAGCATTGAAACGCGTCATCAGTTAGCGTCTGCTATTGACGTCACGTCCGGTTGCCGAAGCTGACTGCGCTCCAGCGTGAACCGCACGCTGTACGCCGTGTGGGAACCGGTGTCCACACTGGCATAGAGGGACAGCTCTTCTCGCATCTACCGTTCTTCTGCCATCTCCCCATCCCTGCAGCAACACCGCAGTGCACTACCTCTTCATCTTGGCAGTATTCCACCACCGGGAGACTACAGACACACGGAGTGACTCATGCCCTCCGCAGACAACTTAGAAGGATATCTATTTATGCTTTTACTCCACTTCCATCTTGTGAGTAGCCGTTTGGCTGTTATTTTAATTATTCTCGAATAAATTTCTAACATACTGCACTTAGTAGGCGCATTTGTTTTTTCTTTTCTTTGCCATATATAGAGTCTGCTTCGCTCTACAATTGCTGCCAACGGTGCATATGTTCATATGACTTGCTTTCAATAT